>JAGDQO010000307.1:0-62500 GCA_018342035.1 Solanum appendiculatum
CTATCAACCACCACCCAAATAGAATCAAAAACCTTTTCTAGTCTTGGGTAAACCAACTACAAAATCCATATTAATTTCTTCCCACTTCCAAGTAGGAATCTCTATGTCTTGGGTTAGACCACCCGGCCTTTGATGTTCGGGCTTGACTTGTTGACAATTATGACAACCGGAGACGAATTTGGCAATGTCCTTCGTCATGCCTCTCCACCAATACACATCCCTCAAAATCTCTATACCATTTTGGTGGAACGCGGGGTGGAGGAGTAGAAGAATTATAGAGCTCCTCAAGAATTTTTCCCTCAAACCTCAACACAAGGCACCAACAACCTACCTTCGGTACCCTAAGGGCACCATCTCCCCCTTGGGAGAAAACTTCCACCTTGCTCTCTTTCACCAAGGCCTTCAATTCAAACAAGGAAGAATCAAGATCTTGTTTTGCTATCACCTCATCAACCAAGGAAGACCTAGCACCATCAAAAACGACCACACCACCATTACTAACCTCTTCCAACCTAACCCCCAACCTAGCCAACCGATGTACCTCCCTAGCCATTTCCCTATCACCAGTATCAACATGAGCTAGGCTACCCATAGACACCCTACTCAAAGCATCCGCCACCACATTAGCTTTACCGGGATAATAATGCACACTCATATCATAATCTTTAAGAAATTCTAGCCACCTTCTTTGTCTCAAGTTGAGATCTTTTTGGGTGAAGACATAGTGGAGGCTCTTATGATCGGTGAACACATCGACATGTACCCCATACAAATAATGAAGCCAAATCTTTAAAGCAAACACCACCGCGGCTAATTCAAGATCATGCGTAGGATAGTTCTTTTCATGCACTTTGAGTTGTCTAGAAGCATAGGCTATCACCTTACCATTTTGCATTAGGACACAACCCAAGCCAACTCTAGAAGCATCACAATAACACAACAAATCCCTCAAAGCCCATCGGTAGTGACAATATAGTGGAAGCGGACACAATGTTTATCTTTCAAGGTTTGAAAACTCCTTTCGCACGTCGTTGGCTCCACTCAAACTTAGCCTTCTTTTTGTGTCAATTAAGTCATGGGAGACAAGCAGATAGAAGATAACCCATTCACAATCTCCGGTAGTAACCCTAAGCCCAAGAAGCCTCCTAATATCCCGACCCGGGGTCAATGGCCTGAGGCAATTTTCTAATCACAAATCGGTCTTCTTAGGGTCTACTTAATACCAATCCCCGCACACCACATGACCTAGGAACGGCAACCTCCCTCACCAAAATTCACACTTTTCATCTCTTGGCATACAACTTCTCCTCTCATCTTTGCAACACAACCCAAGTGACCCATAATGTTCTTCCTCGCTATGCGAATAGATTAAAATATCATCACATGAAAACCACAACAAAGGACCACAACAAAGGAATCAAGGTAGGGTTTAAAGACCCTATTCATTAGGTCCATGAAGGTAGCCGGTGCATTGGTCAACCCAAAGGACATGACCACAAATTCATAATGTCCATACCTAGTCCGGAAGGCTGTCTTGGGAATGTCACCCTCCCTCACCTTCACTTGATGATACCCGGACCGAAGATCAATCTTAGAGAAGTGGCTAGCCCCTTGCAATTGGTCGAACAAGTCATCAATCCTAGGAAGAGGATATTTATTCTTGACGGTGACCCTATTGAGTTGCCGTAATCAATACACATCCTAAGGGACCCATCTTTCTTCTTCACAAACAACACCGGTGCACCCCATGGTGATTGGCTAGGCCTAATAAAACCCTTCTCCAAAAGTCCCTCAATTGTTCTTTCAACTCCTTTAACTCCGCCGGGGCCATACGGTAAGGGGGAATAGAAATGGTTGAGTATCGGGGAGGAGGTCTATGCCAAAATCTATTTCCCTTTCGGGAGGAACACCGGGAAGGTCATTAGGAAAGACATCAAGGAATTCATTTACGACCGGAACCGACTCTATAAGAAGGGTTTTGGACTCCACATCCCTAACCCTCACGAGGTGATAGAGACACCCCTTAGAGATCAACTTACGGGCTTTAATGCAAGAGATGAATCTACCCTTGACTACCACATTTTGGCTTTCCCACTCAAGAATGGGTTCACTTGGGAATTGGAACTTGACCCTTCGGGTTCTACAATCAATAGAAGCATAGTATGCATGCAACCAATCCATCCCAAGAACAACATCAAAATCGCCCATGTTCAATTCAACAAGGTCACAAGGCAATATTTTATGCAAGATGCAAATAGGACAATTTCTATAGACCTTCCTAGCAACAATATATGCACCAATAGGAGTAGACACCTTATATGACTCACGCAACAAGTCGGGCTCGTCTTCCTGTTGTATTAGACATGATCTAGCATAGCAAAGAACAACCGTTAGGGAAGAACTTAATTCAACTCTACAGCACGACTTAGAACATGGAGAAGGGAAACATTTCCTAAAACGTCTCATAGCCTCCTACTCATAGTTGTGGTGCACAACACAACCATGAATCGAACTCTAATCAACGCGGTGTGTTGGACTCCGAGGATCATTCAACCTAGTGCTCTGATACCAAGTTTGTCACGACCCAAGCCTAGGGCCTAGATGTGACCGGCGAATGGGGAACCCGAAGGAACCCCAAACAAGCCTCATAGCGTATCATTACACATCCTTGGTCGCGGAAGCAATTAAATGACCATAAGCGATAAGCATAGTCAAGGGGAAATCGGGACTAAGGGAGCAAGAAGAAAAAAAGAAATGATACATAAATACCATAGATGAGTCAAGCTCAAGCATAAAACACAACTTGTCCAACACCACCTCTAAACATGAGTACTTAGCGGGGGCCAAGACAAACTACCGGGCTCACCCTCATAGTCAAAACATAACTAAAAAGGAAAAGTTTTATACATAACAAAAGATCATGAGCAACGTCCCCGAAATGGAGGACTCACCAATAACCACTATAGAAAATCGTACTAGCCACGCGGAGGAGGATGGTCAAGCGGTGCTCCGGTCCCTACATGGTGACATCATGTAGCCATAGAGTATGCGTTAGTACATTTGAATGTACTAAGTATATGGAATGCAATGCAAGGCTACATTAGATGGACATCATAGGAAAAATGCGTAATCATACCCAATAGATAGCATATTAATGAAATGATATGTATAATGATGCTTACATAAAAATCATATTTAGTGGGACGTAGTACATGTGTGGCGAGTGACCATCAATATAGTATTTTCAAGGCCTACCACCCCCTTGGAGAGGCGAAAGAGGTACAAACCCCTCAATATGGTTACACGGGCCTACCACCCCCCGAGCTAGGGACCAAGGTACAAACCCCTCGATATGGTTATACGGGCCTACTACCCCCCGTACTAGGCAACCAAGGTACCAACCCCTCGATACGGTTATACGGGCCTACTACCCCCCGTACTAGGCAACCAAGGTACCAACCCCTCGATACGGTTATACAGGCCTACTACCCCCCGTACTAGGCAACCAAGGTACCAACCCCTCGATACGGTTATACGGGCCTACTACCCCCGTACTAGGCTTGGTCGACTCACAACACTTATATAGAGAAAATCATATACATGTGTCCATTTCATCATCATTTCAGTAATTACATAACCATCCGTTTCATAGGACGTACCTTGGACCTTCCCTTTCCTAAGAATTCTATAATGGGCATTTTATCAAACACAAGGTGGGCAATTGTTCATATAAATGAAATCATGTATTTCAAGAATACTAATTCCAACCAATTCCAAAATCCATATAAATCAGCCCACCCACAACATACATATATATATCAACCTTCATAATTTGATCATGGAAGCATGTAAACCATAAACATCACATCAAAATTCCATTTCATGATAATATGCAAAAAGGACCATAATAGGGTGTGTAGTAGTAATTCCATAATTCAAGAGTTCATAAATAATCATAAGGACCCATAAACTTGAAGTAGAAATAGAGGATAAATGGTTTGACTTGTGGAAAGGAAGGTTTCCACAATCAAACCCACATACCTCAACTTTGGAGAATCCTTGATGAAGATTGGAATGGAGAATCGAAGCTTGAGATTGAGTCTTGAATCCGGAATTAGAGCTTGAGATGTTTGAATTTGGTTGAAGATCTTGGTGGAATTTTTGGAGAGGGCTTAGAGAGTGTTTTTTGGAGTTTTGAAAATGACTAAATATGGGACATATCCCCTTTTTATAAAAAATGACTCCAACCCGCCTAGAAAATAGCTCACTGGAATTGGAAATTCTGCACAGACAGGTTTTACGAAAATGGTCATAACTCCCTCATTCTAATGTGGAATAAGGTGAAACCAAGTGCGTTGGAAAGCTAACTCAAAGAGCTTTAATTTGATAGGTTGCAGCCCTTCCAGTTCCTTGTGTGCTAAGAGATATGCCCCTTTAAAGTTGACCCTCAAAATCGCAATTTTTGCGATTTTCAAATTTTGATACGGTTGCTCTAAAATTCGGGTTAGACCCATTTCCCACTCAATTTGACCCCACGAATAAGAATATGAAGTCGAATTTCCGAAATCATGCACGGATTTTGAGATATATGGAAATTACAATTATAGGTGTTTCCGAAGCACATTTTCGGGCATTTGGGTCGTTTCATGGACCCCATAAGCCCAGACGGTACACTCGTGCTCAAGTAAAATAAAACCTGAACGGACCCCCATAAGCCCGACAGGTACACAGAATAGCTAAAACTACAGGAACGAAGGGTAACCTAGAACAACTCCAAACCAAACAACTCCAACCCAATCAACAAGTTTGACTTCCAAATCGGGCCGCCCAGCCAGCCAGCAACTCCCAGGGGCATCAGCAGCCCAGCTAGTAAGAGTGTCCAGAGGCATAAAAACTCCACCAAAGGCCCAAATATCCAATCCGCTCAGCCAGCTAGCCACTCTCGGGGGCACCGGCCCAGCCAGTAGAGTGCACAGGGGCATATCAACTCCGAAGAGGATCTCATAGTAACACAAATACCAATCTGCCCAGCCAGCTAGCCACTCCCGGGGGCACTGACCCAGCCAGTAGAGTGTGCGGGAGCATAACAACTCAAATAACAATCCACCCAGCCAGCTAGCCACTCCCGGGGGCACCGGCCCTGCCAGTAGAGTGCGCGGGGGCATATCAACTCTGAAGGGGATCTCAAGTCCAAGTCATTGTGGATCGACGTCCACTCCCAATCAATACCACCACCAACACCAAGCCAGAAATACTCCAAACCCTACAAAACACACACCCCTCCGGTAACGCGTCGGAGCCACAGAAATGGGGAGAAGAAACATAAAGGCTAACAAGAAGCACAACAGCCTAAGCTAAGGCTCATACTATCAGACCTAAGTCTGCTAATCCGGTCTACAAGGACTTAGTCCATCTAAAACAACGTCGGAGACATACCACAGTCACAAGGTGCATGGGCCTAAGGCAACACTAGTCTATCCTAGACTAAGGCCACAACATGCTCCAAAAATCAACAATCAACAAAATAAACACAAGGCATGCAACAACACACAAACAACCTCCCTATCAGCATGATACTACCCTCGAAACAACGGAAAATCACCCTAAATCATGGTTCATGAGAAGAAGAGAAGAAATACTAGGAACCCGCCCCCAATTCACACCAATCATCATGATTCACACATTCATGCTCAATCTAAAAGGAAAAGAAGTCGTAACCAACCAAAAGGCCGACCACGCGCTCTCCAAATCACTCTCTGGAGCTTTTCCTTTCCGAATGGCCTCGGAATGCAGCCACGCTATCAAAAATAGAATCACAGCATCAGCACGGTCATTTAGACACAAAAATCATCAAAATTGAAGACGGATCAATTTCGGAGTCAAAATCGAGAAATATGGGACCCGCTCTGGAATTTTAAGAATTGACTCCGTGAAGAGGTCCAAAACACTCACTCGAACTTGTGTTCCAAAATGGAACACAATTCAGGGATCGGAACAGCCACATGCAGCGATTCAAGAATTTCACAAAAGAAATCACCAAAACTCAACTAAGACAGCCCAAAGCAACGACAATTTACCTTAAACGAGGACTTTCCAACACCCTCCGATCAATCACCCTCGTAGCCACAACAACTACGAACACCTGGGACTTTGAATAGCAAAAATCCGATGAAAAATGAGAGAGAAATATAATTTCAAACTTGCAATGAACTGTTGATCGCGTTTGGTTTTATAATAACCTTCCGCAAACACGGAGAAGAGAAAGGCAGAGCTCCGCGGATGCGGAACCTCTCCACGAACACGGAGAACAACAAGGCAGACCTCTGTGAATGCAGCCCCTGGTCCGTGAATGCGAAGGGCAAATGAGGCCTGCAACACAGCTGCTGCACTAGCTGAGTTTTGGCCCTTACCAAATCTCCGACGGCGGGATTCATTCGGAACCTCGTGCATGCAAACGAGATATGCTACCCCATCAAATTCGACATTTTGGACTCAATGGTGCATTCAAAATTTCCATACAAGGTCGTTTCGACAAAAAGTGGATCCCACACCCCAAATGCCATTTTTGCCAATTTCCACAAAGGGCCTCGAAATTCGACCGAAAGCCCCGGGAAGCACACGAAGGGTCATTCCAGACCAAACTAGGCATTTTGGATCTAACCACGCTGATGAAATCTTCATCCGAGTGCATTTTCTAAGAATGTTGACCAAAGTCAAGCTTATGTCAAATTTCAAAGGCTAAAGCACCAAATGGCCCCAAAGTCACACCGAAAGCCTCGGGACACGTGCCAACCATGCTACTAGCCTAATTTGGCCATTCCAGATTTGATGAAACCGTCAAAATTCCATTCTAAGGTCATTTACCTGAGGTTATAACCGAAATGAACTTCTTAAGTTTCAAAAGCTCCAAAATAGGAAAACGAGCATAAAACCCAAACGAACGGCCAGACGACCAAACATTCAGTGCCAGCAAGTCATAAATGACTTGGGGTCACTACAGGAACGCTCTAAATGAAGGAAAGAAGGCATTAACTCGAAAATGACCAGGAAGGGCATTACAATATTTTACCATCACAACTTATGAATCATATACGATGCAAGTACACATTAGATAAATCTCAATACGGAAAATTAAATATTAAAGAAAACCAAACAAAATGAAGAAGATCTCAGTAACTTCTTGATTTCTTGTATAACTAACTATGTTGAAACATAATTGAAGTATTTTCATACTTTTATGTGACAAATATATTTTT
This sequence comes from Solanum appendiculatum, assembly GCA_018342035.1. Taxonomy (NCBI): domain Eukaryota; kingdom Viridiplantae; phylum Streptophyta; class Magnoliopsida; order Solanales; family Solanaceae; genus Solanum; species Solanum appendiculatum. The sequence goes on from JAGDQO010000307.1 coordinate 7,257, forward strand.
AATTATTTGTATTAGATATCAAGTCGTTTACATAAAAAATAAAGTCATCTAATTTATAATCAATTAAATTTAATGTTAATTTGGTTGAACTAATTTATTATTATAAAATTCATTGAATTTAATTTTAAAATTACGATAATTAGATGGTCAATTATTGAAACTTTTTATGTTTTTCTTCTTTTTATCGGCAATATTAGGCAAAAATTACAGTTTGAAAATATCTGTCTAACAATTTTCTGAACATACAACATCAAGAACGTGACTTGATTTGTATTGTTTTCTTTTTATACACTGCTTATTGAAAAATATTTAATAAGCGGCATCAATTATTCAAATATATATTTAATTCCACGCAAAGCGCGAATAAGTACACTAGACAAGGTGATGTGGCACCTCTCGATGACCTCCATTAGCATTTATCTTTTTTGGACTTTTTTAAAAATTTAAATTAGTTATTTTATTGTAGAAGTAATTTATTTATTTATTACAAATAAATATTTTATTTAAGGAGGAACATTTACAACAAAGACTCTTCATGTAATGACCCTCCTCATTTATGTATTTATGCCTCTATTCATCTTTTAGAACGTTCCTATAGCAACCCCAAGTCATTTATGACTTGCTGGGATTGATAGTTCGTTCACCTGGTCGTTCTCTTGATTTTTATGTGAATTTCTATGTTTTAGAGCTTTAAACCTTGCATAGTCATTTTTTATCAAAAGTTCATAAAGATGACCTCAGAACCCAATTATGACGATTACATCAACTCCAGAAGGGTCATTTTAGGCTAGTAGTATGGTTGGCATGACCTTTGAGGTTTTCATTGTGAGTCTGTGCGATTAGACATTCTAACTTTCAAGTTAAGGTCTAAGTTTGGCATTGACCAACATTCTGGGTAAACATGCTCGGATGAGAATTCTATCAGTGCAGTTAGCTCCAGAATATTGAGTTTGGTCTAGTACGACCCTTTGTGTGAATCTCGAGGATTTTGAGCTCATTCTGAGCCCCATTGTGGATTTTGACTTAAAATAGAGTTGAGTGTGGGACCCACTTTTTGTCAAAATGACCTCGTATGGAAGTTTTGACTGCTCCGTTGAGTCCAGAATATTGAATTTGATTGGGTTGCATATCTCATTTTTGTGCACGGAGTTTTGAATCAACCTTGAGCCCTCGGTGTGGAGCCCGGGGGACTTTGCTAAATTTTTCTGGTGCCTGAGTGCTGGTGCAGCCGCTTTAGTGCCCCTAGGCTTGCTTAAGTGAGCCAGATCTGTCAGGCGGTAGCCACTTAAGCAACCCTCACTTTTGCGGCCAGGGCTCACTTTAGCAAGTTCTGCTTTTGCGGCCAAGGGCTAACGGAATCAAGGCCTGCCTCTTTGAGGCCAATCGCTTAAGCGAACCTCGACCAGACTTTTAATTTAAGACTTGGACGCGATTTGAGCATATATTTCAAACTTGTAAAGGCAATTTCTCCTCCGATATAGCCCCGAATTTAGTGATTCAAAGTTTGTGCGTCCGGGATTGTCGTGGCTAAGCTATGGAGTGATCGGAGAATTGTGGGCATCCTTTATTTGAGGTGAATTTGTGTATTAGTAGGTTGTGTTAGTTATTTTTGCTCTTAATTGTTGAAGATTGCATGTTGGGTGTTTCTTGTTATTCCGAGCCCCGAATTGTGTCTCATTTTAGAACAAAAGTTTGGGGTACTGTTTAGGACCTTTTGAAGGAGCCAATTCCATAAATTCCAGTGTGGGTTCCACAATTTCTGTTTGACTCTGAAATTGGTCCATTTTCATTTTATATATTTTTGGTGTTGAAACAACTGTATTGACGTTGTAATCCCATTTTTGATAGAGTGGCAGCATTCTGAGACCGTTCGGAAGGGAAAGGCTTCGACATTGTGATTTGGAGCGCCGGTGGTCGTCCTAAAGGTAGGCAACGGCTTTCCCTCTCTTAGATTGAGCTTGATTGCGTAAATTCAGGTAAATTAGAGTGAATTGGGGGCGGGTACCTAGTTGTTCTTGTTTCCCTTTCTTAGATACCATGTTTAGGCTTGATCGACCTTATTCGGGAGTAGTACCATGTTAGTCGGGGTTATTTGTTTACTTTTGTATGGCGAATTGGCTTGTTTGTTGTTATTTTGATATACTTGAGCATGTTTGGTCTTAGTCTATGATTAGGCTAGTATTGCCTTAGACTTGCGACTCTGGTGACCATTAGCCTTGTTTCTTCTCCGATGTCGCTTCGAACAGATTAGTTTTCTATAGACTGGAGTAGCAGACTTGAGTGTGATAGAATGAGCCTTAGTTTAGGCATTGCTTCAGCTTCGTCGACCGTCTATTCACTCTTTCTATTTCTGCAGCCCATTGCGATTCTGGATGTTTTGTGCTTTGCTTGGCCACTTAGGATTTGGAGTTGTTCAGGCTTGAAACCTAGTTCTGATTTCTTATGAGTGGACGTCGTTCCACAATGGTACTATTGCTTGTTTGTGATGAGGTCCTCTTTAGAGTTGACACGCCCTCGGGTTTACTCTTGCTAGCTGGGCGGCTGATGCCCCTGGGAGTTTACTGCCTGGCTGGGTGGCCTAGATTGTTATATTTACGCCCCTGGGTTACTCTTGCTAGATGGATGAATGACGCCCCTGGGAGTTTACAGGCTGGCTGGGCGGCCCCATATATTTGGTACTTACGGTTCGAGGTTGTTTCTTAGGTTCGAGTCTTGTGTTGTTCTTATTGGATCTGGACTTGTGGAACTTCTCTTTTGTAGACTTAGTCATTCGGTGTACCTGTCAGGCGTATGTGGGTTTGTTTGGGTTTTATTTAAACTCTTGCACTAGTATACCTTCTGGACTTATGGGGTCCAGTTAGGTTTAGTTTAGTTGTACTCAGATTTACTTTTGGTTTGCTCGTGTGCTTTCTTTTAAATTCTGCATTAATCTTTATCTGTGTCTAGATTTTTCCTTTTCATATTGTCTTTACCTTTCTTACTCAGTCGGCCTATGATGCCTACTGAGTACCTTTGTTTTGGTTCTCATGCTACACTCTGCATCTGTTTCGTGATGCAGGTCCCAGTACCAGTTACCATCGGTGATCGTTCGTGCCAGCATTGATTTTTGGATCAAAGACGAGGGTGAGCACCTGGCGACCTGGACTTGCTTGTCTCCTTATGCATATTATAGATAGTCTTTTGCTTTTTGATACAACTTTGTTTTGGTTCATTTTTTAGACTTGTACTCTTTTTGTAATGACCCTCAAGGTCATTTTTGTGTTAATGCCTCCTTTCTATCGTTTAGAGAATTCCTGTAGTGATCTCAAGTCATTTATGACTTGCTGACATTGATTGTTCGGCCGCCTAGTCGTTCGTTTGGGTTTTATGCCTGTTTTCCTATTTTGGAGCTTTTAAACCTTAAAAAGTTGATTTCGGTCATAACTTCAGGTAAACGACCTCAGATAGGAATTCTGACGGTTCTATCAGCTCCAGAGCAGCCAAATTAGGCTAGAAGCATGGTTGGCCCGAGTCTCGGGGTTTTCGGTGTGATTTTGGGACCAGTTAGCTCTTTAGCCTTCGAAATTTGGCTTAAAATTGACTTTGGTCAACATTCTTGGTAAACACACTCGGATGAGAATTCCGTCAGCACGGTTAGTTCTGAAATGCTGAGTTTGGTCTAGAATGACCCTTCGAGAACTTTCGGGAGCTTTCGATCCAATTTCGAGGCCTCTGATAGAATTTGGCAAAAATATCCCATTGGGTGTGGGACTTACTTTTCATTGAAACGACCTCATATGGGAATTTTGACTGTGTCATTGAGTCTGAAACGTCAAATTTGAGGGGGTAGCATATCTCAATTGCGTGCACGGGGTTCCGAACGAATTTTGAGCACCCCGTCGGAGTTTTGGAATTGTCCAAAACTTAGCTGGTGCAGCTAGTGTCTGCAGACACTCCATCTCTCCGCGTTCGCGAGATAGGCTCTGCATTCGTGGAGGTGTAAAGGTGTCTACTCTACGTTCGCGGGCCAGAGGCCGCGTTCGCGGAGGTGTGAGGTTTTGTTCTCCGCATTCGCTTGAGTTGCTCCACGTTCACGGAGGTTTGTAGGGTGGGGGTGATCTCCTTATCCACGTTCGCTGATGGGGCTCCGTGTTCGCAGAGGTCTTAGTCCATTCTCTCTGCGTTCGCGGGTCCTTGGCCGCGTTCGCGGAGTAGTGTTGGTTTTCCCTTCGCGATCGCGAGGCCTCGGCCACGTTCTCGGAAGTCAGCGGGTTGCTGTGGCTTATAAAGGGAGGTCGAGGCTCATTTGGATGAAAATTTCAAAAAAATCATATCTCCCTCATCTTTTATTAGTTTTCGGTGATTCAAAGTCCCAGGCATTCAGATTCTCGTTGGCTTCGTGGGTTTGTGGTCGGATTGTGTTGGGTATACCTCAATTTCCATGAATTCAAGGCGTACGTTGCTATGCGACCGTATTGACGCTGTGATTCTATTTTTGATAGTGTGGCAGAAGTCTGAGGCCGTACGGAAGGGAAAAGCTCCGGCAGAGAGACTTAGAGCGCGCGTGATCGGCTTTCAAGTAGGTTAGATTTCCCTTCTTCTTAGATTGAGCTTGAATGCGTAAATGTTGGTTGATGTATGTGAATTTGGGCTGGGTAGCTAGTATTTCTGTTCTTCTTCTCCGGTTTCTTCATTTAGGACTAGTTTTTGGATTGTTCGGGGCTAGTATCATGCTTAGTTTGGGTTGTTGACCTTTGTTGTTGGTGAATTATTGTGGGTTATCTGTTGTTGCATGCTTGGGTTTGGAATATTTCTTGTGTTTTTGTTGATTATTTTGATGTTTCGACCTTAGAATAGGTTAGGATAGTATTGCCTTAGTCCCATGTACTTGTTGAGTTGAGTATGTATCCGACGTCGATACGGATGGACTAGGTCCTTGTAGACTGGCATAGCAGACTTGCGTCTGGTAGTGTGAGCTTTAGTTTAGGCGGATTCGTGGCTTTTAAGATCTTCTATTCCTTTTCTTCCTATCTCTGCGGTTCTGGGGTACTGCCGAAAGACTTGTTATTGCACCGATTGACGGTTGGGTTGTGTTAGGCTAGGAGCCTTCGGTGGATATCCTGGTGGGAGCGTTGTCCCGCGGTGTCTAGTTTCGTTATGAGTTGGTTGGTGGTGGCTTTCTTCGGATCGGAGTGGCTAGCTCCAGCTTGAGGCTGACGTTACACGGTTAGAGTTTGTTATTTCCAGCTTGAGACTGTTAAGCGAGGGCTACTAGCTCCAGTCCAAGGCCGACGTTACACGGTTAGAGTCCGTTATTTCCAACTCAAGACTGTTTAGCGAGGAGTGTCATTTCCAGTCCGAGGCTGACGTTACACGGTTAAAGTTTGTTAATTCCATCTTGAGACTAATGGTTTTGGTTCAAGTCCCATGATCTATTATTTACGGTTCAAGCCCTTTATTTCCAATTCGAAGCTGACGTTACATGGTTCGAGTCCGTTATTTCTAGTTCGAGACTGATGGTTTGGGTTCAAGTCTTATGATCTATTATTTACGGTTCGAGTCCGTTATTTCCAGCTCGAGGCTAATGGTTCGGGTTCGAGCCTCGGGTGCTATCTTTATTAGGTTCAAGGTTCTCGGTGTTAAGGCTTTTGGAGTTGGGTTCCCTTGTTTTTGTAGTGTAGCTTCTCTGTGTACCTGTCGGGCATATGGGGGTCCATTTGGGTTCTTGTTTGTCTGTGCCTGAGTGTGCCTAGCGGGTCTTATGGGGGGCCCAGTTGGGTTTAGTTTAGTTGTTCTTAGATAGCTTTCCGCTTATCCAGTTCATATTCTGTTGACCTCTGTTGTGTTGGTTCTATCTTGTCTGCCTGTTTTTACCTTTCTTACTCAGTCGGCCTATGATGCCTACTGGATGCCTGTTGTTTTGGTACTCATGCTACACTCTGCTTCTGTTTTCGTGATGCAGGTTTGTGCAACAGAGCTCATCGTTGAGTTCGAGCCTGCAGTTGTTTGTTCAGGAGACGAGGGTGAGCACATGGCATTCTGGGATTATCTGTCTCCTTCTGTACTTATATATTGGCTTGCCTTTTGTTTCAGAGACAGTTGTTTATGTGGTCCACTTTTGGGACTTGTACTCTTTTTTAGTAGTTCTGTACTCGTGACTATCAGTTCTTGGGAGGTTTCAGTTATGTATATAGTTTTGCTTTTCGCTTCCGCTTATCTTGTGTGTTCCTTGTTGTGCTTCCACTTTGTTATGGTTTAGATTCCACTCTTAGTCCCATTACTGCTAAGTTCCGGGATAGAGTTTGGCTTGCCTACTGGAAGGTTGGTAGGCACCATCATGACTCGAGAAATCGGGTTGTGACAAGTTGGTATCAGAGCCTAGGTTCATTGGTCTCACTTGTACAGAACTAGCATCTAGTATAGTCTTGAGGATCAGCGCAGAGACGTCTGTGACTTATCTTCGGGAGGCTACTGGATGTCCTTTGGACATTTTCTTATTTTGTATCATTTTCATACGTTGTTGTTCGTTTGGTTTCATGAAATCTCACGTGTTTCATTTTTTCGCAGGATGGCTCGTATGAGCAGTAAAGCTCGACCCCGAGGTCAAGGCGGTGCTGCTGCACCAGGCCGTGATAGAGCGAGGACTCCAGAGCCGGAGGTGAAGCCTCGTAGAGAGCAAATTCCTTCTCAGCCGGTGGAGCCGGGATCAACCCAGCCACCGCCAGCACCAGCTGCCGCCCCTGATCTTCAGGGCATGCTATCCCAGATCTTAGCTGCTATCGGGGGTATGCAGCAGCAGCAGTCGGCCCCAGCACCAGTTCCAGCACAGCAGGGCCAGCCTGCGGTAGCGGCTCCAAATGTCCATAAGCCGCCAGCACCAGCCGCGATTCAACCGGACCCTTTGGATGAGATTATACCACTGCGAGAGAAGAAGATACTTGGGGTGTTTCTTAGACTATGACCGCCGAGGTTTTCCGGGGTTGTGGGGGAGGATGCCCATGAGTTCCTGACTACCTGCCAAGAGAGATTGCAGACTTTGGGGTTAGTGGAGTCCTGAGGAGCCGACTTCACAGCTTATCAGCTAGACGGACCGGCCAGATAGTTGTGGCGTTCTTTCATCGAGACCAAGCCAGTTGGATCACCATCGGTATCGTGGATGGAGTTTTCTGAGGCCTTTCTGGCTAGATATATTCCACGGAGCGTCAGGGATCGCCTCCGTGATGAGTTCACGAGGTTGGAGCAGGGCTCCAGGACATTATCCGAGTATGAGGTCAGGTTTCTTGAGTTGTCCCGTCATGCCACCATGATTATGCCTACAGAGGAAGAGCGGATACGGTGTTTTGTTAGAGGTTTGAGGCTGCAGTTGAGGATTGAGTCGCAGTCCATGTTATCAGTGAGCCATTCTTTTCTGGATGTGGTGGACCATGCTCGCACTATTGAGCAGCTCCGTCGCGAGGCCCACGAGGGCAGCGGCAAGAAGGACAGGCCAGATGATAACTTCGGCGGGGCCCGTCATAAGTCGAGGGATACCCGAGACCGGGTTCATTAGAGGTTCCAGCCAGGTCAACCCAATCGCCCGTTCCAGGCTTCATTGCAAACCTCAGAGGGTGACCAGCACCGTCAGAGCCGGTCGAGTCAGGGCCAAGGTGGGTTCCAGTCAGGTGCATCAGGTTGGGGTGGCCGGCCTTAAGCAATGAGCAAATCTGCTTTACTTGCGGGGAGCTTTGTCATTGGTCTAGGGAGTGCCCTGTCTCCAGATCAACTTTACCAGCTCCTCAGGCGGCGAGACCGATTTCAGCAGTAGCACCTCCATGTAGATGTGGAGGTCAGCAGCAGGTGCTCGGGGAGTTCCTCGGGGAGGCAGGACAGGCGGTAGAGTGGATTCTCGAGATAGAGATGCAGCTCCAGCTAAAGTAAAGGCCGAGGCATTAGATGCGGTGATCACAGGTACGGACCTCTTATGCCATCAGTCCGTTTCAGCCTTATTTGACCCTGGTTCTACTTATTCATATGTGTCGGCTTATTGTGTGTCTCATTTGGGGGTGAGTCTTGAGCCCTTATATGTACCTTTGTGTGTTTCGACCCCACTAGGGGATTCTTTAGTAGTGGATCAGGTTTGTAGATCTTGTGTGGTGAGTATTCGGGGGCAGGACACTCTGGTTGACCTTATTGTGCTTTGTATGGGGGATTTTTATGTGATTCTGGGCATGGATTGGTTATCCCCTCACCGGGTTGTCTTGGATTGTTATGCCAAGACCGTTACTTTAGCCATGCCTAGTATTCCTTCGGTGGTGTGGCAAGGTTCTTCTAGTCACACGCCAGTTGGAGTGATTTCTTATGTTCAGGCTAAGAGGCTTGTGGCTGGCGGATGTTTGGCATATCTGGGATATGTTAGAGATGTTAGTAAGGAGAGCCCTACGATTGAGTCAGTACCTATAGTCCGAGAGTTAGTAGATGTGTTTCCTACCGACCTTCCTGGCCTACCCCCAAAGCGAGATATTGACTTTGCCATTGATTTGGAGCCGGGTACTCATCCTATTTCTATCCCACCATATCGTATGGCCCCTGCAGAGTTCAAGGAGCTCAGTGTTCATCTTCAGGACCTCTTGGGTAAGGGGTTCATTCGGCCTAGTGTATCGCCTTAGGGTGCCCCAATCCTGTTTGTGAAGAAGAAAGATGGCACCATGCGGATGTGTATTGACTGCAGGCAGTTGAATAAGGTGACGGTAAGGAACTGTTACCCCATGCCTCGTATTGATGATCTGTTCGACCAGCTTCAGGGTGCCGCAGTGTTTTCTAAGATTGACTTGAGATCTGGCTACCATCAGTTGAGGGTTAGAGCAGCGGACATCCCTAAGACAGCCTTTAGGACCCGTTACGGCCATTATGAGTTCCTAGTGATATCTTTTGGGTTGACTAATGCCCCTACCGCCTTTATGGACTTGATGACTCGTGTATTCAGGCCATATCTGGACTCCTTCGTCGTAGAATTCACTGATGATATCTTGGTATACTCGCGGAGCCATAGTGAGCATGAGCAACATTTGAGGATAGTACTCCAGACTTTGAGAGATCAACGACTTTATGCCAAGTTCTCAAAGTGCGAGTTTTGGCTTGAGTCCGTAGCATTCTTGGGGCACGTGGTGTCCAAGGATACCATTATGGTGGATCCGGTGAAGATTGAGGCTACTCGTGATTAGGCTAGGCCCACCTCTGTGACTAAGATTCAGAGCTTCGTCGGATTGGCAGGGTACTACAGGTGCTTTGTTGAGGGTTTCTCCACTATAGCAGCACCTCTGACTCAGTTGACTCGCCAGGATGTTCCCTTTGTGTGGTTGGAGGAGTGAGAGAGGAGCTTTCTGAGGCTTAAGGAGTTGCTTACCACCGATCCTATATTGACTCTTCCAGTTCAGGGCGAGGGCTTCACGGTCTATCTATAATGACGCATCCGGCATTGGTTTGGGTAGTGTGTTGATGCAGCAGGGCCAGGTTATTGCTTATGCGTTGAGGCAGCTTAAGCTGCATAAGCGCAACTATCCCACTCATGACTTGGAGTTGGCGGCGGTAGTTTTTGCACTTAAGATTTGGAGACATTACCTTTATGGAGTTCATTGTGAGATCTATACTAATCACCGGAGCCTTCAGTACATTATGAGCTAGAGGGATCTTAATTCAAGGCAGCGCCGTTGGATCGAGCTCTTGAAGGACTATGATCTCTCTATTCTCTACCACCTGGGCAAGGCAAATGTAGTAGCGGACACCTTGAGTCGGAAGGCAGTAAGTATGGGTAGTCTAGCCTTCCTTTCTGTTTCGGAGCGACCCTTGGCTTTGGACATTCAGTCTTTAGCCAATCAAATGATCAGGCTTGATGTTTCAGATTTCAGCTGGATGTTAGCTTATGTGGGGGTTCAGTCATCTCTACTTGATCAGATCTGTAGTCTTCAGTTCGAGGATGGGTCTTTGGTGACACTCAGAGATAGAGTTTTGGCAGGTGACGTCAGGCAGGCTTCCTTAGATTCAGATGGGGATTTGAGGTTTTCTGGCCGTTTATGTGTTCCGAGAGTTGGTGATTTGATCCAGCTGATCCTTAGCGAGGCCCATGATTCCAGGTATTCTATCTATCCGGGCACAACTAAGATGTATCATGATTTGAGGCAGCATTACTGGTGGAGCAGTATGAGGAGGGACATCTCAGACTATGTGTCTCGTTGCTTGTGTTGCCAGCAGGTGAAGGCCAAGCATTTTAGGCCTGGTGGAGAGCTGCAGAGATTACCCATTCTTGAGTGGAAGTGGGAGCGTATCACCATGGACTTCGTTGTGGGGTTGCCACGAACTTCTAGGGGTGTTGACAGCATTTGGGTCATTGTGGATCGATTGACCAAATCAGCACACTTCCTTCCAGTTCATTCTTCTTTCAGTGCTGAGAGGTTAGCCCGTATCTATATTTGGGAGGTAGTTCGTCTTCATGGGGTGTCTGTTTCTATCATTTCAGATCGGGGTTCACAGTTCACTTCCAGCTTTTGGAGAGTATTTCAGGAGGAGTTGGGCACCCGTGTCGATCTTAGCACATCATTTCACCCGCAGACAGATGGCCAGTCAGAGCGTACTATTCAGGTTCTTGAGGATATGTTGCGGGCCTGTGTTATGGATTTTGGAGGCCAGTGGGACCAGTTCTTGCATTTGGCAGAGTTTGCGTACAACAACAGCTACCATTCTAGCATCCAGATGGCTCCGTTTGAGGCCTTATATGGTAGGCGTTGTCGCACTCCATTTGGTTGGTTTGAATCTACGGAGCCTAGGCCGCGTGGTACAAACTTATTTCAGGAGTCGTTAGAGCATATGAGGTTGATTCAGGATCGGCTCAAGACGGCTCAGAGTAGACATCGGAGTTATGCAGACCGCACGCATCGACCGTTGAGATTTGCCATGGGTGATAGAGTATTCCTCTGAGTATCGCCAATGAAAGGCGTGATGAGATTCGGGAGGCAGGGCAAGCTTAGCCCCAAGTATATTGGGCCTTTTGAGATTTCGAGGGCAGTTGGTGAGGTGGCTTATGAGTTAGCTTTACCTCCAGCATTCTCAGCTATTCATCCAGTTTTCCATGTTTCGATGTTGCGCCGGTATGTTCTAGATGAGTCTCATGTGCTCCAGTATGATGTTGTTGAGTTGGATGATCGCCTGGCCTATATTGAGGAGCCAGTTGCTATTTTGGCCAGAGATGTGAGGCAACTGAGCTCGAGAGCCATTCCTGTAGTTAAGGTCCGTTGGAGGCATCGTCCAGTTGAGGAGGCTACCTGGGAGACCGAGCGGGAGGAACGGGAGTAGTTCCCCAGCTTATTTGAGCCCTCAGGTACTTCTTGACTCTTACTTTCGCAGACGAAAGTCCTTTTAGTAGTGGATGTTATAATGACCCTCAAGGTCATTTCTGTGTTAATGCCTCATTTCTGTTGTTTAGAGCATTCCTATAGCAACCCCAAGTCATATATGACTTGTTGGCACTGACTGTTCGGTCGCCTGGTCGTTCGTTTGGGTTTTATGTTTGTTTTCCTGTTTTGGAGCTTTTAAACCTTAAAAAGTTGATTTCGATCATAACTTTAGGTAAACGACCTCAGATGGGAATTCTGACAGTCCATCAGCTCCGCAGCTGCCAAATTAGGCTAGAAGCATGGTTGGCTCGAGTCCCGGGGTTTCCATATTGATTTTGGGGCCAATTAGCTCTTTTGCCTTCGAAATTTGACTTAAAATTGACTTTGGTCAACATTCTTGGTAAATGCGCTCGGATGAGAATTCCGTCAGTGCGGTTAGTTCTGGAATGTCGAGTTTGGACTAGAATGACCCTTCGAGAACTTTCGAGAGCTTCTGATCCAATTCTGAGGCCTCTAGTAGAATTGGGCTGAAATGGCCCATTGGGTGTGGGACCCACTTTTCATCAAAACGACCTCGTATGCAAATTTTTACTACACCATTGGGTCGGGAATGTCGAATTCGATGGGGTAGCATATCTCATTTGCATGCACGGGGTTCCGAACCAATTTCGAGCACCCCGTCGGAGTTTTGGAGTTGTCCAAAACTTAGCTGGTGCAGCTGGTATCTGCAGACACTCCATCTCTCCGTGTTCACGAGATAGGCTCCGCGTTCGCGGAGGTGTAAGGGTGTCTACTCCGCATTCGCGATGGTGTGAAGTTTTGTTCTCCGCGTTCGTGTGAGTTGCTCCGCATATGCGGAGGTCTGTGGGGTGGGAGTGATCTCCTTCTCTGCGTTCGCGGATGGGGCTCCACGCTCGCGGAGGTCTGAGTCCCTTCTCTCCATGTTCATGGGTCCTTGGCCGCGTTCGCGGAGTAGTGTTGGTTTTCCCTCCGCGTTTGCGGGGCCTTGGCCGCGTTCGCGAAGGTCAGCGGGTTGCAGTGGCTTGTAAAAGGAGGTTGAGGCTCATTTGGATGAAAATTCCAAAATATCATGTCTCCCACGTCTTTTATCGGTTTTCGGTGATTTGAAGTCCCAGGCGTTCAGATTCTCATTGGCTTCATGGGTTTGAGGTCGAATTGTGTTTGGTATACCTCGATTTCCATGAATTCGAGTCGTAAGTTGCTATCCTAGGCATATTGTGTAAAGTTTTGTGTTTCTTGTTGTTGGCTGTTTGGAGCTGATCCGAGCTCGATGGGTGTTTCGGTTTGGAATACCAGTTCGGGGGAGGATTTGGGACCTCTTCACGGAGTCAATTTCGGAAAATCTAGAGCGGTCCCACGTTCCTGGTTTTGACTCCGAAAATGATCTGTCTCCGATTTTGATGATTTTAGTGTCTAAATGACCGTATTGACGCTGTGATTCTATTTTTGATAGTGTGGCAGCAGTTTGAGGCCGTACGGAAGGAAAAAGCTCTGGCAGAGTGACTTGGAGCGCGCGTGATCGGCTTTTAAGTAGGTTACGGTTTCCCTTCTTCTTAGATTGAGCTTGAATACGTAAATGCTGGTTGATGTGTGTGAATCTGGGCTGGGTAGCTAGTATTTCTGTTCTTCTTCTCCGATTTCTTCATTTAGGACTGGTCTTTGGATTATTCGGGGCTAGTATCATGCTTAGTTTGGGTTGTTGACCTTTGTTGTTGGTGAATTGTTGTAGGTTATCTGTTAGGTGGTTATCTGTTGTTGCATGCGTAGGTTCAGAATATTTCTTGTGTGTTTGTTGATTGTTGTGATGTTTCGACCTTAGAATAGGTTAGGATAGTATTTCCTTAGTCCCATGTACCTGTTGACTTGAGTATGTATCCGACGTCGATTTGGATGGACTAGGTCCTTGTAGACTGGCATAGCAGATTTGGGTCTGGTAGTGTGAGCCTTAGTTTAGGCGGATTCACGCCTTTTAAGATCTTCTATTCCTTCTCTTCCTATCTCTGTGGTTCTGGGGTGCTGCCGAAAGACTTTGTGTTAGGCTGGGAGCCTTCGGTGGATATCCTGGTGGGAGCGATGTCCCGCGGTATCTAGTTTCGTTATGAGTTGGTTGGTGGTGGCTTTGTTCAGATCGGGGTGGCTAGCTCCAGCCCGAGGCTGACGTTACACGGTTAGAGTCCGTTATTTCCAGCTTGAGACTGTTGAGCGAGGGCTGCTAGCTCCAGTCCGAGGCTAATGTTACACGGTTAGAGTCTGTTATTTCTAGCTCGAGACTGTTGAGCGAGGGGTGTCATTTCCAGTCCGAGGCTGACGTTACACGATTAAAGTCTGTTATTTCCAGCTTGAGACTGATGGTTTGGGTTCAAGTCCCATGATCTATTATTTAAGGTTCAAGTCCGTTATTTCCAGTCCGAAGCTGACGTTACACGGTTCGAGTCCGTTATTTCCAGTTCGAGACGATGGTTTGGGTTCAAGTCCCATGATCTATTATTTACAATTCGAGCCCGTTATTTTTAGCTCGAGGCTGATGGCTCGGGTTCGAGTCCCGGGTGCTATCTTTATTGGGTTCAAGGTTCTCGGTGTTAAGGCTTTTGGAGTTGGGTTCCCTTGTTTTCATAGTGTAGCTTCTTTGTCGGGCTTATGGGGGTCCGTTCGGGTTCTTGTTTGTCTGTGCTTGAGTGTGCCTAGCGGGCCTTATGGGGGGCCCAGCTGGGTTTAGTTTAGTTATTCTAGATGGCTTTCCGTTTATCCTATTCATGTTCTGTTGACCTCTGTTGTGTTGGTTCTATCTTGTCTGCCTGTTTTTACCTTTCTTGCTCAGTGGGCCTATGATGTCTACTGGGTGCCTGTTGTTTTTGTACTCATGCTACACTCTGCTTCTGTTTTCGTGATGCAGGTTTGTGCAACAGATCTCAGCGTTGAGTTTGAGCCTGCAACTGTCTGTTCAGGAGACGAGGGTGAGCACATGGCGTTCTGTGATTACCTGTCTCCTTCTGTACTTATATTTTGGCTTGTCTTTTGTTTCCAAGACAGTTGTTTCTGTGGTCCACTTTTGGGACTTGTACTCTTTTTTAGTAGCTCTGTACTCGTGACTTCCAGTTTCTGGGAGGTTTCAGTTATGTATATAGTTTTGCTTTTCGCTTCCGCTTATCTTGTGTGTTCCTTGTTGTGCTTCCGCTTAGTTATGGTTTAGATTCCACTCTTAGTCCCATTACTGCTAAGTTCCGGGATAGAGCTTGGCTTGCCTACTGGTGGGTTGGTAGGTGCCATCATGACTCGAGAGATCGGGTCGTGACACTTTTGATTAGCACAACTCTGTACTGGTGACTTTCATGCTTTGGGAGGTATCTTTCTATATATAGTTTCGGTTTTCTTTCGCTTCTGTCTTGTTTTGTTATTATAGTATGATTTCTGCTTATTTCTACCCTTATACTCATTACTTATTGTTTTGGGTTACAAGTTGGCTTACATACTAGCGGGTTATAGTAGGTGCCATTGCATCATGACTAAAGTAATCAGGACATGACACTTCACATGCCAATTTATAAGGAGTAATTATTCATAACTCACACCTCTCTAATTTCTACTCTTAAGGGTCATTTGGTAGAGTGTATAAAAATAATGTTAAATAGAGTGTATTAGTAGTGCTTGCATTAGTAATACTTATATTAGTTATGCTTGCGTTAGTTATACGTAGAATATTTTTTATGCATTGTTTGGTTTGATGTATTAAAAAAATATGTATTGCATAAAAATATTTATTTACAAAAGTATCCTCCATAATTATGGTTGAAAAGATGTAAAAGTTCTTTTAAGGGGTAATTGGGTCTTTAACCATGCTAAAGCATGTATTAAATTTCTTTGCTTTACTAATACCTAGAAATCCATGGTATTAGTAATACAATCCTCATTACACAATAGAGTGTATGGCTAATGCTTGCATTAGTTGTATATCGCATGAAAAAAGGTACCAAACAAGGTACTACTAATACACAAAGCTAATGCAAGCATTATTTTTGTTCATACACTCTACCAAACGACCCCTTAATAAAAGAATAATTATTTTTCTTTCTTTTTTCGACCTTCTTCTAATTATAAAATGACAATATTTTTTAACATTTTAAGTATGTTTCTCTTTATTATTAAATTTATTTACATCTATCTATATTTATATATGTATTTCAAAGATAGATATAGACAAGGTAATGTAATACATCTCTATGACCTATGATACCATTTATTTTTTTCTCTCTCTTTTGAGTTTTTATCTTCATTATTTTATTAATCAATTTATTTAATCATTAAAATTCTATCATATTATTGCATCTAATTATATCCCATGAGTTTAAAAAAATCTACACCTGTTTGCATTCTCTACTTAAATAAAATGTCTCCTCAACTTACTCTATCTAATTTTTAATGCTTAACCAATCTATAAATAACAATTAAATATAGAATTGTTATAAATAAGTTGAAAATGTTGTCGGCTTTCGATGAAACTACTGTCTTTTGCATTTTCATTTTAATTTTTGTTGGATCTCTTTTCTACTTATTAAATATGCTAATTAACTAAATTTTGTTTGATTGATATTCAGTAACACTTGGATGTGTACGAAAGAAGTAATTAAGGTATCCAATTTCACCAAATTACTTAAGCATTTGAGGTAATTTTTTTATATTATCACCAACTTATAGAGATTGGGAAAACATTTTGTGCCTTTCATTTTGTCGTCTTTGAAAGTGAATTAGTATGATAAAAAAAAGAGAGGTTTGATTAATTTTTTTAGAATTAAAATTTTAATTAAACATCAAACCAACTTATTAGTTACGAATTTTAGTATAACATGGTGATAAAAGTAAAATAATATAAAAATATATAATCAGAACATGTATGAATCTTCCCCATTATATAAGCCAATAAAGCTAGGACGAACACAGTAATAAGCTGTTGTACAAAAAGTTATCTGGGTTGTACTATTTGTGATTTTATTTAGCCTTTTTTGTGAACACGTGTATTAATTACACTTCACTTGCAGCCTCACATGTATTACACTTCAACTAGGAAATATAAACAATAACTTAAAATAATTTTTTTATAAATTATCTCTTCATGAAATATAATTTGCAATACTTCAAATTCATATGATCATTTTTTTATCGAAACTTTAAATTCATAATTTATAATCGTCTAGTAATAATAAAAAAAAATAAGAACAAAATTAATATTTTTAATATATAATGTTAGCAAAATAGAAAATTAGTGAATCGCAAATAATTTAGCAATCTAAAATTGATTATTTTTAAATTTTTAATATAATATGAATAAAGTTTGAATTTTGTAGGTTATCAATTTTCATTAAAAAATGAAAATAAAAATAAAATTGACTCTATCGATTCTACTAATAACGACATTGATATTATTTTGCTCAGATCAAACAAATGACCAACCAACATTGAATTAATTGATTTGTTATTTCATATATTTTTTTCTGAAATTCATTTAATCTAATTAGAAGGTCACCTTTTAATCTAATAGTGTACATATCACCAACAGTAATAAAGTTTTCAATTAAAAAATTTACTATGCTAATAAATCAAGAAAAGATTAAAAAAATAAACAAACATGTGTTGTATAAATAGAAAAAAACTTGCACAATAATATAATATTTATCAAAAAAGAAGATCATCCAACGAAAAAAATATTATTATTATATAGCGAAAAAAAAAAACTATATATATATATATATATATATATATGAGGTTAATGGAACTCACCATTTATATATGAAAAAGAAGTTGAAAATGAATATTATGACAACAGTGAAGAATTTTCATGTCATGTACAGTGCACTATAACCATCAGTATAAAAAAGAGGAAGTGTTACCTGTGTATTTTATTCACATAAATTAAAATAATGAACAATGAAAATGTGAGAATTAAAATGAGCAATTTCAAAATAAATGTTTTTACGCTATACTCTAATGAAAATAAAACAAATAACTAAAAGCTGAAACATTTCATGAATACTTTATTTCTCTTAAATATTTTTTTCTCTTTTTAATTGAGCTATGAATGAAAATTATTATCATAAAATATTTGATAAAGTAACTTCATCTTAAGCAATTAGTTTGAGAAAAATATAAGAGAAAATGTCCAAAAAAAATTGGTACAAATAAACAAAAATCTGGACTAAGAAGGATGTCACATTACATTTTTTTATTTTTATCTTTATTATCACATTTAGATATAGATATTTAGTAGAAGAAATGATCTAAAAAAATTTAAAAATGACAAATCAAATTCTATTTATATATAAAAAATGTAATTCTTATAAAGTTATAACAATTAATTTTTGAAATAAATAAAGAAATAAAAAGTAAAAATAACAAAGAAAGGAAAAGAAGTGATTTAAGGAAATGATATACATAACATTAATGGTGAGATTAAGAAAAGAAAATTCATAAAATCAATAGCATCAATGATGAAAGAATTTAAATATGGTCATATTTTATATTCTATAAAGTTTTAAGGTAAATTTTCAGTCTTTAAAAAATTAGGAAAAATACAAAAAAAAAAAAAAAAACTTCCAGGCACAATTTTTAGCAATTATTTGAAGAAAATATAAGAGAAAATGTCAAAAATAACTGATAAAAATAAATAAATATCTGAAGCAAGAAGGGTGTCATCCTTTTCTTATTTTAACTTTATTTTTACATATAAATATATATATATGGATCTTTAGCAAAAGAAATGATCTAAATTCAAAAAAATTTATCAAATTTCATAATATATATCAAGTTATAATTACTAATTTCTTGTAATAGATAAATAAAAAAGTAAAAAAAATAAAAATAAGAAAGTAAAAAAAAAGTGCTTTAAGAAAATGATATAAATGAGATTAATGATCTAATTAAGGTGAGGATTTAAAAAAAGATGAAATTAAGGTAAGGAATTAAATAAAATTAGTATGATTGATAAGGAATGGAATTAAATTTGGTCGCCTTTGATATTTTCAAATTATTGAAAGTGAAATTTTCAGTCTTTTAAAATTAAAAAAAATAATATTTTTTTTTATAAAAAAACCTATATATATATATATATATATTATTCTATGAATATAAACTTTATTGAAGATATATTAAAGCAAATAAAACAAACTTCAATTAAAGATATATAAAAGAAAATAAAACAAATTTTAATTAAAGATAGATAAGGAAAAAACGTTCTTAAGAAAAAGAAAACAAAAAAATAGAATTAGAAATAAATGACAAATTAAATTCTATTTATATAAAAAAAAATGCAATTCTTATAAAGTTATAAAAATTAATTTTTAATTCTAAGAATATAAACTTTAATTAAAGATATATTAAATAAAATAAAACAAAGTTCAATTAAAGATATATAAAAGAAAATTAAACAACCTTTAATTCCGGATATATAAGGAAAGAAAAAAAGTTTTTAAGAAATAAAACAAAAAAAACGGAATTAGAAATAAATGACAAATCTAATTCTATTTATGTAAAAAAAAATGGAATTCTTATAAAGTTATAATAATTAATTTTTGAAATAAATAAATAAAAAGTACAAAGAACAAAGAAAGGAAATAAGTGATTTAAGGAAATGGTATAAATAACATTAATGATGAGATTAAGAAAAGAAAATTTAAAAAATTAATAGCATCAATGATTAAAGAATTTAAATATGGTCATATCTGAAGTATGAAGGGTGTCATATATTTCTAATTTTAACTTTATTATTACGTATAGATATGGATTTTTAGCAGAACAAATGATCTAAATTTAAAAAAAAAAAAAAAGAAGCAAATTTCGTAAAAAAATATATATATGCAATTCTTACCAATTAGAATAACTATTTTTTTGTAATAAAAAAAAAAGTAAAAAATAAAAGAAGTAAAAGAAGTGCTTTAAGGAAATAATATAAATGAGAGTAATGATCAAATTAAGGTAAGGAAGCAAAAAAAAATGTGGTCACCTTTAATATTCAATAAAATTTGAAAGTGAAATTTCCAGTCTTTTAAAATTAAAAAAAAATAAATTAAAAAACTTCAAAAATATTAATAAAATTTTAGGCGTTAGATATATATATATATATATAATTCTTTATTCTAAGAATATAAATTTTAATTAAAGATACATAAAAGAAAATAAAACAAACTTCAATTAAAAATATATAAACGAAAACAAACAAACTTTAATTAAAGATAGAAAAGAAAATATAAAAGAGAACAAAAAAACGTTTTTAAGAAAAAAAATTAAAAAAACGGAATTAGAACATAAATCTCTCCTTATTCTCTTCCTAATTTAATATGATTTCCATAAATAATTGATTTTCTCTCTAAACAATTCTTCTTGTTCTTGAACCACTTATGTAGTAAGGAAAATCTTTGCCGCCAGGAAGATAATGCCAAATGGAAGCTCTGTTCTGAATAATTATGCAATTGGGGGAAATATAACATCCACAAGGTTTATAGAGCACTCCAACCGGCGTGGCCAAAAGTTCAATGGAAGCAGATAGTGTGGCTAAAAGGGCTAGTACCAAAACATCAATTTATTTTGTGGTTAGCTGTCCAACGGAGACTTGCAACAGCAGATAGACTACAAAGATGGGGAATACAAGTGGTAAAGGAGTGTGTATTATGCGAAACTAATGAGGAAGAAACTTTGGATCGTCTATTCTTCCAATGCCCCTACACTCGATTTATCTGGAACAATATAAATATTTGGACTGGTGGGCAAAGATCAATTGGTTGCTGGGACGATGAAATTCTATGGATCGGGCAGATAGTCACGCGGAGGAACCCCATCTGTACTATACTGGGAATTGCTTTTGCAGCTACAATCTACTATACATGGCAAGAGAGAAACGCAAGAAGATTTCAAAGGAAGCACAAAACTAAGGAAGACAGAGTTAGAGAAATAGTTCTCACAATTCATATTGTTTGCCAAAAATGTAAATGGAGAGGAGTACTAGATAGGCTGAATTGTTTTCCATGTTAGAATTGTTATGCACTGGAGTATGTAGTGCAGTAGAACCTGTTGAGTCCAATTTGGTAAGAAAACCTGTCTCAAGAGTCCAATGAGCAGGAAGTGTAAATATTTCCAGTTGGTTGATATAAAATCTTTTAGTTCGACCAAAAAAAAAGAAAAATTATTATTACATGACTTTTCTTCTTACATCAATATCTTCACAAGGATCATGAGATACTGTTTCTTTCTCTTTCATGAAGAAATAACATTCCATCCATCAGAAGAGACAAAGTGAAGGAGTTGACGAATTTTTTGTTCATTGTAAGATCTCTTTTCCTCATCTCTGAATTAGCTTTCAAGGAGCTTTGGTGTTTTTGTTATTCTTTTTCCATTGCTTGTTATCTTTCTCTCCTTCATGATTTTTTTTTTATGTTTTGGTGCGTTGTTGAATTTCCTCTCACTGTTATGTGTATGTTCAATGAAAATTATTTGATGTTCCTGCAAAATTTAAAAGGTAAAGAAAAGAAGGAAAATTTTAAAAAAAGTCTGAAATACAACCGTACAAAGAAATGAAATATTGAGAAAAAAGCTAATCAAACCATGAGTTTTTCTACTGCTCCGACAAGAATAAACACATCAATATAATTTGGTGAATACATTCTACCATATTGTTTGAAATATTTTGTGATTATCTACTCTAGTTTAAATAGTAAATTAAATTGTATGCATAAGAGATAGCTTGTGAAAAAACTTTTCAAATTCTGTAATTAAGTGATAAGGAATAAATTCTCTTAAATTTTATAATTAAGGAAAATGTCTTTTATGATAAAAAAAAATTGATAATTGTATTTTTTATGTTTATGTTTTAATGAGGAGATAATTAAATACTATGCTTTAATATTCTGTAAAACTTCAAATAATATTTTTTATCTTTTAAAATGAAGAAAAATCTCAAAAAAATCACAAAAAAGATAAATAGGATTCCAACCCTTAGAGGCATGCCATATAGTAACATTCTCCTTTATATATATATATATATATATATATATATATATATATATCCTATTCTCCATCTTTCTTCAGTCTGACATTTTTATATCTTCTTCTTTGTTCCTAATTCTCTCTACAAAAATGTTGTTGCATGTTGTTTGCTCCAAATTGGCCTGCGCATGTGGATTGCACCACCAAAATTCAGGCTAACTATGATGAATATTGAATAGATTTTTCTTGATATTGCTTTATAATTATTATTCATAATCATAGTCTGGTGTATCTGTTAGTTTTCGATCTTTTAGAATATTACTTCTTACAAGAATTTTTACATACGTGTTAGTAATTGTACTTGATTTGAATATGTATCATATCTCTTTGTTGAATTTTGTCTTTGTTTTCAACTAATTACTAAAGAACTAAACTATCTTATGAAAACTTTTGAGCTGTCAAAGATCAATGAAATTTACAAGTGGATTGTGCACCCAAGGTGTTTGATGTTATGGATGAACCATCATATTTGACTATTCCATGATTTTTGTTTTTTTTTGTGTTGCAGTAGCGAAATCTCTTGGAGAGAATTAGCAAAGGCTCTTCTTGACTTTGTTCACCATGCTAGCAATTATCATCTTCTACACGCTAATGATACAAGGTATGATTGTTAATTACTCGTTACATATCATCCTTGCTTTGTTTTGATCAACAATGGCATCTTCAGTATTGTTCACTATTACTCTCATTTTTCAAATTTTGGTGTTTGATATGTTGTTTTACTTTTTCTTCGAACTAAGGAATAGTAAAACTACAAGAATTGTTCACTATAAGCAGATTTTCTGCATTTAGAAAAATTTTAGGAACCAACTCACTTTGTCTACTAGCATTATTAGTCCCGTCCTTGATTCGATTTTTGCCTATTATTGACATGATTGCTAATAAAGGTTTTTTTCTTTACTTTTAGTTTCAAGATGAGATATTGCAGCCATGTTTAAGCAAGTAAATTAGTACTATTTCACTTCTAAAAGGTATGTTTTGAATTCCCTCTTCATATATAAGATTATAATGGTGTTTTGACACTATTTAGTAAAATGCTCACGAAATTGTGTTCAGAAATTGAGAGGTCAAGTTTATATGTTTGTTCTTTCATGCCATGCATTTATTTTTGTTTCCATTATTTCCTCTGAATTTAGAATTTTATATCGCACAAAATAATATCACCTTCATAGTTTGAAATTAGTCTATATGAATCTCCTATACCATTTAGCTTTATTAAGGTTCCTGTGACCAAAATTCCTTTGTGATAGAAACTGTTATCTATTTAGTGTACAATAAGGTGCAAATGTAGCATGTACCTACGAGAGCATCAATGAAATCATTATTCAAAGGATTTTCATCATAATGTTATTATTTTTTTGCTTGCCGTCCATCCACGACAATTGCTACATCTAAACATAAAAGTGGATGTGCTCTTGAACATAAGTGGAGTCAGTAATTTGTTATAGTTAACAAAATATGATGAGGAAACATTCTTCCAAGTCTATATTTGGTATTTCAGATTTAGATATTAGTTACTTGACTACAATTAAGTTAATTTATTCATTAGTGGTGAGTTTACATCTTCTTTTCTATGATTAATGAACAATTCAAATAGAAAAGGTAAAAATGTTGATTCTTGTGACTTTAGATAGTTCACACATTGTTACTTTCTTGAATTTCATTAGTTTCCGAAGACCAAATATCATTCTATGAAAATAATGAAGGCCAAAATGTTATTTTTATAGATCGTTTATATTATATCCAAATATGATTTTCTTATTGTAATTTGATTAGCTTGTCATTCAAAAATGCTAGATAATCCAGTTGTAGGTTTAATGACTTTGACATCTGCTTGGCCTTGGATGAGAAACTCCTCCATTAAATGTATGTGAACTTTCTTTCATTTCGTCTTTGTGATAGTTAGGTTCTTTCTTTTCCTTATCAGTCTTCATCTCCTTAAATAAATATGTATGGGTGTTCTGTATTAGAGATGTTGGAAATGATAGAGGGAGTTCTCTTTTTTTTTATGTGTTAATTATTTTGTTAGCACTGCTATGTCTAATTGTAGTACCAAAAGTAATGTAAATGGTACTTTATACTTGAGATCATTTGATTGGATAGATATTTTTGGAATTTTTCTATTACCATGTATATTTGATGTATCTTTCTTAAGCAGATATGTGTATTATGATTTTGTTCATAGTATTTAGTTGTTTTACTATGAGGATGTCTATTCCTTCATCTTCTTTTATTTCACCACTTTTTTGATCTCTTTCGGACATCTCAATAGTTTTTCGAGCTCTCTTCATCTTATCAACTGGTGTTACAGTATTTAGGTTTCCTCTCTCACCCTTGCCAACTCATCTCTTTTGTCAATCTTTTTGAGGACTTTCTTTTTCTGTCTGATTTGACGTGATGAGGTTAGAGAGTAAGAGGTGAGGGTGAAAAGGATATAACTCAGCTCTTTTATCGAAAACAATGGTGAAATTTATCTGAGTTTAAAAATTACTTTACAAATTTCTTAGAACCGTAAAGTGTAAATTATAACAAAAAAGGAGGTACATAATGTTTTTCGTTACTATAGATTTTATTGTGCTTTTGGATCTTTTCTTACTTGATTCTGCATACACATGTTCTTTTATGAATATTTGGTGTCAAAATTCTTGGTTTCCTCCATAACAACATTCTTTGGGAGGTCGTGAGGAGATCTGACACGGCTTTAGCGGGTCGATATTGTTTTAGAAATTTTTCCTCTTCTCCTAAGTTCTTTAACACTACGGATTAATATTTTCAAAGATCAATAGTAAATTTCTGTTCAGTCAATTATTTTTTTACCTATTACCTTGTTTCTAGACTAGATTGGAGTGGACAAAAAAAGTTATTTTAGCTCTTCCTAAAAATCAGAAGCAGTGTATATTGTTCTAATTTTGATGAGTAAACTGAAAACAAGAAACAATTGGGCTTGCAGTAAGGGCAATGATGCATATAACATGAGGTGACTCAAAATGGATAGTAAACATTGGGCATTGTTTCCTGAAATTCTATGTTCACTGGGAGAGAGAATATGAAACAGGTTTTTTATTAAAAAAATAAATTTAAAGCACTTTATCTATGTATTTTCGTGGTGAATATGTAAACAAATATGTTTGGAACTAGAGTTAGAAGCATATATACTTTGGTGATAACTGAAGCAAGTTATGTTTTGTTGTTTCCAGCTAATTGTTATTTCACTGCTAAAATATTTAATAATTTGATTGTTCCAAGCATTTGTAGTATAGAACTATAGGAGGCATCATGAACCTATTGAAAGAAATGGAATATTTCTAACAATGTGATACTGGAGCAGTACTCAAGTAGAATAGGGAGCTCCTTCTTCCAAACAAACGACTCCTATATAAGCAATCATCAGTGCTTTCAATACTTCTCTCAACTTTTTATTAAGAGCTCCACATTTCTACAAAAGTTTGAGACCACTTGTTATGCCATGTGACAGATTCGGCGTGTATTTGAGTTCAGTTAGTCAAGTAGAGTGACTTTTTGATAACGCTCAACTACACCTATCACGATTCAAGATGTAGGCGGTCATTAGCAATATAAACCCAACGAAGAGTTGGAGTCTTTCCCACGAGGAATGGAACTAAGTATAGAATTCAAATACGAAGTATTAAAGTGATCTAGCTTTTTGTAGATGGAAACAAGTGAAACGATGCATAATGTAAATCGTCGAAGTTTCAATTATCAAATAAGAGGAGTTTTAAGTAATTGATTTCAACAAACACGAATTAAAGAGGGATTAAATCAATGAGAAATGGGACCTTAGGGATGTGTGACTGTTCAACCACCACTTTCACTAAATGGGTCATTACGAATTGCCTAAGAATGCTGAATCATAATGGGCAGGCGAGATTACGACAATGATAACTATTTTGCAACCAACTGCCATGCTTTCAATTGGGTTTTATCATACCCCAAAAGGCCATACAAATAGAACACAATCTTATACCTTAATTAAATCCACTTTAACATGCTGAGTAGTACAAGTAATAACTGATACAATTATCAGTTTATAATTCCACTCAAATGCATCTTCTACAAGCATACAAGAGATATAGGCTAGAACTGAATTTGCAACTTCAATTCATAAGATGAAAACATGAATTAACAACTGAACTCATTCTAATTCAACATTTAAATCAGCAATCCATAAGACCCATAAGTTAATTAGGTAATTGAACACATAATCACACCCCTAAGGCATTGGGGTTTTAGCCAATCATAGTGAGATTGAAGAAATAGTTACCAAAAATATTAGCCATTGAATTTCCAACTCTTCAAGAAGCAAATACAATCAACTAAAATTGTACCCTATGTTCAATTCCCAAGAAATCACAAGAATAGTTCACAATATCCCTCAAAGTGCAATGTACTTTCTAAGTTCGAGTTCTGGTTCTTCTCTCAATCACTCGATCTTTAAATTCAATTAAAAAATTTCTATTTATACTTTCCCAAAAACATCACACGTTTTGAATTTCAGGATCATTCGGCGGCGTAAGTCGGGCTCGCCCTTCAACTCGACGATGCACCGAGTTGCGCAATCTCACCTTTTAACTCTTGTCTACAGTACTGATTTCATCCTAGAACTTTAGGCGGAATCGATCGAACACACCTTTTTCAACTCGGCGATGCACCGAAGTATTCAGTTTCGTCCTTTTGTCTCTTGGCTTTTCTGCAATTTTGCTCCTGAAACTTTAGGCGGAGTCCATCGGGCTCGCCGTTTTGATCGGCGATGCGCCGTCTGGTCCCTCAGCTTGCCGACTTGACTTAGATCTTCTCTTTGTCTATTGGAACTTTAGGCGAGGCACTGTCCACTCGGTGTGTCGCCGAGTTGCCTTTGGCGAACCTCAACCTTCTTGTTCCTTCAATTATGCATCTTTTCAGCTTCTTTTTGCATTATATTGTCCTTGCCTCATTCCAAGTCTTTCCTACTGCACACAAACGATTTAACATTAGTTATAGGTGCAAAAATGGGCATTAAGGACATCAATTTGACACAAACGAAGCTATAAATGAGTCAAAACTACCGACTCATCAACACCCCAACTTAAACTTTTACTTGCCCTCAAGTAAAACAAGAGATCAATGAACTCAATAGGGATGTCTACAAGCAGTGCTGCCTAAGAACTCACATGAAAGGGCACACAAGGACCAATCTAAGATACAAGGATCAAATGTACGCCAAAAGCATCAAATTCTGACTAGCCATCATCAATTAAAGTCAATTCTCACAAGTGCTCACCTAAAGCGCAAACTTATGCCCAAAAAGATATTTGAATGCCCTTACATCAAAAAGGATTCCACTCTCTTGCCCAAATTCAATTGAAGATCAATATTTCGAAATCAATACAACACTCACACTCTCAAAAGAGAAAGAGTTTGCACAACTTTGCCCATAGGCTTGCTCGAGTTTTCCATCTAACCATCACAAGGTTCATGTAAGATCACAAAGGACATTAGAGGCTTGTAAAGGGGCTTGGTTCAAGATATGGTCATTTTTGGTTTAGTGGCTCTACCTCCATGAAGCATGGTTTCCATTTTACTTGTCCTTCCCTTTCTTTCAAACATTTCAATTTCATAACTGATCCTTTGTCACTTTGCAATACACAAATCATTTTTATGAACACCCCTTTTTATTTTCACCTCCATGGATAATGGTACTATCTTATTCAAATCTTTTTCTTTCTTTTCTTTTCAGCTTTTTCTCCTTTTTTTTTCTTTTTTTTATATATGGAGGGGTTCCATCTTTTTCACAAATAGCCTTTCAAAAGATCAAGTTCACAAACCTCAAGCTTGAATTCTTTCTTCATTCTCACCAGACCCCCAACTTAGGCTTTTGGCCTAAGTTGGTTATTCAAACTGACCAATACTTCACGAAGGTTTAGGTGGGAGAGACATGTCATTTCAATAAACGGCTAAGGTTCTTGTATTTGTGTTTCAATCAAGGAGAAGGATAGGCTCAAATGGTGCCAAGCTGGGTTCACACTCTCACAAGGTACCCAACAAAAGTTTAGCAATTAGGTTCACCCTAAAAAAAATCATACCTAAGATCATTTTCCCACGTTCACCAATGCTTAGCCAAATGGACTACTAGGGCAAGTTCTAGGCATCATCATACACACTTTTTAAGTAAAGCTCACCACACATGGCATTCAAACACAATTACGGATCATAACTCTATGAGTCAAGCTTGCATGCAACGGTCATTGCAAGACTCACCATCGACAATTCGCTAGTCACAACGAGAGGCTAAGGGTTTACACAAGACTATGCAACTCCAATTACCTCGTTGAACGCACACCAACATATTGTTCAATCAAGAGCACTATTCAAGTCATCGATATTGAACACAATCGACACTCAAAAATACAAGAGAGCTGCAATCATTCATCCAGCACAAAATCAACAATGATAAGTAAAGAGAGATATCACTAGAACTCAAACCATTTCTTTCAATTAAAAATTAACAATCAAAGGAAAAACACCACCCCACCAAAAAGACAAAGCAGTGTTCTCAATGCGAAATAACTAAATAAACAAACAAACTAAAGATAAAGGATGTGTAATAGAAAGTCCCCTGTCCTGCTATGTCGGGGGTGTGTCCTCAGCCTGGGTATCAGTACCCGGTGCACTCTCCTCGGTCTGTCAGGTCCCACTCGACCCTATCATCGATGTCTCTCGGAGAGACTCACTAGTGGTAGCTCAGACCAAATCCCCCTCCAAGACCTCGAGATTCGCATACACCTCTTGATCCCGCATAGCAAAGTCCTCCTCATCTG
Source organism: Solanum appendiculatum (assembly GCA_018342035.1). Classification (NCBI taxonomy): domain Eukaryota; kingdom Viridiplantae; phylum Streptophyta; class Magnoliopsida; order Solanales; family Solanaceae; genus Solanum; species Solanum appendiculatum. Next base: position 35,464 of record JAGDQO010000307.1, read on the forward strand.
TCTCAGGTGTATCAGACACACCCTGATCATCAACGGTCGGAGCAACACCGGTGGTGGTAGGAGAAGAAACATCGACACTCGTACCCTCAGACACATTCACACTACCCCAAAGCATGGTAATGTCTGGACTTCAGCTCGTCCACATCTCTCCTCAGACTAGTGATATCAGAGCGGGCAGGCATCAGCTCTGTGGAGCTACCCTCTCGCTGCTCACATGCCTCGACTCTAGTGGTGAGGGATGCCAAAACCTCTCCATGAGTTGTAATAAGTCGGCGGTGATCAGCCAACTCTGTGCGAATAGGATCAAGGGCGGTAACTAAAGCTCTCTCGATCATGCCCGGGATAGCTACCCTAACCTGAGAAGCTCTAACAACTGTTGAATGTGCAAGATGTCCCATCTTGATAATCATGGCCTAATTCAAAGGTCGGGTGCTAGGGGCCGAAACTGGGGCAGTGGCACAAGAGGGGCCCGGTGTAGGGGCAGAAGTGGCAGGAGCATCCGGAACTGGCGTACCTGCCGGGTCAACTGCAGGAGTGGGAGAACCCGTCTCCATGGCCTCAACATCCATAGCCGAAGACGTATCAAGTGGGGGCCTCCTCCTCCTTTCTGCCTCATCCTTTAAGTATTCGGCCTCAATCCTCCGGATGTTCCAAGACGAGGTCGAAGTGACCTCAACACCGTCTTCCTATTGAATGGAACACCAGCCCGTCTACACAGCTCACTGATCAAGATCGGAAACGGGAGGGATGTATGTTGCTGCTTGGCTCTCATCAACATCTCACACTCAATAATCATACCCAGATTCAGCATCTGCCGATCAATAATACACCCTAAGAGAGCTGCTTTTGGATGCCGAAGAATCGACTCATTCTGTGAAGGCATGAGTGTACTACTCAAGAACCCAAACCAGTATCGGGCCACAATATTGAGGTCCTTCTTCTTGATGATTGCCCCAGCATCTAACCATCGGGGGGAGGCATCACTTATTAACGGCGCCAACGTCTCTACCCCTTTAGCTTATCGGCCAAAGAGTGTCTATACCTATACGTGCAACCCAGAACTTCATTGATCTCGGTCTGGCTGCATTGACCTTTTTACCCCGTACCATGACAAAATCCATGGGCTTCATAGATTGCACCAACTTCTTGACCCTCGGGACTAAATTGGAGTAGGCGGTATAAAATTCCCAAAACCATGTAGGTACGTACGGGCTCTGGGCTGTGTAAAAATCTGGAACTTGTGCACCCAAATCGTCTCCCATACCAGGGGGTATTTGTCTACCACCCCATCGGTAGACAATTTCTTCTCCTCGGGGATTGTTCACGCACCCTTGGCTTTTAATCTGTTCATCGACCTCATAAGCTGAGCCTGGGCCGAAATTGGAGCTGGAGCAGTAGGAGCAGGTGTAGAAGCTGTTGGAGGCTCAGGTCTTGAAGATGAAGTGTTGACCCTAGCTAGCGGGTCATGTAAATTCTTGGACCTCAACTTGGCACGGATCCATTTCAAAAGCTCACTAATAGGAGTCCCGAACTCCTCACCTTCAAAACCTCCAGACTCTGTAGATGTAAACTGTGTAGATAACTACTCACTCTCCGAAGAGGACTCCTCAACGACCTGTTGCTTGCCTTTCCCCTTTGATTGGGCTGTGGATTATTTCGCTTGACGTGGTCTATCAACCTCCAAGGCAATTTCTATGCCTTTGGCTTTCTTCTTGGGAGGATTGTGGGAGATAACTTTGCGGCGAGGCATATCTGTCAAACAAAACAATAAAACACAAAGATCGATTAAAATGGGATAGACAAGAATCAACCACAAAAAAATGAAAAAGAACTCACCGAACCGATCGGCAAGTCGCTTAATCTATTGGGCGAGCAAAAAGAGGCATCGCCAAAAGTAACAGATTCAACTTAGGCAAAATGCAAGCAAAAAGGGCGATGAAATCGACACTCGGCGAGTCGGCGAGTTCACTCAGCGAGCAAAGGGGGGCTCGCTAAATGTTACAGAACACATAGGCCACAAAACAATTGACAAAGGGCGATGGCGAATGCAATGGGCGAGTCACCGAGTAGAACGACGAGCCCGACTTAGCTCGCCGAACCAACTCGAAACATCACCCTTCCCAAAATTTTACGATTTTCAACTAATAGCCCAACACGCAATAATTAAAGCTCATTTATCAACAACCAACCATACCCATGCCCAATTTCTCCTCGGGTATTCAGACTTCCCCAAAATCAAATAAAAAATAACAAAATGACGATTTGCCCTTAAGAAAGACGTCACCCAATCCATCATTGGGAAACTTCAAGCCATTTGATTGAATTCGGGGCTACTCAAACTTCACCCAACGATTAATCAACACCCCACAAGCATACAATTAAAAAACCCAAATCACAAAGCCCGCAATCACGAAAATTTAGCATTCATAAACTCAAATTAGACCATCAAAGTAATAAGAAGCAATCAAGGCACACAATCACACACAAAATCAAGTACCCATCTATTCACAAGTGGAATTAACAATCAATGGCGTACAAATATCGAAAACCATGAAAACTAACCTCAAATCCAAAAATGCGATGCACAAATGATGAAAAATGGGGGGGGCGGGGACACGTCCAAAGCACTCCACTAGCAGTAAATGGCAACAAAGTGCAAATAGAAATGCAAGGGTGTGTGGGTGTGTGAGGAGACGAGGTAAATTTCAAGTGCGATGAATATTTGAATTTGAAAAGATTAAAAACCCTTCGGTTCGCGCCCCAAAGGGCGATGATATTAATGTCGCCATTCCACTCGGTGATGCACCGAGTGGTACCTTTTCTCGCTAAAAATTACAGGAAACCAAGCCATCGTGCATGTCCAAAAGGCGAGCTGAATCGGGCTCGCCGATCCACTAGGCGACGCGCCGAATGGTGCATATGCTCACCTAATTTTCTAGTGTAGCCTGCAACTTCAGCCTTCAATTTCTGATGAATTTAGACGATCCTAGGGGCATTTGGGTGATGCGCTGAGTGGACCAACCCTCGCCTAGTTACCATTTCTTGAAAATTCATACTCCAACCTACACACTCAACACACGTTATTCAAAAAAAATACTAAGATAAAGCTTGGGTTGCCTCCCAAGAAGCGCCTTATTTAACGTCGTGGCACAACGTGGACATGCATTCAAGCACCGTCCAAGTACACCACATCAATCACTCGCACAACGGGAGCTTCTCCAAAGTAGAGTTTCAGCCTTTGCCCATTAACTTTAAAAAGCAATCCATTTTCACCTTGAACTTCAATAGCTCCGTTGTGAAGTACACGAATAACCTTAAAAGGGCCTGACCACTTAGACTTGAGCTTACCTAGAAACAGTCGCAAACGAGAATTGTAGAGCAACACACAATCACCCACCCTATACTTTCGATGAAGTATCTTGGCATCATGCCACCTTTTCATTTTCTCCTTATAAAGAGCAGCACTTTCAAAAGCTCGAAGCCGAAATTCTTTCAAAGCATGAAGTTGGTCAACCCGACTCTTGGATGCAACATCCCATTTCAGATTTATGGTTTTCAAAGCCCACAAGGCTTTATGCTCGAGTTCCACCAGGAGATGACATGATTTGCCGAACACCAACTGATATGGCGACATACCAATTTGTGTTTTAAAAGTAGTGTGATAGGCCCATAAAACATCTTCTAACTTTCGCGACCAATCAGAATGATTTGCATTCACGATTTTGGCCAAAATTTCTTTAATTTCCCGGTTGGACACTTCGACCTGCCCACTTGTTTGCAGATGGTAAGGAGTGGCAACCTTGTGCTTTACTCCATACTTGCTCAATAGTGATGCGAACAATCGGTTGCAAAAGTGTGAACCCCCATCACTAATGATTGCCCGTGGTGTGCCAAACCTTGTAAAAATAAACCGCTTAAGAAATGTAATGATACTTCTTCCTTCATTGTTGGGTAAAGCTACAGCTTCTACCCACTTCAACACATAATCAACGGCCAACAAAATGTATTTGTTCCCATAAGAACTCACGAAAGGGCCCATAAAATCAATTCCCCACACATCAAACAATTCAACTTCAAGGATTGGAGTAAGGGGAAGCTCGTGTCGTCGTGACACTCCTTCTTGCTTTTGACATTGCATACACCTGCGGACAAGGGAATTTGCATCTTGATATAGCATTGGCCAATAATAGCCACTTTCCAACACCTTGGCGGCTGTACGTACCCCACTATGGTGTCCACCAACCGGAGATGCATGGCATCCACCAAGAATAACATCAACTTCGACCTCCGGTACACATCTCCTAATTATGTGATCAGTACATTCCCAAAATAAATAAGGTTCATCCCAAAAATACTTTTTCGCATAAAAAAGAAACCTCTTGCGTTGATAGAATGAAAGCCCATTTGGAATAATTCCACACACGACATAATTGGCGAAATCGACATACCAAGGAATGGAACCCTTAGAGATCATCATGACCATCTCGTCAGGAAAAGCATCTTTAATATCCTTGTCACCTGAAACAATGACACTTGTTTCGAGTCTCAATAAATGATCAGCCACCTGATTTTCACATCCTTTTCGGTCTTTGACCTCAAAATCAAACTCTTGTAACAACAGCACCCACCGAATTAGTATTGGTTTAGCATCTTTTTTAGCCATTAAGTAGCGGATAGCCGCATGGTCAGTGTGCACCACTACCTTAGTTCCCAATAAGTAAGCTCAAAATTTCTCAAAAGCGTACACTACAGCCAACAACTCTTGTTCGGTAACAGTGTAGTTCCTTTGAGCCAGATTTAAGGTCTTGCTTGCATAGTATACCAGGTGAAATAACTTGCCTCTACGTTGACGAAGTACCGCACCCAAGGCGATGCCACTAGCATCACACATTAACTTGAATGGGCTACCCCAATTCGAGGCAACAATGACCGGAGCCGACACAAGTTTCTCCTTTAGACATTCAAAAGAAATCATACAGGCTTCATCAAACATAAAAACACTGTCATTCTCAAGAATCTTGCAAAGAGGATGAGCTATCTTAGAGAAATCCTTTATAAACCGCCGGTAGAAACCCACATGTCCTAAGAAGCTTCGAACACCTTTAACTGAGATAGGGGGTGGTAACTTGGCAATTACTTCAATATTTGCTTGATCCACTTGTATACCTTTCCCGAAAATCTTGTGCCCCAAAACAATCCCTTCCTTCACCATGAAATGACACTTCTCCCAGTTGAGAACGAGGTTGGTTTCGACACATCTCTTTATGACTCGGCCTAAGTGTTCAAGGCATTCTTCAAATGAGTCCCCAACTACGGAAAAATCATCCATAAAAACCTCCATGGAGTCCTCAACCGTATCAGCAAAAATAGACAACATACACCTTTGGAAAGTTGCCGGTGCATTACACAACCCAAAAGGCATTTGTTTAAATGCAAATGCTCCATAGGGACAGGTGAAAGTCATTTTGTCTTGATCCTCTGGAGCTATGGATATTTGATTGTAACCGGAGTAACCATCAAGGAAGCAACACCATCCACGCCCCGCCAATCTATCAAGCATTTGGTCCATGAAGGGCATTGGAAAATGATCCTTCTCAGTTGCCAAATTAAGCTTTCTATAGTCCATGCGCACACGCCAATTGGTAACTGGTCGCATTGGCACAAGTTCACCTTTTCCATTCGGGACCACAGTCATACCACCCTTCTTTGGGACACATTGAACCGGGCTAACCCACTTGCTATCCGCAATAGGGTAAACCACACCCGCATCTATCCACTTGATAATTTCTTTTTTTACCACTTCTTGAATTGGAGGATTCAACCTCCTTTGATGCTCGATGTTAGGTTTACAATCAACTTCCAACTGAATCTTGTGTGTGCAAATACCGGGAAGAATCCCCACAATATCAGCAATTGTCCATCCGATAGCTTTGATAATTTTTTTTAAAACACTAACGAGTGCTAATACATGCCCTTCAAATAGATCAGCTGGAATGATTACCGGCAAGGTGTTACTAGCCCTCAAAAATACATATTAAAGATGAGGAGGAAGAGCTTTCAATTAAAGCTTCGGGGTGCTTCAATGGATGGCTTCGCGGGAGGACTTTCCCTATTCTTCAAATCAATTTCAAGCTTCAACGGAGTTTTCAAAAAAGAACCTAAACTCGATAAAGCAGCCACCACTTCATCATAATCTTGGATATCTACCCCGTCATAATTCAAAAGGACAGCAGCTAAAGATTCACCAATACAAGAAATCTCGCCAATACTAGCAATTGCTTCATCGATCACATCAATAACCGACACCACATGGATGTCATTGGGTTGTTTCATAGACTTACACACATTAAAGGTGACTTCCTCCTCATTAACTCTAAATTTCAAGTCGCCACTTTCCACATCAACCAAAGCTCGTCCGGTAGCCAAGAATGGTCTACCAAGAATAATCGAGATCTCGGCATCCATTTCACAATCAAGAATAACGAAATTCACTGGAAAAATAAACTTGTCAACCTTCACTCGAATATCATAAAGAACACCGATAGGTCGCTTAATAGAACGATCCGCCATGAGAAGTCGCATTATGGTTGACTTAGGCTCACCTAGCCCAAGTTGCTTGAAAACAACATATGGCATCAAGTTGATACTAGCTCCTGAATCACACAACGCTTTGGCAAACTTGAACACCCCAACAGTGCACGGTATCGTGAATGCTCCCGGATCATCTTTTTTAGCAACCACATTGGACATAATAGCGTTGCAACTATGGGATACCTCCACCGTTTCAAAGTCCATACTTCTCTTTTTCGTTACCAACTCCTTCATAAACTTAGCATACCCCGATATTTCTAGTAATGCATCCACCAACGGGAGATTAATGGAGAGAGACTTAAAAACAGAGAGAAACTTTTGAAATTTTGCATTGTCATCTCTCTTCTTCAATCTTTGTGGAAATGGAGGGTTAACTTTAGGCAACGGCTTGTGAGAAACCAATTTAGACACATCCCCCACCTTTGACGCAGTAGTTCCACCGGGCGTAACATCATTCGATGAATCAACATCTTTGTTGGGCTCATCTTTGTTCACATTATCATCAGTGCCGTCATTTTCATTCACAATAAATGGGATTTTACTCCGTTCAGCCCCATCGACCTCAACCACATCGCTACCCAAAACTTTTCCACTTCGAGTCACAATCACCACACACTGAGCATTCTCATTCTTCGGGTTGGCCAATGTGTCACTAGGAAGACCACCATTTGGTCTTTGTTGTAATTGGGTGGATATTTGGACCATTTGTGATTCAAGATGTTTAATTAAAGTTGAGTGAGATGTCACCATTTGATTTAGAGAAGAGAAATCAGCCTTCATCTCCTTGAGTACTTTGTCCGAACCTTCCACCTTATGCAAAATACGAGCGAGCATATCTTCAGTCCTAAAGTTCTCAGGGTCAGCCTTTGGTTCAGTAACTTTAGGACAATCATGTGGAGGCACATACCTATCTCTCTCACCATCTCTCCAATTTGCATCTCGATCATGCCACTCCCGATTGTCTCTCCAACTACCACCTTGTTCTTTGTTCCAACCTTGATTCCCACCCGGCTTTTGATAGCTCGAACGAGAACCTACCATTTGATTTGACACAAATTGGACTTTTTCGTTGTACATGGTTTCAAATGCAGCATCATCTGGGCTCATAGCGACTGCATTAACGGCTTTGGAACCCGCACCCATAACATACTTTGTCAATAAATCCATCTGGGTCATCATCTTAGCCATATTCGCATCACGCTCTTGATCTTTCTCAATTTTCTCCTTAGTCATTCCGACCATAAGAGGTGATACTTGGTCTTCTCATGTGTGCCATGCCTGGTTGATTTAAGTCATATCATCTAGCAGTGTTGTTGCAATAGGAAACGGTTGTCTCATGATCCCACCTTGGATTAAACGATCAGCAATAGACTTGTTCACCCAATCAAGGCTACAGTAGAAGTATTGCAGCAGCACATTGTCAGGTAGACCATGAGTAGGGCATTGTAGAAGGAGCTTTTGGAATCTGAGCCGGGTATCATGGATTGGTTCACCATCAAGTTTCTTGAAGTTATGAATACCATCTCTCAACTTCACCATCTTCGAAGGAGGAAAGAACCGCTCTAGAAATGCTTCCGTCAGTTCCACCCAAGAAGTAATTGAATCTCTTGGTAGTTCAGCCAACCACTTCATTGCATCTCCAGTTAGAGAAAACGGAAACAACCGAAGTCGAACGTGAAAGGGCTACACACATCAATAAAGTTATAAATATGCTCACGGGGATCCTCATGAGCAAGTCCTCCAAAGGAACCTTTGATTTGCAACAACTAAAGCATGGTTCCGGTCACATGAAAGATAGCATTACCCACAGTAGGGGGCAAGCATATGGCTCCAGCACTTCCAACTTGAGCTACTTGAAGTCATTCAGATTACCAACATCATCGTTCACATGATGCACATCATCATTCTGACCAATAACACTAGAACCGTCACTCATGTTGTTACCTGGTGAAAATAAACAACGAAAAGGCTAATAAGTAAATTCGACTACAATCAAACTAAATTCACTAAAATACGTCGATACAAGAATTCTAAACGCCATTCCCCGGCAACGGTGCCATTTTTGATAACGCTCAACTACACCTATCACGATTCAAGATGTAGGCGGTCCTTAGTAATATAAACCCAGCGAAGAGTTGGGGTCGTTCCCACGAGGAACGCAACTAAGTATAAAATTCAAATACGAAGTATTGAAGTGATCTAGCTTTTTGTAGATGGAAACAAGTGAAACGATGCATAATGTAAATCGTCGAAGTTTCAATTATCAAATAAAAGGAGTTTTAAGTAATTGATTTCAACAAACACGAATTAAAGAGGGATTTAATCAATAAGAAATGGGACCTTAGGGATGTGTGAGTTTTCAACCACCAATTTCACTAAATGGGTCATTACGAATTGCCTAAGAATGTTGAATCATAACGGGTAGGCGAGATTACGACTATGATAGCTATTTTGCAACCAACTACCATGCTTTCAATTGGGTTTTATCAAACCCCAACAGGCCATACAAATAGAACACAATCTTATACCTTAATTAAACCCACTTTAACAAAATGAGTAGTACAAGTAATAACTCATACAATTATCAGTTTATAATTCCACTCAAATGCATCTCCTACAAGCATACAAAGAGATATAGGCTAGAACTGAATTTGCAACTTCAATTCATAAGATGAAAACGTGAATTAACAACTGAACCCATTCTAATTCAACATTTAAATCAGCAATCCATAAGACCCATAAGCTAATTATGTAATTGAACACATAATCACACCCCTAAGGCATTGGGGTTTTAGCCAATCATAGTGAGATTGAAGAAATAGTTACCAAAAACATTAGCCATTGAATTTCCAAGTCTTCAAGCAGCAAATACAATCAACTAAAATTGTACACAATGTTCAATTCCAAGGAAATCACAAGAATAGTTCACAATATCCCTGAAAGTGCAATGTACTTTCTAAGTTCAAGTTCTGGTTCTTCTCTCAATCACTCGATCTTTAAATTCAATTCAAAAATTTCTATTTATACTTTCCCAAAAACTTCACACGTTTTGAATTTCAGGATCATTCGGCGGCTTAAGTCGGGCTAGCCCTTCAACTCGGCGATGCGCCGAGTTGCTCAATCTCGCCTTTTAACTCTTGACTTCAATACTGATTTCATCCTGGAACTTTAGGCGAAATTGATCGAGATCGCCTTTTTCAACTCGGCGATGCGCCGAAATATTCAGTTCCGCCCTTTTGTCTCTTGGCTTTTGTACAATTTTGCTTCTGGAACTTTAGGCGGAGTCCATCGGGCTCGTCGTTCTGATCGGCGATGCGCCGTCTGGTCCCTCAGCTCGCCGACTTGACTTAGATCTTTTCTTTGTCTACTGGAACTTTAGGCGAGGCACTGTCCACTTGGCGTGTCGCCAAGTTGCGTTTGGCGAGCCTCAACCTTCTTGTTCCTTCAATTATGCATCTTTTCGGCTTCTTTTTGCATTATATTGTCCTTGCCTCATTCCAAGTCCTTCCTGCTGCACACAAACGATTTAACATTAGTTATATGTGCAAAAATGGGCATTAAGGACACCAATTTGACACAAATGAAACTATAAATGAGTCAAAACTACCGACTCATCACTTTTTTAAGGCTATCAATAGTTTTGGGATGAAACTAACAATTCACGTCAAGTTCAGGAGTGTTTTCAATACTTCTCTCTTCTTTATATTGCATTATGAAAATAACATTCCAAATTTCACCACAATGACACAAGATAAGGTAAATTAATACCAATGACTTTCTTTGTAGGAGTTAAATTCTTAGTGATAAGTAGATAACTAAGCAGTAAAGATATCCTCAAAACAATGCTCCACTATGAATTTGTACTTCCTCATAACTAGGCTTTTAGTGTGACAAAAAGATGATGTGATATTTGATGTTCTTCTAATAAACATCTTGACATTTCCATTCTATCGTTTGGCGGTTATCACGTGAATGAGGCATTTTAAGTATTGCCGTTGTTTTTGGCAATACCTTTTTTTATGCCTTTGATCTCCTTTTTATTCTTGGAAAATGCTAATATTAGTTAAGAGATTTTTGTAGGCCGACTGCCAGGGTTATTTAATGTATATACTTTGAAATAAGTTGTTAAAACTTCTCATATGTACATTTTTACCCTAAAGAGTTAAAAAAATAATTCAATGCACATAATTTATTATATTCATAGAATTAGGCTTTTAGTTACTAATACTACTTAGTAGAAGAATCTACAAGCATGTATGTCTTCGTCAACGTGCCTACTTGTATGACAAGGGTATTTTGGGAACTGTCTACTTTTTTCCTTCCTTAAGTCCTTCTATCTTCTTGCTTTAAAGGTGTACCTTTTCTTTATTAGACCAAAAAACCAACCAATATTTACATAATGACTCATATGTCCAATCAAAAAATTACTCTTGTTGAACTGTGTGGGCCCAACTCATGGGCTCACTTTACTATGTCGGCTCCTCATTTTCATTTAAACATTTGCATATGTAGTAGAGTGTAGTGGTAATATTTTTCATTACTATTTAGTATTTTCTTTATTAAATTTATTTCTCTTATTCTTTTTGCTGGTTATATATTTGAAAATTATGGTTATATATTTGAGAATTATGTAAAAAATATTATATATCACAATAATTAATAACTTAAAATATTTAGAAATCACATAAAAAGGTTAATTTGTCTCTCCAAATTCTATAAAGGTCACATAAATTAGGAGAAAAGCAATAGCACATACTCTATTATTTTAAAATGCATATAAAAAGTACTATAAATTACAATAATTAATAACTTAAAATATTTTTAAAACATATAAAAAAATTGATTGACTCTTCAAATTTTATATGTGTCATATAAATTGGGACAAAAAAGTAACATACATTATTTTAAAATGACGTAAAAGGTATTATAAGTTGCAATAATAAGAACTTAAAATATTGGGAAAAAAATTGAAAAACTCTTCAAGTTTCCTCCATGTCATATAAATTGAGACAAAAAAGTTAACATATATTGGGCTCGTACTAGCATGCATAGGGGTATTTTAGTCCTTATGGTTGCTTGTGTTATGTCCATTTCTGTGCAACTACACGTATCCTACTTTATGATTTCTACTTAGTACTCCCTCCCTTTCTATTTATATGTCACCATTTTAGATTTCACGTCCTTTAAAAAACTAGATATATTTACTATTGTACTCCTATTTAGTGTTATCTTGAAGTCAAGTTTTTCAGTAAATGAACATAAATTAATTTATTTTGATTAATTAAATTGACCAATGAACATGAATTAATCATTTAGTTTTCCTATGTTAGTCAAATTCATACTTTCAAGGTTAATAACTCTCAAGGGTAAAATACGAAGAATAGTGTTATTTATGTATTGGTTTTGTGAAATGACAAGTATTAAGGACCATCTATTTTTAGTAAGGACAATATATAAATAGGAACGGAGGGAGTAGTTCGTCGGATAATTTGGTTTTTGTTTTATATTATGTCTTTTTTTAGTTTTTATATATTTAAAAAATTATGTAAATAGTACTATAAATTACAATATTAGCAAACTTATCCACGCTTCGCGCGGTATAACAATAATTTAAAGTAATTTTTTTATAAATTACCTCTTCATGAAATATAACTTGCAATACTTCAAATTAATATGATCTTTTTTTTTTCAAAACCCTTAAATCCATAAGTTATAATAGTCTAGTGATAGTCAAGAATAAGAACAAAATTAATATTATTAATATATGATGTTAGCAAAATAGGAAATAAGTGAGTCACAAATAATTTAGCAATCTAAAATTGATTACTTTTAAATCTGTAATACAATATGAATAAAGCTTAAATTATGTAGGTCATCAATTTTCATTGAAAAATGAAAATAAAACTAACCCTATATATTCTACTAAAGTACTAATAATGACATTGATATTAAGTTGCTCAAATCAAACAATTGACTTAACAACATCGAATTAATTGACTTGTTTTTCCATATATCTTTTTTCAGACATTCATTTAATCTAATTGTAATGTCACTTTTTTAATCTAATATTCTACATATCACTAATATATCACTTTTTTAATCGAATTAAAGTTTTCCTTTCAAAAATTTACCACGCTAATAAATCAAGAAATGATTAAAAAACAAACAAACCTGTGTTATATGAATAGAAAAAAACTTGCATAATAATATAATATTAAAAAGTGCAAAAAAAGAGAGGATCATCTAACAAAATTAAAAAATAATAATTAATTAGCGAAAATAGAAAACTTAATAGCAAATAACTTAAAAGACCATATTAAAAAAAACCTAAAAGACCATATTGATAAGGGGTAATATTTACCTATATAAGAGTTTAATAGAACTCACCTTATATATATGTGAAAGAAGTGGAAAATGAATATTATGACAAGAGTGAAGGATTTGTAGGTTGCTCTGCATGTGTATTTTGTTCACATACAATGAAAATGTGAGAAATAATTTGTTAGGCTCTACTCTAATGAAAATTAAACAAATAATCAAAAACAGAAACATTTTATGCATACTTTATTTCTCTTTTTAGCTGAGCAATAAATGTAAATAATTATCATAAATTTTTTGGTGAAGTAACTTCATTTTTAAGCAATTAGTATAAGAAAAAATGTCCCAAAAAATTGGTAAATATTAAATAAATATTTGGACTAAGAAGGATGTTACATCACCTTTTATATTTTTAATTTTATTATTTCATATAGATATAGATCTTTAGTAGAAGAAATGATCTAAAAAGTCAAAAGAAATGACAAATCAAATTATTTATATATATATATATATATATATGCAATTCTTATAAAGTTATAACAATTATTTTTTTGAAATAAAGAAAAAGTAAAAAGAACAAAGAAAGGAAAAGAAGTGATTTAAGTAAATGATATTAATAACATTAATGATGAGATTAAGGAAAGAAAATTTTAAAAATCAATAGCATTAATGATGAAAGGATTTAAATATGGTCATATTTGATATTCTGTAAAATTTTAAGGTATAATTTGCCGTCTTTTAAAAATTAGGAAAAATATAAAATAAATAGGTAAACTTCCAAACACAATTTTTAGTAATTAATTTAAGAAAATAAAAGAGAAAATGTCAAAAAAAAAAACTTTGATAAAAATAAATAAATATCTGAAGTAAGAAGGGTGTCATCCTTTTCTAATTTTAACTTTATTATTACGTATAGATATGGATCTTTAGCAGAAGAAATGATCTAAATTCAAAAATAAATAAATCAAATTCTGTAAAAGAAAATATCTATGCAATTCTTACCAAGTTATATTAACTAATTTCTTGTAATAAATAAATAAAAAAGTAGAAAAAAAATATTAAAAAAAGAGTAAAAGAAGTGATTTAAGGATAAGGAAATGATATAAATGAGAGTGATGATCAAATTAAGGTAAGGAAGTAAAAAAAATTTAGTATGACTGATGATAAATGAAATTAAATAAAATCACCTATGATATTCAATAAAATCTGAAAGTCAAATTTTCAGTTTTTTAAAATTAGAAAAATTATAAAATTATATATAAAAAAAAACTACAAAAAAATAAATAAAATTTTAAGCCTTAGAAAAAGTCACGTCATATATATAATAAAATTCTTTATTCTAAGAATATAAACTTTAATCAAAGATATATAAAAGAAATAAAACAAACTTTAATTAAAGATAGATAAGAAAAAAAAATAGAAAAACGTTTTTAAAAATAAAGCAAACTTTAATTGAAGATAGATAATTAAAAAAAAATAGAAAAACATTTTATTTTTAAAAAGAAGTAAAAATTAGAATCTAGATTTCTTCTTATTCTCCTCCTAATTTAATATGAATTCCATAAATAAATTGATTCTCTTCAAAATAATTCTTCGCCCTTGAAACCCATATATATATATATATATGAAATGATATCAATAAAATAAATGAAGAGATTAAGGAAAGAAAATTTTAATTATTAATAGCATTAATGATGAAAAGATTTAAATATGGTCATATTTGATATTCTGTAAAATTTTAAGGTAAAATTTTCAGTCTTTTAAAAATTAGAAAAAATACAAAATAAATAAGTAAACTTCCAAACACATTTTTTAGCAATTATTTAAAGAAAATATAAGAGAAAATGTTTAAAATATTTTTGATAAAAATAAATAAATATATTTGTAACTTTATTATTACGTATAGATATGAATCTTTAGCAGAAAATATAATCTAAATTCAAAAATAAATAAATCAAATTCTGTAAAAGAAAATATCTATACAATTCTTACCAAGTTATAATAACTAATTTCTTCTAATAAATAAATAAAAAAGTTTAAAAAAAAGTAAAATACGTGATTTAAGGATAAGGAAATTATATAAATGAGAGTGAAAATCAAATTAAGGTAAGAAAGTAAAAAAAATTAGCATTATTGATGATGAATGAAATTAAATAAGATCATATATGATATACAATAAAATTTGGAAGTGAAATTTTCAGTTTTTTTAAAATTAGAAAAAATATACAATTATTAAAACAATAAAAAACTACAAAGAAATAAATAAAATTTTAGGCCTTAGAAAAACAAAATAATATATATATATATATTAAAATTCTTTATTCTAAAAATATAAACTTTTATATAAAAGAAGTAAAACAAACGTTAATTAAAAATAGATGAGGAAAAAAACAGAAAAATGTTTTTAAAAATAAAGCAAACTTTAATTGAAGATAAATAAGGAAAAAAATAGTAAAACATTTTTTTTTTAAACAAAGAAATTAGAATCTAGATTTCTCCTTATTCTCCTCCTAATTTAATATGAATTCCATAAATAAATTGATTCCCTTCTAAATAATTCTTCTTGCCGTTGAACCATTTATCATTCTTTCTATAAGTTTCTCAATCATAATGATTTTTTTCTCAATATATATTTTCTTGTTGAAGGAATTATAGTGCAAAATCCTTTAAAAATGTCTTTTATTTTAAATAAAAGTGATTATTACATGGCGTTTCTTCTTACATCAATATTTTCAGAAAGATAACGAGATAGCTCTTTCTCTTTTCATGAAGAAATAGCATCCCATCATCATCATCAGAGTTAAGGAATCGGCGAATTTTTTATTCATTCTGAAATCTCTTCTCCTCATCTCTAAATTAGCTTTCAAGGAGCTTTGTCGTTTTTATTGTTCTTTTTCCATTGCTTGTTATCTTTCTCTCCTTCATGATTTTTTTTGTTGTTTTGATGCGTTGTTGGATTTTCCTCTCACCGATATGTATATATTCAATGAAACTTGTTTGATGTTCCTGCAAAATTTAAAAGGTAAAGTAAAGATGGAATATAATTTAAACAAAAAAGATATCTCAAACACAACCCTACAAAGAAATGAAATGCTGAGAAAAGAGCTAATCAAACCATGAGTTTTTCTACTTCTCTGACAAGAATAAACACATCAATATAAGTTGGTGAATAACTTCTATCATATTGTTTGAAATATTTTGTGTTTAGCTACTCTACTTTAAATATTAGTACCTTTGAAATTAAACTTGTATGTAGAAGAGATAACTTTTGCTCTCCTCTCATATACGTTATAACAATTATTTATTTCTCTTTTAATTCTATCATTTATGTGTTATAGTTATGAATATTAAAAATGATATAATTGTCACTAATTTATTGGACAGTATCTTTTTTTAATAGAGTAAGTAAATAGAAGAAATAGGGGAAAAAATCAAAAAAAAAAAGAGAAAAAAGATAAATAGGAATCTTGGCCATAGAGCGGTGCCACATCAGATTGTCTTCATTCAGCTTTATATATATATATATAGATTTGATTGACTCTCGACATTCTATTTGTACCAAATAAAATGGGTTAGATGATAAACATATATTGTTTGAAATTGACATAAATAGCATCATAAATCACAATAATTATCAATTTTTAAAAAATTAAAATACATATAGAAAAATCACTTAACTCCAAAAAATCTATCAATGCCATATAAATTGGGACATGGGAAGTAACATATATTATTTGAAAATTACCTTAAAAAAGTACTATAAATTACAATAATTAACAACTTAATAGATTTAAAAGACATATAAAAATGGTTAATTTTTGAAATTCTATATATGCCACATAAATTGGAACAAAGAGAATAATATATATCATTTTAAAATTATGTAAAAAAAAAGTATTATAAATTACAATAATTAACAACTTAAAATATTTTTAAAATCGTATAAAAATTTCGGTAACTTCTCAAGTTCCATGATATCACATAAATTGAGACAAAAAATTAACGTATATTGGGACCCGTGCTGGCACGGGGTCCTGTATCTAGTATAAATATAATAACTCATAAAAAGCTATTGCTAAGAATATGACGTGTAAATGATATGTTGTAACTTTTCCCAGGGAACTTCACATGGGCAATCTAACTGCCATCTTAGTCACTTGAGCTATAGGCATACAAGGTTAGACCATAGACTATGGTCCCCTTGCTAGGCCTGGCAAGGGGACCGGGACAGCCCGCCCCGCCCCGGTACCGGCTCGAGACCCGTCTCGTCGGTCCCGGTCCCACGTGGCGAAGCGGGATAGGGGATAGGGGGATAGGGGGACGGGTAGGGGGACGGTTCATGATTTGGTCCCTGTCGACCCGGCCCGGTCTGTCCCGGTCCCGTCCCGTCCCGATCGAACCGGCCGGTCAAGTGGGCCAACCGTTTTTTTTTTAAAACTTTGCAATTTATCCGTTGGGGACCGTTGGGGCAACGGCTAGTGGGCCCCCCCAACGGATATATTTGATTTTTGGGAGTCCCAAACACCCCCCTACCACTCCTACTCTTTAATCTTTTATTTTAACCCTCAAGTTACATAAAATACACTTTAGTCCACTCTTTATATTATAAATACCCCTTTATCCTTCTTTTATTTCTCACAAATTATCTACTCTCTCAATTCTATATTTTATATTCTCTCATTCTTGAATCTTGATTCTTGATTCCACTTAATTCTCAATTCTCAATTCTAAATTTATATCATAATATTTATATTTCAATTAATATCATAATATTTATAATTCAATTATTTTATATTTTATATTGTTGCTATCAAGTATTGAAGCTACAACTTACAACTTACGATAATACATTTGGTTGGAGCAAGCTTCAAGAATTGGTTATAACCGTCTGCTATTAACGCAGACGTTTGGTACATTCGTTCCATTTCTTTATTTATACATTTTTTTCGCAATTAGTTTTTGTGTTATTATTATTTATATATTACATTTTACATTTTATTAAATATGAGTTCTAATAAAAAAAATACCGGTAAGGAAAAAATAGCAACCGTTGTTTCCAATTTATTTAATTTTCCTAAAAAAAGTAGTAAGGAAAAAAATAAAAGTAAATGTGGTGGTTCTTCTTCTAAATCAATGCCTAGAGTTAGAATTAATACAAATGATTCTACTTTTGTTGATGATACTTCTTTCACTCCTCATTATAATATAGATACAAATGTTGAAATGGATCATGAATTTTTAGAATGACGTTTTAATAATCCTAATGTTGATGAAAATTTAGATGATGAAGTATAAGTTGATTTGGAAGAAGATGAATTAGATGAAACACCTATCAGTCTGGCGACGGAAGCTCCAACACAAACTACACCTCCAACTGAGGAAGATAGTCAACTCCCCCACCCCACCCCCTTGTACCTCCTACAAGGGGAAATGTGAAGTATCAACGCCCTAAAACTTCTGTTGTGTGGCAATTTATGACTTTAGATACTGTAAACTCTCTTGCTATTTGTAATAAGTGTAAACAAGCATTTATACATAGAGTCGGTGGAGGTCAAGGTGGGACGGGGGGTTTAAATAGACATTTGATATCTTGTAGACCGATTGAATATAAGGAGGCCAAAGCTCTAGCCGATAAAAAAAAGGGAATTCAAATTGATGATGATGATATTAATTCTAGTGTTCCTCAATCG
Organism: Solanum appendiculatum; assembly: GCA_018342035.1. NCBI lineage: Eukaryota > Viridiplantae > Streptophyta > Magnoliopsida > Solanales > Solanaceae > Solanum > Solanum appendiculatum. Next base: position 54,063 of record JAGDQO010000307.1, read on the forward strand.
GTAGAGTGTTCTAACATGGTTCAAGGAACATTGGATCCTTCTAACCCCGGTGGTCCAATTACACAACGTAAATATAATAAAGAAAGAGATCACGAAAATTTAGCTAAGATGGTTTCTGTTTGTGGTTTACCTTTTGGTTTTCCTTCACATCCCGGTTTTATTGAATATATTCAACAAACTTATAATCCGTCTTTTAAAGGTGTTTCAAGAAATACAGTTAAATCTGATGTTTTAGAATTTCAAGGTAAACATTGTCAATATCTTCGTTGTTTATTTAGCATATTAGATTGTAGAGTGTCTATAACTTCTGATATGGGTCGTAGTGTTAATGGACGTGATTATTTAATTGTCACAGCACATTGGATTGATCATAACTGGAATTTGCAAAAAAGAATCTTAAGTTATAAAGAATGAGTAGAGAAAAAAACTGGTGCTTATATAGCTTCAACTGTTTTAGGTATTTTAGATTTTTATATGCTTTGTGATAAAGTGATGAGTGTCGCATTAGATAATGCCTCTAATAACACCAACGCTGCTGCTATGTTAAAAACTAGACTATGTCCAATTGATAATAACGCTTTCCATGTTAGATGTGCTGCACATATATTAAATTTAATTGTACAAGATGGTATTTCATTATTTGATTGTGGTTGTATGAAAATAGAATATGTTGTTTTATGGATTTTTTATGTTCATAGACCTGCTAGAATTAGGGAATTTAACGAGCGTTGCGTACTATGTAATCTTACACCATGAAAAGTTCCAAAACATGTTAAAACTAGGTGGAATTCTTTTTATGAAATGCTTTCAGTTGCTTATGAATATCAACGACCCATACAAATGGTTTTTAATGCCCATAATTCTGACCCACTAGAAAGAATTTGTGATGAAGATTGGATAGAAACCAAAGAACTATTGGATTTTCTAAAACTTTTTTATAATGCTACAACCATGTTTTCTGGAATTTATTATCCTACTATTTCATCAGTCTTAGTAAATATTTGTGCTATTTCAATTCAATTTCAAACATACAAAAAAATTGAAAAATTTAGACCGTCAATTGAAGCTATGATTGAAAAATTTTAAAAATATTTTTTTCCTATTCCTCAAATATTTTTAACTGCAACTTTACTTAACCCTCATTATAAATTACGAGGTGTACAAGGACTTGTTCAAACTTTTTATGATACTTTAGAAATTTTACCGGAAGAAGTTCCAAGTTGTGAATTTTGTAAGTCTAGCATAAAAGTGCAAGCCAAAATTTTATATGAAAAATATAAAACTATGGAAATTAATGAAGGAGTTGTTGCTCAAACTTCTAATGCTATCAACAATGATTATATTGATAATTATATGCTTGGTTTTCTTGGTCTTAATTCTACTAACCGTGATGATTTTGAAGAATATCTTAATCAGTGTTTGGAAACAGTTACCGACGAGCAGGGCAACGTAAAAGTATTAGATTGGTGGAGGAAACGTGGTAGTGCATTTCCAACTCTTAGCAAAATGGTTCGTGATGTTCTAGCTATTCAAGCTTCATCAGTTGCTTCAGAGGCTGCTTTTAGTGCGGCAATGTTTCAAATTGGAGATCACAGACATTCATTGGCTGAAGAAAGCTTGGAGTCATCAGTTTTATTTAGAGACTGGATCAACGCCGAGAGAAGAAATTATAATTTGCCAAAGTTAAGCGCCAAACAAGACTCTTATTTTAATTCAATATTTGGATGTAGTAGTGACGATGAACTAGATGCACAAGAGTTTCAAGCATCATTGCCAACACCGGAGGATGTTACCGTCGATTTGATACAAGAGTTAGAAAAAAGTTTTATTGGACAATACATATATTAGATTTACATACGAGAACTAATTGAAACAGAACCCTTCCTAGAAGGTGGCTGCGTAGATTAGTTACTCATCTAATATTTGTTACAAATATTAGATTTACATACGAGAACTTTTTGAAACAGAACCCTTCCTAGAAGTTGGCTGCGTAAATTAGTTACTCCTCTAATATTTAATTTGTAAATTGTAACTTGTAAGTTGTAAGTTGCAATTGAATTTTATTTGAATAAGTTTAAAGGCTTTATTCAAGTCTTTTTTATATAACTATTGTGTTGCATTTAAATTTAATACTTTACTATACTTATCAAAACTTACTTCAAAATTTGAAATTTGAAATTTGAATTTTGAAATTTGAATTTTGAAAGTTAAAAGATGAAATTTGAAATTTTCAAAACTTAAGCATTTTAACTTAGCTAAAAAATAATATTCAAAAGAATAAAAATTAAAAATGTCATTCAAAAAAAATAAAAATCTCGTGTCCCGTCCCATCCCGTCCCCTAAAACACTGTCCCATCCCGTTAATCTAGTGGGACGGGATGGGACTTAGATTTGTCCCGCGAATCCCGGCCCGGTTCATCCCGGATCCGATTGAATCCCGGTCAAACCTCGACCCGTCCCATCCCGTACCCCTATGTCCTGGCCCGGCATCCCCGTCCCCGTCCCCTTGCCAGCCTCAGACCATACTTACTTAGAAAACATTATGCTTTCAGTGTTGGTTTAAATGAATCTAAATAAGGAATTCCTATTCAATCATTATGTAGAAGAAATTTTTGTTGAATTCTACCTACTTCACATGTACATGTTACTATGAAATGAATGATGAATAAGACCTACATATTGTGCACTATAGGATTTTGTTGATATCAAATGATAAAATTAACTGATCTTTTATGAGAAAACCATCAATGATTCAACATCTTTTTTATGTCTTCTAAAAGTTCATACATTTGAATTGCATAGGCTCACTTCGATAAGTTTATAGATTTGATTTATGTGGGTTGCTATGCAAATAATTTAATTTGCTGCTTCAATGATCACCATCTCAGTGAAGAGTTGAAGAGGTTCTACAAAAATTGGAGAAAATCCGAGAAGAAGGCCTTTGTGAAGTATTCCAAGAAATATGAGACTGATGAAGGTAAAAAAAATATACAAGCACTGATTTTATGCTTGTGTCATTCACATGTTGGCTCATACTAAGGTACTAAATATGAATGTCATCCCTCATAGTGTTGCATATATAGAATGTATTTCAATAAAAAAAACTCATGCTTTCTCCAGAATTCTTGTTTAGACCAATGTTCATGTTCTGTGATACTGGTAATAAGAGATGTATGAATTAGTTTCTACTTGATATTTGCACCTCTTCGAGTTAGATAAGTTGATACTTTCCTGTTATCCTCTTTCGCTAGGCAAAAGATCTGTGTTCTTTCTAATTCACATATACTGGTTATTTATGAAGTGAATTTGTTGATCTTGTAAGGCTTGACGACACGAACAAGACAACAAGAGATCATTTACTAGACATTTAGGTTCGGTGTTGAATATTTTGGTTGAGAGATAGTGTTGAGTACTACTGGTCCATGTCAGAGTGGAGAAAGTTTGTCACGACCCAAAGTACACCCTAGACGTGACATGGTGCATAGGATCTCAAGAGACCCTACACAAGCCATTTGACATACATACACCACAATAGGAATACAATAAGAGAGTTTTAGTAAGACATCTCATATCATGAAAGAGAGTTTGAACATAAATGTGGAATTATAACTATATCTTGACAAGCCATTCTAAAACATCATAAGAGTGGTTTGGACGTAACCCATACACCATGTACAAAGTCTCAAGATTAAACAATAAAAGCAATAAATAGTCTTCATGGCTTTGTCCTCGGAGTATGAGGACTGACCAATACAATAGCGAATAGCAATCCAAATCTACCCACGAGAGGGAGGAGAAGCGCCGGATACTATATTATGAAATAATATAGGCACAAATATGTATTAGTATATAGAATGTACTAAGTATGGGGAAATAAGCATAAACGTAGACATGATATCATAGTAGGCTTAAAACATGTAATGCATGACCAAGTAGAATATTTAAAAGCTTAGAAAGCAAAGTCATTAAAACCACAAGACAAGATCAAGCATTAATAAAAGACATAATGAAAGCTTTTAAGGAAAAATCATAGCTCTTTTGTGAGATATTAACTTTAACCGATAATAAACCATGTGAGCTATACCATGGAATTCGGTGTAACTCCCACACTGAAAAGGGAGAGTCTACTTTCCAAGGTCGAACTCTATATCATATCATTAATGTTATGTGGATACACTAGCTAGGTCATTTAAGACAATTCTACGGGGGCACGTAGTTTGGGACTAGAGATTGCTCCTAGAGACTACCCTATTTGAGTCTCCACCTCAAAGTCCTCTCGGTTCTAAGTTAAATCCCAACGGAATAGATAAATTCAATTATCAAAGCATAACATTAGGAAAGACAATAATCATAATACCAACCCAAATCATAAAGTCGTATAAGAGTAGCTCCTTTCAAAACCATGATTTCATAACTTCATTCATATAGACACTTACCTTCCTAAGCATGTAAAATCATGATTTTCTTTAAAATTGTGAGAAAACCTTTCACAAACCATTTATTCTTAACTTAAAAGCATCCTTAAATCATGACTTCATCTTTTAATAAAACATGCATAAAATCCATTATCAATTCATGATCATAGTTCATAGTTCATAGGTGTAAATCAAAGCATAAAGCATAAGTCCATATTAAAACAATTATAAATCATGTAATTAGGTCAAAACATGCAAAATAAGATAGAATAACATCAATTGAATCATAATCAAAAGGACCCATGAAGATTGACACAAAACCCTTGTTGAATTGGGTGAAATTGAATTGAAGATTGAAGTTCTTGTTAGGACCCAATGGATGAAAGGAATCAATTGGTGAATTCCCACATACCTTGATACTCAAATCCTAAGCAAAGCAAAGAGATTGAGAACTTGAAGCTTGAACCCTAACTTTCACCTTTGGAGCTTGAGAGAGAATTGGAGAGGATGAACTTGGAAGAAATTTGGGAACTTGAGGGAATGTTTGGGAATGAGGGATTATCGAAGGGTTAAATCAGTTATAGGGGTAGTTATAGGGTCAAAACAACATAGTTTAGGAGTTGGGTAGATAGGAAAAGACCAAAACACCCCTAATTAAAAACTATCGGACAGGTCTTCGGTTTCGACCTACGTACCGTACTGGTCAACTGTAGAACCAAGTACTGGAACCCAAAATTTGGCCAACTTTCCACGAAACCCTTCTACGGAATGTCGACCCTTCTACGTTCCGTAGACCCTATCAGTAGACCTCAAGTTTAGGCTCAAAATTTCACTAAGTCAGGACAAACCCTACAGACATTTCCTATGGTCTGTAGACCATCTTACGACTCGTCTTGTTCACTCATTGACCCAACTATTGGAACTTGAAATTTCCCTAAACTCAACTTCACTTCTATGAATGCCATCTACGACCCTAAGAGACTTCCATAGATGGGTGTTGTAGGACTGAGGCAATAGCCAAAATCTTTTCTTTCCAATTCGCCTTTCCAATTTCTGAGGTGTTACAATATCTCCCCCTTGGGAACATTCTTTCTCGAATGGGACTCAAGGTATATGAATAGAGTAGGAGAGAAACTAACAACCCAATCATGAATGCAAATCTCATCAAAGCACACATAAACAAGGAGAAATCACTCCAAGCTAAATCATAACATCAAAAATCAAGTTTTTTTTCATGTATACATGCATATGGAAACATGAGAATGACTAAAATGCATGAATCTGAAAGAATGAACCATGAGGAACTAATACCTCAAGCTAGAATAGGAGTGGAGGGAAAGAGATAAGAATACTTGGACATCATATTGGCTTCGGCTTCCCAAGTAGCACCCTCAACTAATTGATTCCTCCAAAGAAGTTTCACGGAAGTAACTTCTTTATTTCTCAACTTCTGAACTTGACGGTCTAAAATTTCTATTAGAACTTCTTCATACGAAAGACTTTCCTTAACTCCCAAACATTCTTATGGCACTATCGACGTCAGATCTCCAACACACTTTTTCAACAAAGAGACATGGAATACTGGATGTACCGATGCTAAATCATGAGGTAACTCTAATTCATAAGCAACTTTTCTAATATGCCTCAAAATCTGATATGGGCTCACATACCGGGGACTAAGCTTCCCTTTCTTTCCGAATCTCATCACACCCTTCATGGGTGAGATTTTCAAGTAAACTCAATCATCAACATCAAATTCAAGCTCTCTTCTTCTAACATCGGCATAGGACTTTTGTCAATTTTGAACCGTTTTCAACCTTTCATGAATAAGTCAAACCTTTTCCATAGCCTCATGTACCAACTCAAGCCCTATCAAAACGACCTCACCAACTTCAACCCAACCAATAGGAGACCTACACATCTACCATAGAGAGCCTCAAACGGAACCATTTTGATACTACAATGATATCTATTATTATAAACAAACTCAATCAAAGGCAAATGGTCATCCCACTTACCCTTGAAATCAATCACAAAAGCTCTCAACATATCTTCAAAAGTCTCAATAGTACGCTCAGCTTCTCCATCGGTCTGAGAATGAAAAGTTGTGTTAAACTTCACTTGAGTACCAAGACCCTTTTGGAATGACCTCTAAAACTGAAATGTAATCTGAGTACCACGATCAAAGATAATAGACAAAGGCACTCCATGCAACCTTACCATTTCCAGAAAAAAAAGTGTGGCATACTTTTCAGCTGAAAATGAAGTCTTTACGGGAAGAAAGTGAGCTAATTTCGTCATTTGGTTCACAATCATCCAAATTGAATCAAACTGATGACGAGTAAGAGGTAAACCCGTAATGAAGTCCACATTCAAATCTTTTCACTTTCACATAGGAATGCAAATATCTTGAGTCAAACCACCAGGTTTCTGATGCTCAACTTTCACTTGTTGATAATTCAGACATTTAGCCAAAAAATTCACAATATCCTTCTTCATCCCATTCCACCAATAGACCTTCCACAAATCACGATACATCTTGGTGGTTCCCGGGTGAATAGAATATCGAGAACTGTATGCTTCTATCAAAATATGATTTCTCGACTCATCAACATTCGGCACACATAATCGACCTTGATATCGAAGGACAACATCTCTCCCTTGGGAGAAAGCCTCAATGGATTTTTTGAAAACTGACTTATTCAAATCAACTACTACTTGATCGAGATCTTGCTTAGCCTTCACATCCGATATAAGAGACGATTTTGAACCACTTTGAACAATCACACCACCTTCATTAGAATCGACCAAGCGAACACCCAATCGGGTCAACCTATGAACATCACAAACTAGTTCTTTCTTACTATCCTCAACATGAGCAACACTACCCATTGATAGTCGACTAAGAGCATCTGCCACCACATCTGCTTTACCCAAATGATAAAGGATACTCATGTCGTAATCTTTCAATAACTCAAGATACCATCTTTGGCAAAGATTCAAATCCTTTTGGGTGAACACATATTTCAAGCTCTTGTGGTCAGTAAACACATCTACATGAACACCATATAGGTAATGCCTCCAAATCTTTAAGGAAAACACTACCGTCACTAACCCCAAATCCTGAGTCGAATAATTATTCTCATGCACCTTCAGTTGCCTTGAAGCATAAGCAATGACTTTCCCATGTTGTATCAAAACACAACCAAGACCAATCTGTGAAGTGTCACAATAAACCATGAAACCATCCGATCTTTCTGGTAAAGTCAATATAGGGGCTAAAGTGAGTCTATCCTTCAACTCTTGGAAACTCTTCTCACAAGCTTCCAACTATAGAAATTTCACCTTCTTTTGAGTCAACGTCATTAAAGATGAAGCAATAGAGAAAATCCGTCCATGAACCTTCTATAGTAACTGGACAAACCCAAGAAACTCTGAATATCAGAAGCAGACAAAGGTCTAGGCCAATTCTTAACTGCCTCGATCTTCTTAGGATCACCTTGAATACCTTCACCGGAGACAATATGGCCAAGGAAAGCAACAGACCTCAACCAAAATTCACACTTGCTAAACATAGCATACATTTCCCAATCCTTGAAAATTTGCAACATAATTCTCAAATACTTAACATGCTCATTCTCACTTCGTGAGTAAATAAAAATATCATCAATAAACACAATCTCGAACATGTCAAAATATTGTTTGACAACCCTATTCATTAAGTCCATGAACACCGTCGGGGCATTATTCAAACCAAAAAACATCATCAAAAACTCATAGTGACCATATTGAGTTCGAAAATCCATATTCGAAATGTCACTCTCCTTCACCCTCAATTGGTGGAAGATCAATCCATTCCCAGAATAACTTCAAAATCTAACATATCAAGCTCTACAAGATCAACATGAGTGACTCTATGAGAGACACAGAGAAGGCAATTTCTATACACTCATTTAGCAACAATAGAATCACCAACAGGCGTAGAGACAGAAAATAGATTAGAAAGGATTTTAAGATCAACAT
>JAGDQO010000307.1:70000-110000 GCA_018342035.1 Solanum appendiculatum
CGGATGAAGAATAGAATGAATAAATTATAAGGATATGTCAAAATTGATAGACTATGGACTAGTTGAACTATTCATGGCATGGGTAAGTATAATTTGATGAATTGAGAGTCAAACATAAATCTTTGAGGGTTGGGTATTCTAAAATTATTATGAATTAGCCTACACAAGGAAATTAACACGAGATTGATATGATGTGATTATAGATTGATCAAAGGAAGTCGTGCAGATTGCTCAAGATGACAATTTTGGTATTTTGACAAGAGTATTGTGAGTAGTAATCTTACCTCAATTTGTGTTTATAATTTTTATGATTTATACATAATTTATAAAGTGAATGTGTTACTAAATATTCTGAAATTGCATATGGGACAAGTCTTTTACATGATACGATATCGTAATAGTTATTTGTGATGAACTCACTTTTATAAGACATATTTATTAAAAGAATTGCGATATGATTACCATTATCTAAAGGGTTTAACAATTGCTTGAGAAATAGTATTTTGACATATGTTTTTGGTTAAAGTTTTATATACTATGATCTGACAAGAACTTAAATGTCTTGTACTATTTTGAAACGCTTCTACTGTTTACAAAGAAAAGTATAAATGAGAGTTGACTTTGATGGATCCCCTAGCTAACGACGGGTTCGTTTCGTTAGACCTGGTGCACCTTGTAGTTATAGATTACCGATATAGCTCTTGCTAGTGGGAAGATAGAACTAGCGTATCGTTACCGATATCCCTCGAGTAGGGATTTACCGATATAAATAGTTGACTCCTTTATGAGGAGTTCACTGTTATTGGTTACTTCTTAAAGAAGAAGACCACACTTATTACATGATTCATCCTTGGAAACCTCCTAAATATAAGATTTACTACGAAGCTGTTTTTCTGAGTTTATTTTTAAAAGTTCACATGTATTTTGCTTATATGAGAAAAATAAGATTGAATATTGTTACCGTTTCTGAAAGAGCATTGATTTCATTATTTTGATTATAATACTAGTATGTTTTTCTTGACTTGTCCCTCATTAAAATGGTTGTGGTTAAGTGTTATTACTCACTAAGCTAGCGTCTCACTCCCTGCTAAATTTTTATAGAGAACACAGGTAACGTTGGCAAGGACTTTATTAACTAAAGTTTTTTCCATCTCATCTATTGTTATGGAGCTTCCTTTGAACTCTTAGAGTTGCTCCATCGTCACTTCTTTACTTGAGTTAGGAGTATTCTGTCGTTCTTATATAGACGGGTGATTAGTATTAAACTTCTTTCCATTGGTTTTGGAGATGAATTAGTATTATTGCATGGTGAATAGATGGTTAATGGATATTGTGTCTTGTATTGGAGATGTTATTAGTTGTGTTGCTGATTTATGAGACAGGGAAAAACTGGATAGGACCAAAACCAGAGGAAATTCTACTCGATTTTCTGTAGAATTCTGATAAGGCTTGCTTTAGGATTCTTCCCCTTAGCGTCGGTCACGGTCCTAATTGGGTCGTGACAAAGTTGGTATCAGAGCTTAAGTTATTCTTGTGACTTAAGCACATGTTAGTAGTAGAATCTCAATTATGGTTATGTTGCTGGCCATTTCTATGATCTTGATTCTGCGAGGACGTGATAGGATGTGTCTTGTCTTTCTTTCTTACTTTGCCTTGTCTGTGCGACTAATAGGGTTAACTAGATGAATCTAGCATTGTTTATATTTCCAACACATGTATTGAACTTAGTCGTCCAATAACAAGAATAGTCCAAAGGTTCAGAGGCATCAAGGGTTACCTTTGTAAACACTCATCTCTCCCAAATAAGGGGAACCAACAAAAGTAGCTGGAAAAGCCAAGAAAGTGGTCATTATGTCATTGTGAGGAATTTTTGCGCACCTATGTGATATGTAATACATCTCTTCTTGATATAGTACTATTCTGCCACAATAGCAACATGGGAGTGTTATTGTTAAGACACTTATTTTCTCGTAACGATCCAAAGAGATTAACAAACAAGACGAATAGAAGTAAGCAACAACATAGGTCCCAACTCCCAAGACCAACATCAGGCATCTACAATGATTCAGATTTGTTTGGGAAGGATGTATTCTTGAGAGTTTCTAAAGACAAAAACCTTTTAGGTTCATAGGTTCAAACTACTCAAATATCCTTAAAAGATTTTTGGTAAAGATCCAAAAATGGAATATTAAAATAAATTGAAGCTCTTGGATGTTCCAGTGAGAGGTCTATAAATCCAATGGCATACAGACTAGATGACATGATCGACATAATGTATGATATCGCACTATCATGATGGTTGATATGAGCAACACCATTCACTTGGGGAAACAAGTTCATTGAAAGTATTTGTGGATCATTTCTTTCCTGATAGTCAAGCGCAAGCCTCCTAGGTAGTTTATGAAATTGATTCAAATGACAACCGTAACAATTCATGCCACTAAGACTTTATCAGTTGGCTAGATACACAACACATCAAGCTTAAAGGCTTACGAAATTGTTGGTTAACTGTTTAAATAAGGCAATAACCTCTTATACAAAGACTTTTGACTTATTTTGTGAAAACTAAAATTGCCAAAAAGATTGAAAAAATGGATGTGGTAGGCATACAACCAAGGATTCACACAAGAAGGTAAAAACTAGGAAACCTTTCAACATAAACTTAATAGAGGTTAATGTGTTAGAATTCAAGGACATCGTAAGTACGATAATATCCTTTTCGTGTTGTCAGTTCGATGGATGAGTCCCTGTTAGTTTAACATGCGTACAAATCTTGTTAGGTTTGAATTAAGAGAAGGGGTAACATAAATAATCAAATTTTACTTGATATGATCAGCTTTGATATGACTGTATACAGATGGGTTAACTTTTCCACAATTCCCTCGATTGTCAATGGATATAGTTGTCAAGATATCTTATGAACCAATTTTGTTCCAAAAAGAAAAGAAGGGAGATTTATAAAGATGAGTAAGGTTATATCCGTTATAATGGCTTACTATTATTGGGATTTTTTTTGTAGGAATCTCTTATTTATGGTAGGGGACATAAGAGATCATACACTATTTTGAAAAGTACAACTAGTGAGAGGACTTGTTTGATATGCTTCCTTTGAACTTTCCATGACTACCACATAAAAGAGAAATAGACTTTGGTATTGATATAATACCTGACATTAGTGACATATAGCCCATGTTGATATCTACATATCCTATGACACAGGTGGAGTTGAGAGAGATAGAAAAAATCGTTGAACCTACTGGAACTGACTTTATAGGAGAACCATGGGATATTCAAAATATTTATGGATAAAAAGGGGCTGTTCCTTGAGATTGTGTGTTGACTACTAACAATTGAACAGTGTAATAATATGCAATAAGTAACCATTGTCTTCTAAATGACTTATTTGACTAGTTATATAGAGCCACATATTTCTCAAGTATTGATTTTTTTGGTTTGGTGGGTTATCATAAACTTAGAATTGAAGGAAATATTGTAAGATATCTTTCAAAACTCAATAGATGCATTAAAAAGTTCTTTGTGTTATCTTTCAAACTGACATATGTTCAATGTGCACTCATGGACTTAATGAATAGGGGCTTCAAGACATTCCATATAGATTTGTTATGGTATTTGGGGATGATATTTCTCTATACTCTCATAGTCGAGAAGAACATAAATATCATATGAGGAATATTATTGCAAACATTGTGAGACATCAACTTTATGTTAAACTCTAAGTACAAATTTTGGCTAGACTCGTAGCATGTCTCGGGTATGTTATATCTAATGATAGGATTATGGCGGGTCCTAAGGAGACAGAAGTAGTTCAAAAATGACATAAGCCCATTACTCTTACAGAGTATAGCAACTTCTTGAGTTTGACAGACTATCACCAACATTTTGTGCATAATTTCTTTGGAATAACAACTACACTTACCCAGCAAAAAAATAAAATAAAATATGAAGCTTCAATAGATGGAGGAATATGAGTAGACAATTTCAGAAGCTCAGGATATGTTTGACCACCACAACAATGTTAGTCTTACTGTTAGGCTTTAGAAGATTCATGGTGCTCTGCGATGTTTCGAGGGTTAGATTAGGATGAGTTCTCAATAAGAGAGGTTGTGTGATAGTTATGCTTCGAGATAGTTGGATAAGCATGAGAAGAACTTCCCTATTATAGGTTGAAGATGGTTACAATGGTACTTGGTCTAAAGTTCAGAAGCACGCTTATACAATTAAACCAACGAGATTAATACAAACCACAAGAGCATAAAATATATGCTCAAAGAAAAAATTTGATCCTTCAAATTACACCAATGGACAATACTACTCAATGTGTATGTCGAACTTTACTATTCAACGTCATTTGGGGAAAAACAGAAATGTTTAGAAGGATGCAGTAAGAAAGAAATCCATAGGTTATATGGAACATATAGCTCATGAAGGACTTTTAGCCTAGGATTTGCACATACTCTAGGATACAAGTATCAAACTTAGTGGGAAAAACTCAGAGACACTATTAGCTTATGTTCAGGTCAAGTCCTTATTGATAACACACAATAAGCCCACCTTATATGAGGATGAGAAATTGTGCAAATTGCCGACATGAGGTTCTAGTGGGTAAAGACAAGGATGTGACTTTTGATTGTTATGTTGTTTTTAACATACATGGTTTGAGACAAATTATTCTTGAGGAATCCATAACTCTAACTACACTATATGTTCGGGAGCACTAAGAAGTAATATTTCCTTAAACAATTATATTGGTAAGAGAAACAAAAAAAAGTGTTGCTATCCTTATTTCTAGTTGTTTGACTGGTTAACATGTTAAAGTTGAGCATCAACGACCCATAAGATTAATACAACAACTCAAGATCTCTAGAGTGGATATGAAATTGTCACTATGGATTTTGTGACCCATTTACCATGAACCTCTAGAGGTTATGACTTTGTATGGGTAGTTGTAAGTTGACTCAACCTGAATACAACGGATAAATATAGTAGAGATATACATGAATGGAATTTTTGACTCTATGAGGTTCCATTGTTGTTTATATTTGACGGTAAATCACTATTTGCATCTTATTTTTTAAAATTGTTTTAGAAAGCCTTGACTATAATTCTAGAGGATATACTAAAATCTTTCGTTCTTGATGTAATTGGAGGTAGTTGAGATGCTTATCTAGCATTGGCTGAAATTGCCTACCACAACCACTCGCACTTACGCATTAGATGGATCCATATGAAGAATTATATGATAGGTGATGTCTTTCTCTTATCAGAAAGTCTAATGTTGGAGTCATTAATGTATTGGGAATAGACTTGGTATAGAAAGTTATTGGCAAGGTCCATTTTTTCAAATAGATGTTGCTCACAACTCAAGGTAGATAATATGTAGATGAGAGGTGAAGAGATTTAGCATTCACAATTGGGAACAGAGGTCCTTACGAGCCTCTCTAAGGAAAAGCGTGACACAATTCATTAAAGGAGGTAAATTGAGACCGAGATTTTTAAGACCATTTGAGACAATGATCAGGTTGGAATAGTGACGTATCATTGGACACTTTGTAGTAAGATACTTGTTTTTATCCATCTAATGTTCTAGGTATCTATTCTAAGAAAATGTATATAAGACCCTCTCATGTGCTTGAATCATAGACTATACAACTTGATAAGAAATTAACATATGAAGAGAAGCCAGTGGCCATTATTGATATACAAGTAAGAAAGTTACGGTTAAGAAAGTTGTGTTCGTGTAATAGCGAGAAACCATATTGTTGAATAAGATAGTTGGTATGGGAAGATGATATACGATTCAAGCATCTTCATGGGTATATACTTATTTAAATTCAGGGACCGAATTTCATAAGGTGGGGAGAATGTAATATCCCATATTTAATAAAAGGGTATTTAAGTAATTAAACAAAAAAAGAGAAGAAGAGCAGTATGATAATGGGCCAAAAGCTTAGTTACCTGGTGATGTGAAATTGTAAGGGTTAGGGGTCAAAATTCTACTAGCCACCAAAAAACAGAAAGTTTAAACATGGAAATAGAAGAAACAAAGGAGAAAGGAAAGAATTTTGGGTCTACAGGGAAATATTTTAAAAGAAAACAAAAAGAAGATAGAATCGTTGTAACAAGGTATTAAGGGTGCAGAGAGAATCCTTGCCTACTTGAAAAGCATAGAACAATCCTTCGAGGTGGAAGATTATATTGAAGAATCACTAAACTCTACCGTTACTTCTTGAGCAGTTCTCCTTGGTGCAACAAGGTAAATGCTTCTTCTCTAATTTTCTCGAGTTGGTTCCATACAATCATATGATTCCTTCATATAAATACGGAAATTACTGTGTAATTATCACAAATAGTAATTTCTTCTAGTTTGGGCTGAACAACTGATTCAAGTATAAGTTCGGATGAAGAATAGAATGAATAAATTATAAAGATATGTCGAAATTGATAGACTATGGACTTGTTGAACTATTCATGGCATGGGTAAGTATAATTTGATGAATTGAGAGTCAAACATAAATCTTTGAGGATTGGGTATTCTAAAATTATGATGAATTAGCCTACACAAGGAAATTAACACAAGATTGATATGATGTGATTATAGATTGATCAAAGGAAGTCGTGCAGATTGCTCGAGATGACAATTTTGGTATTTTGACAAGACTACTTTGAGTAGTAATCTTATCACAATTTGTGTTTATAACTTTCATGATTTATACATAGTTTATAAAGTGAATGTGTTACTGAATATTCTGAAATTGCATATGAGACAAGTCTTTTGCTTGATATGATACCGAAATAGTTATTTGAGATGAACTCGCTTTTATAAGACATGTTTATTAAAAGAATTTTGATATGTTTACCATTATCTAAAGGGTTTAACAATTGCTTGAGAAATAGTATTTTGACATATGTTTTTGGTTAAAGTTTTATATACTTGATTTGACAAGAACTTAAATGTCTTGCACCATTTTGAAACGCTTCTACTATTTAAAAAGAAAAGTATAAATGAGAGTTGACCTTGATGGATCCCGTAGCTAATGGTGGGTTCATTAGACCTGGTGCACCTTGTAGTTATAGATTACCGATATAACCCTTGCTAGTGGAAAGGTAGAACTAGCATACCATTATCGATATCCCTCGAGTAGAGATCTACCAATATAAATAGTTGACTCTTTTATGAGGAGTTTACTATTATTGATTACTTTTTAAAGAAGAAGACCACACTAATTACATGATTCATCGTCGAAAACCTCCTAAATATAAGATTTGCTATGAAAGTATTTTTCTGAGTTTATTTCTAAAAGTTCACATTGATTTTGCTTATATGAGACAAATAATGATTGAATATTGTTACCATTTCTGAAAGAGCATTGATTTCATCATTTTGATTATCATACTAGCATGTTTTCTGATTTGTCAATGGTTGTGGTTAAGTGTTATTACTCACTGAGATAGCGTCTCACTCCCCACTAAATTTTTATAGAGAACACAGGTGACGTTGGCAAGGACTTTATTAACTAGAGCTAGCAAGTTGACATCCCATGGTGAACCCGTACTTATTCATGCGGGCGCGTCTTATCAGACATCCTAGGACCTTTTATAAAACCTTATGCTTTGAATACCAAGTTTGTCATGACCCAAAGTATATCTAGACGTTACATGGCGTATAGAACCCTGAGAGGCCTTACACAATTCACTTGACATACATATAACACAATAGAAATGCAATAAGAGAGTTTAAGTAAGATGTCTCGTATCATGAAAGAGAGTTTGAACATAAATGTGGAATCATAACTATGTCTTGACAAGCCATTCTAAAACATCATAAGAGTGGTTGTGACGTAACTCATACATCACGTAAAAAGTTTCAAGAGTAAATGATAAAAGAAATAAAATGGTCTTCATGGCTTCGCCCTCAGAGTATGAGGACTTACCAATCAAATAGACCATGAGCAATCCAAGCTAGCCACGAGCGGGAGGAGAAGCGTCGGATCCTATATTATAAAACAATATAGGCACAAGTATGCATTAGTACATGAGATGTACTAAGTATGGGGAAGTATGCATAAACGTAGACATGATATCATGATAGGCTTAAAACATATAATGCATGACCAAGTAGAAAATTTAAAAGCTTAGAAAAGCAAAATCATAAGAAAGCATGATACAAGACCAATGCATTAATACAACGACATAATGTAAAACTTTAAGGAAAATCATAGTTCTTTTTGTGGGATATTAGCTTTAACCGACAATAGACCATGTGAGCTATACATGAAATCCGATGTAACTCCCACATTGAGAATGGAGAGTCTACTTGCCAAGGTAGAGCTTTGTATCATATCATAAAGGCTATGTGGATCCACTAGCTAAGTCACTTAAGAAAATCTTACGGGCGCACGCAGTTTGGAACTAGAGGTTGCTACTAAAGACTACCCTATTTGAGCCTCCACCTCAAAGTTCTCTCGGCGCTAAGTTAAATCCCAACGGAATAGATAAGGTCAATTATCAAGGCATAATATTAGGAAAGACAATAATCATAATACCAATCCAAATCATAAAGTCATCATAGAGTAGCTTCTTTAAATCATGATTCATACATATGTGAGAAAACCTTTCACAACCATGATTCATAATATGTGAGAGAATCTTTCACAATTCATTGACATTTATCTCAAAAGCATCCTTAGTTCATAAAACATCATTTTCATAAGACATGCATAACTTTCATAAATCATAATTCATAAGTTCATAAGTTTTCTTCATAAATTCATTTTCATAATCAAGTAAAAATCATGGGTCCATATGAAATCAATTGAAAATCATGTAATTGAATCAAATCATGCATAATAAGATTGAAATCAAACAATTGAATCATAATAAATTGGACCCATGGAGATTTTCATGTAACCCTAATCAAATTGAGTGAAATTGAATTAGGAGATTGAGATTCTTTTGGGACCCAATGGATGAATGGAATCCATTGATGAATTCCCACATACCTTGATATCAAAGCCTAGCAAAGCAAGAGAAAGAGAAGGCCTTGAAGCTTGAAGCCCTAGCTTTTTTTCCTTGAACTTGAGAGAGAATTGAAGAGGATGAACTTGAATGGAAATTGGGAATTGGAGAGAATGGGAGAGTTTGGGTAGTTTTAGGAATTGAAAGGTAGGTATAGGACTTAGAAAAATGGTCAAAATGACATAATATAGGTATTACTTGCATAGGAAAGGACCCAAATATACTTAATAATAAATTGTCGGAGAGAACCTATGATTTCGATCTACGGTCCCTAGGAATTTCTATGGACCGTCTTGGTCAACCATAAATCATATTACTGGGGCTCAATATTTCTAATCAATTCCACGAGACCTTTCTACAGTCTATCTCATTTCTATGGTCTGTAGACCCCTTCCGTAGTACCCAAGTTCAAGCTCAAAATTTAACCAAGTCTAGATTACTCCTACGAGTACCTTTCTACGACCCGTAGACCAGACTACGATTCGTCAAATCTTCTCGTAGACCTGAGGTTTCAAATCCATTCCTCAATCAACTCTACGAGCACTTTCTATGGCCTGTAGAATGCCCTACATCTTGTCATGTTCACTCGTAGGACTTCCTATGGTCCGTAGATAAGATTCGTAAAACCTGGTTCAGTGAAAATTTTATGCACTTTTCCTTTCCAATTTTCGAGGTGTTACATTTACATTACATTGTAGACCCAAATTGCAACTATTGCTAAAGATGTGAAACAATGGACCGTAGCCTGGGCTCAAATGGCACCACCGATTATATGTGATTTTTGTGGGAATGGACATACGACTCATGAATGTCAGCTAGGGACAGTTGTAGAAGAAGAGGTGAATGCAATTGGTAATTCTAACAGTGGAAACTATCATAGAGGCAACAACTTCAATTTTATGGGTTAGAAGCATCTTGGATTTTCATGAAGTTCATCAAATGGAAGTTTGAATGCATGGTAGAAAAATAACTCTAGAGGTCAAGGTCAAGCACCTAAGGGGTACAATAATCAGCAGAGATAACAGAGCAACCAATCAAGTCTGGAAGATCTAATGAAGACATTCATCACAAAGGTTGATGAGAGGTTTGAAATTCAAAGTGTTTCTATCCGAAATTTAGAAAAGTAGGTTGGAAAGATTGCTAATCAAATATCCGAGAGGTCACCTGGAACTCTTCCAAGTGACACAATGAAGAACTCTAAGGAGCTGAAGAATGTGATTTTGCAAAGTGGAAAATTATTGAATGATAATTACAAAAGCAAAGCTTGTGAAGCAACAAAGAGACAAGATGAGACACAAGGAAGTCAAAAAGTAGTAGGGGAGTCCAACGAAATTCAGAAAGGAAAGGAGAAGTCAGAATTAGAAGTTGATTCTAAATACATGTTTGCATTGCCTTTTCCTCAGAAGATGAAATGAGAGAAGCTTGACAAGTGTTTTGGTAAGTTCTTAGAGATGCTGAAGCAACTTCATGTGAATATTCCTTTCACTGAGGTAATCATTCGGAATAATTAAGTCCCCGTGGAGATTTGATTGAATTATTATTTGTACCAATCCCTGTGGAGAAGATCTTTATACTATATTATTTTTGACTAGCGAAGCACTAAGCTTATAGTATGTTTGTGCTTGTCAATTATGAGGACCCCTATTTATAGTTGTAAAATAAATGAGTTATGATGATAGCAGGCTTTCCTCCGACCAATGAGATTTAAGTGACATGACAGATGAGTAGTGATAAGAACATGTTTCCTTCGGCCAATCAGATTTAGATGACATGACTTATCCTATTGACTTCTTTCATTGACTTGACATACCTTGACATTTGACACGTGACACTAGAATGAGCTTCTAGGATGAGATAATTTTAGGCTTAACAAAGTGGGCTCATCATTTGTAGCCCAAATCAATGAATTTGGACTTTAATTAAATCCATATTTATTAGATTTAAATAATTAACTTAATTATATTAATTCACAATATTTATTTGAACTAATATATCTTGAATTTAATATAATCTGAATCATTTTATAAATTTATATTTAATAAATTTTAAATGATTTACACACTCATTTAAAAGTTGTGAGAAAATTACAAAAGTAATCTCTTAAATTTGAGGGTTGGTCCAAAATTGTGTCTTAAATATGCATTTAATAGTTTTGATCATTCAAATTTATCAGAAATTAATAATATTTTTAACCTCCATCAAATATTTGATTACAAAATATTGAAAACTGATTGTCTTCTAGTCCATTCGAAATGACTTACTCAGCCCAGCCCATGATCCATAATTTAATTGGCGCGCGTATATCTTATAAGAGAAACAGAATTTTCCCGCTTTAATTAAAAAAAAAAGTTGAAAACCGGCCGTGCAAATTTCCCACACCAATTGCCGGAAAATGCCGACGTGGCAGTTGTACTCCGTCTCCGTGAATGATTTCCGATGGAAAGTCTCGGATGGAGAGTCTCTCACTGAAGCAGTCGAAGAACCGAGCTTAACCCTAGCTCCCCAGCAGCTCCAATCCATGCCCGATCTCTTGCGTCAAGGTACTTGTTTGTTTTCTTCAAAAGTTTCAATACTTGCATGGCATTAATCGCTTTGAGATGCAGGAAGTTCGAGATTAGCAGTGAATAGTGATGCAACTTCTACAGAATTTCCTGTTTTTCGAACTGGATCAGGGAAACCTGTGGCAGTGAAACAGTCTTCGATATCGAGAGCTCTTGCCATCCTTGGTGATGAAGACAAGGCGGTTTTGGATACAGGTGTCACATTTTATCCTCGATAATTATCTATTATGTCGAAAAATTTGATGTTGTTTTGATTTTGCTTAAAAGGTATGTCACTGGAAGTGTTTAAAAATACGGTATTCAATTTCCCTTCAGTATTCTGGGGACTTGGGATTTTTGAAATAAGACCCAGAAGAAGAAATGTGTCAACTTAGAATTAGTATTTGACCTGAAATGAATTGAAAATTCAATCTTGCATTATTCTGTGTAACACGTGTTTCCTTTAGAGAGACAGTGGAGTATGTGAGTCCATATCCAAGTTTCTTGACTTTATGGTGGGTCTGGATATGCGTTACCAAATTATTGTGCAGGCATAGGAACTGGAAGAGAAAATGTTCTTGGTTTTCAGGAAGCCGTGTTCCAGAAAGGCTCAGGGAAAGCCCTTAATGCTCCAGAATCCTTTTGTCCTTCTAGCTTGAAGAAACAATTTAGCATGTCGAACTCGTTGTTCCAGACAGGCTCTGGTAAAGCAGTCAATATATCTTCTACAGGTCTTAATAGGGCCAAGGCGTTGTTGGGCTTGGAAGAAAATGGTGACCATGAAACATTTCCAGGTTTTGGAAAGAAAAACAGAACTTCAGATGAGCTCTTTGGTTTTCGGAATTCATTTCCTATTGTGGAAGTAGAGGGCATTGCTAGCACAGGGTCTACTAATGTTTCAGCAGCTTCATTGTCTCCGTTTGATGTTAAATTTAACTCCTCAGTTTGTCCAGCAGAGGAGTTAGTAGCAGATTTTCTGCATTGTGCAGATAAACCTCCTCCAATAAAGTTTCATACTGCTGGTGGTAGATCAATAACAGTTTCCTGTGAGGCATTGAAACGCGCAAGGAGTCTGCTTGGAGATCTAGAGCTGGGTTGTCTTGTAGATGAAAAGGGTGTGGCTGATCCATTGGTTTCTTTTTCAAAAGACCAAAAATCTGTTGATCAGGTCTCCACCAAAGAATTGAACTCTGATACTCCTGTTTCTCTCTTATCGGCAGCGAGAGGTAGTGGGTCCTCAAGCCTTTTTACATCGCCATTGAGATCAACTTTGTATCATAAGAAGTCGTCGATTAAAACAGAGAATCTCGTTCCAGCAAGTAACTTGATAAAGGAATTTGATGCTGTGGCAAAAGAAAGCACTAGTAGGCTGGACCATAGTATTCCACAGAATGGAGAGCCATTCAATAAGAACTCAGCAGCTGTGGACCTTAGAGAAAATGACATTGCTTCAAAACCTAAATTGCTAGAACGGCCTTCCAGGGTCCCTTTGGTGGATATCTCAAATAGCATTGGAGCAGGATTTGCAGATAGAAACCAGAACTTTGGTCGGAAGAGGAAACCCGGGGGAAGTTTTGTTTCTCCATTCAAGAAGCCTCGAAGCACCAACATCGTCAACCCTCTCAAAAGAAACGATCCCGATGCTGCTAATGGTATATTTGAAGTTTGTAAATAGACTCCTTATGGCTTGTCTTAAATCATTTTTGACAGGTTTGATATCATTTAACTAGGGTTGTCAGATTTAGCACCAAAATTACCCTCTCAAAAAGGAAAGATTTCAGTTCGATATCCATTCCATGTGGCACGATTGTATATGAAGGAGTATCTTGGAAAGCCCCCATCAATCCTGAGCAAGGTGTGAATGGACCAGAATAATTTGTTTCCTTTGATTGATGACTTTGCTTTTGATAGCTGATACTTCTTATATTCTGTGGAGATTCAGCTAGAGAGTTTGCCAGATGACGTGAGAAGGATGAATCCAGCTACTGCTGAGACTTATGTGTTCAATGATAAATCTTGCTCAGGTTACATTGGAGTAGAGTTTTTTTTGGAGATGCTGTCTCAATCAGGAGCTTCCATGCAATATGTTTCTAAAAAGTAATTTTCTATACTTCTTTGCAAGAACGTTAAGAAAAATTTGTTGGCTGTCAGAATAGCTGCTGTTGGAGTAGCTACATTACCAGAAGCAACCAATTTGTTTCAAGTGTTGCATTAAATGATTGTTGACCTCTTGTAGCAATATGAATAGATGTTGGTAATAGTACCCATTGAATTATGCATGTGTGTCTGGGAGCTTTTGTTGAAGCTATGAAATTATTTGGCTATAGCTTTCACGTGCAGTTCTAACATTGTTGAGAGTTGCAGGCACTTGTATTTGCTACATTCCCTTAGATCCACGGATTAATCTATAAAGCTATAATCATGGGTGTACAGTATGAATTATCAGAAGGAACCAATTAGTTTCAAGTGCTGCATTAAAGAATTGTTGCTTGTAGCAGTATGAATAGTTGTTGGTAATAGTACCCATTGAATTATTCATCTGTGTGTGTCTGGCAGTTTGTGTTGAAGACTACAAAATGATTTGGTGTTAACTTTTGCATACAGTTCTGACATTGTTGAGATATCCTGGCACTTTTATATGCTACTTTCTCTTAGATCCACTTATTGATCTATATAGTTATAAACTTATAATCATGGGTGTACTTGTCTGCTGAGCAGATCAAGACAATTCTATCGTTTAATATGGTTGATGTCTAATAAAAGTTTATCTTCCTTTTAAATTGTTCTTTGATGCAACATGCTTACACATATTCTTCATCATTCCAATAGGTGGATTACAAATCACTATAAGTGGATTGTTTGGAAACTTGCATCTTATGAGAGGTGTTACAGTGCCAAATTTTCCGGGAAACTTCTGACAATATGCAATGTACTTGAAGAATTAAAATACAGGTATCTGTAATTCAGCCAGTTTGTGCATTTCCTCTTGGATCTCACAGGTACTATAAAAACATCAATTCATCCTTTGGACAGATATGAAAGAGAAGTAAATCATGGTCATCGATCTGCAGTTAAGAGAGTTTTAGAAGGAGACGTCCCACCTTCTTCTATGATGGTACTCTGTGTTTCCAATATCTATTCAATTTGTGTCTCGCCTGTTGGACCTCAATCTTCACTATCTTGCACGACCGAGAATGGAACTTGTGCAAAAGTTGAACTGACGGATGGGTGGTAAGAAAAATATTAATGTTTATCACTGTGTTATAAATTGAATTTCCTGATCAGAATTTGTTTTTTTTATAGGTATTCAATAATTGCTGTCTTAGATATACAACTATCCAAGAAGTTGGCTGCTGGAAAGCTGTTTGTTGGCCAAAAGCTTAGGGTACCACACTAAGTTAATGGTTATTGTCTATTCTTTGTGTTAGGGGTTGTCAGAATTTCATATTGCTGACAGCTTATCTTTTCATTTATAGATCTGGGGAGCTGGATTGTGTGGCTGGACAGGTCCTGTTTCACCTCTTGAGGTTGTTGCCTTTAGCAGCTTCTAAATAATAAATATTGTTGCTTTCAAGGGCTTTTCCAGTTTCTATTGTCATTTTAAAGGTCTGCATTAATTTCAGGTGTCAGGGACGACTAGTTTACTGCTGCATATAAATGGGACATATAGAGCTCATTGGGCATCTCGTTTGGGCTTCTGTAAGTATTAGTAATACCAAAAACTCATTACTTGCAGTTATATCCTGGCCATGCCATTATAATTTTTTCTGTCTCCCTTTGTCCTGTCTTGCTTCATGTAAACATTGTTAGGTAAAGGTGGTGGTATTCCATTATCATTTATGTCAATCAAGGATGGTGGAGGTGCTGTTCCAATAACATTGGTTGGAATTTCAAGGATATATCCTGTTCTCTTCAGGGAAAGGTAATTGAAAGTTGTTGGGGAAGAAAAATTAGTTTTGATTCTGATGACAATCTATGACATCCAGGTTAAGTAATCGGGGGTTCGTTGTGAGATCTGAACGGATGGAAGCTAAAGAGATGCAGTATTTTAATGAAAGGTGATACCAAATAAATCACAACTTGTTTTTTTGACTGCAAGCTTGCTAAAAGATTTCTCTCTATCCTTCTCTTGGTATCTGCATTATGGGATCATTTTTAGAATTGCTTAAACTTCTTTTTTTTTTTTTAATTTTAAAAAATCCATCACATTTTCTTCAATTGGTAGAAACTATCACTTAGATGCAAAAAGATAATTTAAGTGATGCAGCCAATCTTTGCCTCACTCTGGATGAGAAAAGCTATCATGAGTTTGGCTCGCTGTGCCTTCTTGCATCAAGCAAATGCTAGTTAGCTTTTGAACAATTTAATAGCTCGGTGCTTCCCACTTTTACCTTTATCCCTTACTTCAGGCAGTCCATTTGAGTTGCATCATTTATAGTCATCCAGTATATCCACCCAAAATGTGTATTTGTCCTCGGTCACTGTTTGATGCTATCACATGCTTCCTTGAATATCTTTTGGTAATAAACTTGCACTCTCACCTTTGTGTCCTCCTGCCAGCTTCTTGCAATTTGCTTTACCAGCTTCTTGCTTTTTCCTCATTTGAATCCTGTGATACATCAAGAAATGTGCCCCAACCCCATCATAGACCACTGTGCATCTGATACTAGTTTAGTAACATTTATGGCAATAATCTTATGGATCACTCTTAACTCCACATTTGATTTATTCAATAAATATGATTTCTTTGCTCCAACATAAATAAAAGTGGCACACTTGTTTTTTCTGTAAAGTGATCCTTACTTCCTTCTATTATGTGTAATTTTCTGTCAAATTTCCAGTGGGTCAGACATCTGTATCGATCTATTAATTAGCATAGCTATCTAGAATAGGATAGCAGATTAGTTTTTAAAATGGAAAACACAAATGGGTTTGAGTAATGCTCTACATCAACTAATATGACCATTATTTTGGTAACTGTAACAGTCACAAATTGCATGAGAAGGCCTAGAAACCTTCACTTGAATATATTTTACTAATCAAAATATTTGACCTTTGCTTTAAGATAGTGGTTCAATCCTTCTGAGCATATTGAATACTGGAACTGTTATGAGGCATGAAAATAAAGTTTAGACAATGTGGATAGTATCTCCTTTTCCGTCAGGCAAAGGACAAAAAGAAAATAACTTGCACTGAGCTAAGAGAACAACATCAAATAAGTCACTAATTTTTTTTCATGTTATTAGGAAAAAGAACAGAGCAGTCAGAGGAAAATAGTTGTTAAATGAATGCAAGGAAGAGGGAAAATATGAGAGGATCCAACATGAAAAGGAAAAGCGATGGGATTTTCTTAGCCTTAGAAAACATGAAAAGGATTTTCTTTCGCATAACTTACCTTCCTTACCAAATACTCACTCTATCATTGTCATCAGTGACGGGATATGCCACGGAAAAGAATTCATAAGCATGAATCATGGAAGGTATAAAGACTTAGAACATAAATATGACTTTGAATATGTAAGCATCAGTGACAAAACATTTAAGTATGAGTATAGAGTATTGGAAAATGAATTTTACCTTAAGCTCTTTCTTCTAGACCTTAAACTAGATGCAAATATTTTGAATTCGTGGCTTCTTCAACCTCCCATGCAGCCTCTTCAACAATATGATTCCTCCATAACACCTTAACTAGGGTCACTTCCTTGCTTCTCAACTTTCGGACTTGGTGATCAATAATAGCTATGGGAATCTCTTCATAGGATAAGTTCTATATAACATCAATGTCTTAGGTAGGCACGATGAGAGACAAATCTCCTACACACTCCCCTAACATAGACACATGAAAAACCGAATGACTTGAAGACAACCCGGTTGGCAACTCTACTTCGTAGGCCACTAGTCCAATCCTCCTCAGGATCCTATAAGGACAAATATACCGTGGACTTAGCTTCCCCTTTCCATCGAACCGCATAACAGCCTTCATGGGTGAAGCCATGAGAAACACCCAATCATCAACATCAAACTCTAGCTCTTCGCAGCGTACATCTGAATAGGATTTTTGACAGCTCCGAGCTGTTCTTAGTCAGTCCTGAATTACCTTGACCTTCTCCATAGCATGGTGAACTAAGTCTGGCCCAAGTAACTCTGCTTCGCCCACTTTGAACCACACAATAGAAGACCTACAGCATCGACCATATAATGCCTCGAATGGTGCCATCCTAATATTCGAGTGGTAGCTATTGTTGTAGGAAAACTCGATAAGGGGCAAGTGATCATCCCAATTGCCTTTGAAGTCCAAGGCACAAGCCCTCAACATGCCCTCAAGTGTGTGAATTATGCGTTCGACATGTCCATCTGTTTGTGAGTGAAAAGCCGTGTTGAGATTCACTTGTGCGCCCAACCATTTCTGAACGGACTTCTGGAAATTTGCCCTGAACTGAGCACCACAATATGTGATAATGGAGATTGAAGTCCCATGCAACCAGGCTATCGCTTGAATGCACAATTTCACATAATCTTCTGTTGAGTCGATAGTCTTCACAGGCAAGAAATGAGCCGACTTCGTGAGTCGATCCATGATCACCCAAATGGAATCATGTTTTCAAAATGAGCGCGATAAACCAATCACTTAGTCAATGTTAATCATCCCCCACTGGGACTCTGATGCTCAACCTTACCTGCGGGGCAATTCAGACACTTAGCTACAGTCTGCCACCCCTCTCTTCATGTCATTACACCGGTAGACCCCCTTAAGATTGTGATACATCTTCGTAGAGCTGGGATGAATGGAGTACCGTGAACTGTGAGCTTCTGTAAAGATCCTCCCACAAAGCCCATCAACATTAGGAACACACAACTTGCCTTGGCACCTCAAAGTGCCATCTCCCCCTTGTTCATAAGCCGTCATTCCATGCTGATGTATCCCATCTTTGAGCTGAAGCAAAATGGGATCATCATTCTCCTTCTCCTTCACCTCAGCCACTTAATATGATTCAGCCTGTTTTTGGATAAATATACTGCCATCTTCGTAGTCCTAGAGTTGGACTCCCATGCTCGCTAGAATGAGAATATCCTTAGCCATACCTTTTCTATCCCTCTGAAGATGCATTAAGCTTCCCATAGATCGTTGGCCGAGGGTATTGGCCACAACATTAGCCTTACCCTGGTGACAGGGAATTCTATGTCGTAGTCTTTGAGCAATTCAAGCTACCTGCGTTGCCTCAAATTTAACTCCCTCTGCTTAAAGATATATTGAAGACTCTTATGATCGGTGAAGACATCCATATGAACCCCATAGAGGTAATGATGCCATACCTTGAGTGCAAAACCACTTCTGGCAATTCTTGATCATGCGTCAAATTGTTTTTAAATTGCACTGGAGCATAAGTGACCACCTTACTAAGCTGCATTAGTACACAACCCAAGCCAACCCTTGAAGCATCACAGGACACTATGAACCCCTCTATCCCCTATGGTAGAGTCAATGCCGGTGCTGAAGTCAAGTTGTTTTTCAACTCCTAAAAGCTTTTCTCACAAGCCTCCGATCATTGGAACTTAGTCGTCTTTTGAGTCAATTTAGTCAACCGTGGAGAAATAGAAGATAACCTTCAACAAACCTCTGATAGTAACTTGCCAAGCCCAAGAAACTCCGAATCTCCAAAGGGGTTGTGGGCCTTGACCAGTTTTTCATGGCCTCAATCTTTTGAAAATTTACCGTACACATGGCCCAGAAACACCACAGTGTTCAACAAAAACTCACATTTAGAGAACTTCGCATACAACTGATGGTCCCTTAGTGTCTGCATCACTACTCAGAGATGATCTGCATGCTCTCCTTCGCATTGTGAATACTCCAAGATGCCATCTATGAAACATAATTACAAACATGTCGAGGAAAGGCTTGAAGACCCTATTCATAAGGTTCATAAAATCTGCTGGAGTGTTAGTCAAGCCAAATGACATTACCAAAAACTCAAAGTGGCTATACCGAGTCTGGAAAGCTAATATAGGGAGATATAGTTGTTTGAAAATGGACCTTGGCCGAGCTAATGCAGAAACTTAGCTTCTCGATAAGCCCCCAACTTAACTTTGTGCTAGAGTTCCCCTGTGACCTTAATTCTCATCCAACACATTCCCCACACTCAAACCTTGACCTATACACCTAGGCACGGCCAAAATCACCCGGGTTAGGGTCGAACTATACACTTGGAATGGTTCAGACCTTAGTATGGGGATTTGACGTATTTTCCAATTCAACTTCAACTTTCACACAGTGCCGCTTCAATACTAGTTGATATATTTTATCTATGAATATCTGGATATGTACTGATAAAACCTATATTTGTGAGTTGTGTCAATCTAGACGTAGTAGCATTATGGAGGGAGTAGTCTCAGAATCTCAAAGAGAAAAGAGAGATGCCTACATCGGAAGCGACTATGAAAGTAAAGAAGGGGCAAGGATTTTAAGGATGCTCGAGAGAGCTGCAGAACCAGAACTTCTGATGGCAGAGATGACTTCAGAGCAGTTGAATTTATTTTCATCCTATCAAGCGAAGTTGGAGGTACGTTCATTTCCACCCGCTTTAGCCGTAGGAGGCTAGTCATGATCCCCTTTTTGTCATTTTCAGGCATTGAGGCAGTTTGACCTGCAAAAATCTCTTGAAAAAGCTTTGCAAGCTGCTGGACTTGCTGAAAGAGACGTCACTCCGTTTATGCGAGTTAGAGTTGTTGGATTGACTAGCAAAAGTACACCATTGAAGTGCTGTCCAAAGGAAGGCTTAATTACAATATGGAACCCTACTGAGAAACAGGTATGAAATTGGGCTTTAATGTCCTCTTGGTTATCTGATTTTGCACTGAGATGTTTTTCTTTAGCCTTGTATCCTTTCATTATGCCAATATGTTTCTCAAATGTGTACTTATATCATCTCTAACTGATTTGTTGTATAGCAATGTGAGCTTGCAGAGGGTCAAGCTTTTTCTGTTACAGGGCTTACACCGATAAGCTCAGACTCTAGCACCCTTTACTTGCAAACGAAAGGGTCCACAGCCAAATGGCTGCCTTTGTCTCCTCTGGCAGTTGAGCATTTTGAGTAAGTATCTGCTGTTTTCATTCTTTTACTGCACAAATTTATACATCTGATACCTGTTCCTGCAGGGCCTTTTTCTGTCCTCGCCAATCAATTTCATTGAGTAAATTGGGTGAAGTTCCTATTTCCAGGTCGGTCTTGGTGGTAATATCTTAGAGTCAATACTTGTGCTCCCAAAGCGAGAAACTTCTTTTTTACTTATTTTGCTGCTTGGTTTCACTCAGGGAGTTTGATATTGCTGCGGTGGTTGTTTTTGTGGGGCAGCTGTATACAGAAGTTCATCAAACAAAGCAGTGGGTATTTGTGGCTGATGGATCCAAAACTATGTTGGATTCCGATGACGAATCAGAAACCTTAATGGCCATCAGTTTCACCTCACCATGCATAGGAACTGATTCATTTGCACCAATAAACTCCAACCTTGTAGAATCTACGGTGAGTACGGATTAAACTACTAGTAGCATGTGATTTTCCTCATAACCACCAGTACTGAACCTCTGATTTTCTGGAAGCTACTGATTGTGTATTTATTATCCTTCTTTTTTCTAATGACAATTATTTATAAAACCTTCAGAAAAATCCTCTTCTATACAGCCATACAGGATATGTTGTTAACTTCTACTCTAACAAATAGGTGTATTGCTGAAAGGCATCTGGGACTGGGTTCTTAGTACTGCAAATTTTATAAACTGTCAATTTTTCTCTTATGGTCTTTGCATGTATTCCATCCCGAACATTATGTCATTGAAGCACCCACGGCATTCCTGATTAATGAATTTAAAGGGTTGTACTGTAAAGTAAAACTCAAATGTCGATGAAGTCTGGTGTTTCTCTTATTTGCACCCAGCTGAAATAATGAAGTTTTTGCAGGTTTGTTTTTGCAATGTCATCAAGAGACCAAGAGATAATGTTAATAACCTCTGGGTAGCTGAAGCAACCGAAAATTCAACCTATTATTTAAATTATGATCATTCACATTGTTCTCATCTAAAAGACGCCTGTGCTTCTGCTGAAAGATGGGCAAAGATATCTGGCTTGGTATGTATGCTGGCATCAGGTCAGGGTATTACATATTAGCTGCATTTTTTCAAACTAGTATTCTTCTTTTATGCAGAGACTTGAAAAGCTCAGGGGAAGAGTTCTATCTATAATTAGTTGATGTGGAACTTAAGCAGGGAAAGGCTGGTAACAATTTGTCACTCCAGCTAAAGAAGACGATTGAGATGCACACATTTTAAGGCTGCACATACATATTTATATATCCCAGTTGTCATTTATCAGCAACTTGATGCATTGTGGGGATATCAGTCGGTAAGTCAACAGATAATTTTAGAAAGTTCTAACTTCTAATACAAGACATTAGCCATATTAAATTAGGTCAATTTTAAACAGTGCATTTTATTTGATTGTTCACTGTTACTAGTCGCCCTAATATGCTACTCTTGTGAATGGACGTCCTCATATATAATGCACCAGAGTCATATATGTTGACAAATTACTCATCTTTCTCTTCTGTTACTTATGCTTCTTGTAGGCAAAATGATCCTGCCAATATTAAGCTTTTGCTGTGGATGAATGGGAGTCCATGGGTTCCTATCACTAAATCAAACCTTTTTATGTTTTAATGAAGTTGTCTTCAACAATTAACATGTTATGTTGGTTTTGGTTTTGGTTTTCGTCATCTCACCATCAATCTGTCCTTACATTTTATTCTGTTTAGATCCAATTTGATGGTTTTGAGGACCTAGCTACATTTACTTAAAATGCTAATTATCTTATAGTCCCAATCATGAAGGTTTTTTTTTTACACTGGTAACATAAACCCAATCATCAAGGTTTAATCACTATACGTAATAAACTGGGTCCAATGGTGCAGGTCAAGTTCTTCACCGGCAAAAAGGTACAATTGAATTTGTTATATGGTCAAGGACACATATATTGGTTTAACTTTGATTAGTCTATTAGTAATTAAATGTGTTAATAAATAGTATAACTTACCTAAATCCCATAGTGTAAGACTTAAATTACATTTTATCCCTACTCTTTTCTATTTTACAAAAATTCCTTAAAATATCAACATTTCTGATACATAAGAATTGCTTGGATACATTATTTATGATACATTACAAAATTTGTTTGTTGCTTTTAATATGAAATATTAATCTACAAATTGATTTTAATTCCCCCTATTTATGCAAAATTGATTGATATCAATCCATTCCAATTTGTAACAGCTTCACAAAATTCAAAATTCAAATTTTCATCTTCTCCATCAATCCAAAATTGTGAAAACTCCAAATTACTCAACTAAAGTGATTGATACAAGATGAATATATCGATTTTGTTGAGACAATTAGAAATTTGGGTAAGCGAGGTGAGTTATAAAGGTTATAAAAGTGATGAAATTATTGTTGGACAAACGATTTAATTTGTGAATCTTCAAGTTCATCGAAGATCCTTTCACTCTTGATTAAAGATTGTCAAAAATTTTGAGATTCAAAATTTTTCTCCCAGTTCATCGAAGATCCTTTCAACTTTGATTCAAAACTATTGAAAATTTTGAGATTCGAAATTCTTCGCCTAGTTCATTGAAGATACTTTCAATTTTTATTCAAAATTATCAAAAAAATTGAGGCCAAGTCACACTTTCAGTGAAGCATTTGCTACTCCTTTTGTGCGAAGGAGTAAAAGGGAAGGCCACATTTTGGTTGCTTTTTATGGCGTTAGCAGCTATGGGTGGTTCGATCCAGATGAGCTTCTACATTTTGAACCAACTTTTGGTGAAAAGTCTATGCAAACTAATGTGAAGATACATTTATTTGTGCTTTAATCTGTATTTTTTGATTCTTGAATTTGTATAAGGATATATAAGTCATGATACATTACTGGTTACAACTTGATACATTACTAGTTTGACATATATGTAATGCATTTTTAGAGTTGCGAGTCAGTGTGTTGTTGATATCAAGTATATGTGAATTTTTTTTAATGTATCAGTATGGAAGAATGGGTAGTTATGACTAATAGGTATTAAATGTATCATGTTGTTGTTGTTGTTGTATCTCTAATACATTCAATAAAACACTTTTCTTCTTTGGTAGCAAACCTGATACATGATAAATGATACATTTGGTAGAATTTTTGTATGAAATATCAACACTAATTAAGGTTATGTATCAAAATTAGTATTTGAACACGATACATTGTGCATGATAAAAATGTAATGTATCATAATGTTGAAACGAAGGCATTATACATTAGTTTAAGAAACAAAATCAACTAGATACATTAAAAATCTGAACTCATATGTATCAGAAAGGATGAACAACAAAAAAATTGAAAAAAAAGTCAACAATTTGATCTGCTGAAAGCAAAAAAAATGACGAAGAAATCCTCCTACACTTTCTCCTTCATCCATACGTATCAACAATTGTTTAAGATGAAAAAACTTTAAAAAATAATTAAAAAAATCAAAAACTGAAGTGATGGAAAGAGATCTACTTTTTGAATAACTTGAAATCATTAATTGGAAAGAGAAAAAATTTGAAATTCAAAAATACATTAATGGAGGTAACCGTGGAGAGATTTGTGGCGTGAAAAAGGGAAGGAAAATCTTGGGTATGAGATTTCAAATTGATGTATCCGGAAAAGGGAATAATAGGAGCAAAAGAAGGGATTTTTGATATTTTTTAAAATGGTAAGGAAAATAAGAAAATATGGTAAAAAATGATGTGTAGTAAGGTAATTTTTCCTAATAAATAATCTGAATGATTGTTGATGTGAAACCTTCAAATTGGCTCATCCAATGTACACTTGTTATTTTAAATGTTACAAATTTATGGGGGGTTACAGCCTCCCCTTTAGGAACCAGTGTCTTCGAATGGAAATGGAAAAGTTACTTGAGAGAACTTTTTAATAAATAGTTATTGGTTTTAGTGATATTTTATTTATTTATTACAATTTATAGCAATATATAATAATACTATGATAAATTTGCACTATGTATTGAAAGTGAATTATGCATGTAATATAGATGTATTATAAAAGGTCGTTTGGTAGAGTGTATAAAAATAATGCTCAACAGAGTATTAATAATACTTGCATTAGTAATGATTGGATCTTTAACCATGTAATGCATGTATTAAATCTCTTTGCATTACTAATACCTAGAAATCCATGGTATTAGTAATACATTCTTTAATACACAATAGAGTGTATAACTACATGGTATGAAAAAGTGTACCAAACAAGGGACTACTAATACACAAAGCTAATGCATGTTTTAAAATTTATCATGCTTGTTTGGTATGAAATCGACACAATGTATTATAAGTGTATTAAAGTGTGTGATTAATATATTATCTATTAATAAATTTGTATTATGTGTGTTTTATAAAATGTTCTCGATAATATGATTTAAAACTGTATTATAAGTGTTGAGTGAAAAAAATTGTTATTACTATAAATGATAATATTTTCTTAATATAGTATATATACTAAGGCTAATAAGATTAGGAATTTTCTCTAAACTTTAAAACTCGATGAAATCTAACTTATGCGTTGCCCAATGTGATATAATTTATGCCCCAAATTATCATACTAACCGATTTACAACTTAAAAGAAAGCTAATCCTCTTCTACCTAACCAAGTTGATATACTGAATTCATATCAATCAAGCATAGAGACATATAACAACATACATGGGTAATGGATAACGACAAACCATCGACTGTGTTGGGCTCCTTGGTCTTGGTCACTCCAACATAGGGTGCACGTTGGATATGCATTTTTAGCAAGTTTCTCCTCTACATATGCTCTCCTCAACAGCCTGGTCAAGATATTACCATACAAAAACCTCCATCGTATGTTGGCCACTTGGCCCTCTCACGTTGGCCTTTTTGTTATGGTCGTAGGTAGGGATGTTCATGGTTATGGTTAAAAAATAAAATTGAACCGCAATTTGAATCAAATCGATTAAAAAAATCGATATTTGGTTTGGTTTGGTTTTAAATTTTGAAAATCGACACTATTTGGTTTGATTTTGGTTTTACTTTAAAAAAATCACAAAAATAACCTAACCGAACCGAGAAATTATATATATAAAATTTATAATTATTTATATATTATTCATGAATAAAATATAAATATTTTGTTAAATTTTAATTAACTTAAGTCTTTAACTTTACCATTTTCTCAAGCCTAACACTTAAATTTTAGCCTAACTATTAGAGAAACTTTCTCATATAGCCACTCAAAAATAATTTAATTATGCTTCATAGCTATAGTTTGCTAATTGCGATTCATAGCTACATGTTAATGTATAAAAGTAAAAATCAATTGTATAATCTACTGTAGTTTATGTCAAATTGTATATGTCCGTAATTGTATAAATATATTCATCAATGATTGTTTATAGACTTGTATGTTTTGTATATGTATAATTTTACATTATTTGTAGATTCGTATAAGTTAGTGTTTGTATGTGTATAATTAGACTTGATGAGATTAGTGTTTGTATGTGTATAATTGATTGTTGGGTGTAAATTATGTGGAAAAGTTGTCTGTATAAATTAACTAATTACGTTTGTAGTTGTATAATTGAGTACGCATAACACTTCAAATACAAACACTTCATATACAAAATCAGTTGAATACGTATAAACAGTTGAATACGTATAAACAATTTTATACAAAAACTGTTGGTTGTATATATATAAAACATGAAAAAATATATTTTTTATATAAAGTAGAGATATTATACACATTATAAAATGGAAGGGAATGAGTGAAAATTTGAAATCAATTTTGATTGGAAGAATAAAGGAGAATATAAGGGAAAGTGATTTAAGAGAGAGAATGGGCCCATTAGTATATAAAGAAAAAAGTGTTGTACACGGTTATACAAATAAGAAGAATTGAAAAACGTAATTACCGAGATTAAATGGTTGCGAATGGTAATATAAACAAACATTAGCTATGGTAGATAATTAAGTAGTATAAGTTTGTTTAGCTATGTAATTTTCCCTAACTATTACAACCCTGAGTCCAAGTCCATCAAAATCCATTACGTTAGTCTTTACCTACCCTACTCACCTAAGATAGTCACACTTTCTCTTAATTGAATCACTTTATTCGTGTAATAATAACTCCAATATTGCTTAATTGAACCCACAATAGTTTTCCTGTGAATTGTTCATGTACTAGGTGTCTGTCTGTGTTTATCGAGATACATATGTCCTCAAAAAAATTATTATTTTCAAACCGAAAAAAATCAAAAGAACCGAATAGCAGCCATGGCTGCTTCGCCCTCTCCCCAGCCTTTGGTTGAGGGAGAGACAAACGTCAACCCTAACAAAAAAACACCCTATGCAGCAATCCTTAAACCACAACAAACAACCCAAAATCTATTAAAAACCGTACTAAAACCCATTGAGTTTATTCATGGAGAACCCACTGTGAGATTTACGATGGAAGAAAGAGAGCAGTTTGCTAGGGAAGAAGGCTTACATCAACCCGTGATTATCAAATTTGCTTATGGAAAATCGGTGTTATCTGAGTTGCGAAAGCTTTTACCAAAGCAATTTGATGTTAAAGGAAACTGTAATATTGGACAACTTGATTTTCGTCATCTTTTGATTAGGTTTGATTTATATGAGGACTTTGTACAGGTTCTATCAAATTCTTATGGATATTTTAAGTTTGATGGTGAAGAGTATTTGTTCAGAATTTTTCTATGGACGCCATCATTCAACCCTAAAGAGGAAACACCTAAAGCCTGGGAATGGATTTCATTGCCAGAGTTGCCTACATATATCTTTGCGAGGAGGTTGTTATTATCAATTGCGACAGCGGCAGGAAAGCCTATTGCGGTGGATAAAGCAACACAAGATCAAACCAGGCCAAGTACTGCTAGGGTTAAGATAATCCTAGGCTTATTAGATAAGCATCCAAATTATGTAAGACTATAGTTTTTGGAGAAAGAATCGGGTAAAATTATTGAACATTATCAGAAAATTGTCTATGATAATCTTCCACTATATTGCACTCATTGTAAACATCAAGGGCATGAAGAAAATAAATGTCGCTTGTTGATGGGGAAAACAGTGTCTCAAGGTGATCGATTAGGTAATGAAGTTCGGCAAGATGTTGCACTTATGCAACTTGATTCTGAGGCTAACAGTATGGAAAAATTAAAGGGAGATGCACATGAATTTTTGAATGATAAGAGAGCTGGGCAAAAAGATATTGAAAAATCAGTAGGTGATCAAAATATTGGGCAGCAATTGGCTAGGAATATTAATTCGAACAAGGATAATCCTTTGGCTATTATTGCGGGGGCAACTAGTGGAAATCAAATAGCCAAACCTACTGGAATTAGAACTTCAGAACTAAATGTCTCTGTCGTAGCGACAACAGAGAATCAAATTCTTGTTCCCAGTGGAGAAACACTGCAGCACCAAATGGAGGTCGGGTGGCTGCAATAATCAACAAGGTGTGGTTATTGTTGATATAGTTGATCATGTTGGAGAAGAGCACAATAGTGAAGCAATTACAAAGGATTTGGTCATAACGTCGCAAGTTCAATTCTGGGCAGCAACTAAATGGCAATGGTGTTGGAAACGAAACCGCTACTGGTGAGAGGCTTGATATTGAAATTATCGCAGCTTCAAAATCCGTTGACTTGCAAGCTGAAAATTCCCATAGAGAAGATAATGCATCTGAAAATTGGATCATGATTGCACATAAAAAGTCAGTTGGTAGTCGTACTGGTTCCTCGACAAGTCGAAGTAATTCTTCAAGTCAGGAAAAAGGTGTGACTGAGTGTGTTGATCCTAATTTAACTTTACCAACTCAAAATGTGTTTAAACCCTTGTCCGCTACTGGAAAAATTCAACTAGAACATTGTATGGAGAAAGGTCTGTCATCTCTCTCTCATGCTAATTCGGCAAATGATTTGATTATCTCGAAGGAAAAACAAGGGGAGATAAGTGTTGCTAGGTAGTCTGATTTGGTTGATGAAGAAGAACAAGTTTCACCTCCTCCTTTGAATAGCAAATTAAGCCCAGAAGCTCCAATATTTGTGCCTAAAAGTGTGATCGCAAAGAAGAATGAGTCAGGAGCCTTAGCATCAGGAATTAGCCAATGTATTGATTTGGGAAATGAATTCTTTGAGGAGGATGAAGAAGATAATATGTTAGATGTATGTTTTGATAAAATGGCTAGGGATGAGGATCTTTCACCTAGGCAACAAAGAAGTGGAAGCAACAAAAGCAAAATAAAGATACATGGAAGACAACATAGTTGGGATGGTAAGGTGACTACTGAGGAATTTGTTCCAAGGCGCCAACCTATGCGACTGGTAAAGCAGAATCATATGACAGTCTCAACAACTTCGACAAGATTCAATAAGTCCAAGAAGAAGTGATGAACTATCAAGTGTCATTAGACAGATATGAAGAAGAAGAAGAAGACAAGATACAAATACTTCAGGTTACTCTAGATGGGCAAATTATCTCTTTTAGTTCATACATATATAAAAAGAAGTTTGAGGTTGGTAACTCAACCTTCTTCTTGACGTTTATATTTTTGCATTATTTAAGTATCTTCATTTGTCATATCATCATAGAGTGTTTAATAAACTCTGTGATGATCATAGAATACTTAGTTTTCTCTAGCTCTTATTTTCCCCATGCTTGTTAATTAGTAGAGGTTTGTTACCTCATTAGGATTGGTAAGGTAAGGCCTAGCCCCCCTTGCTTGTACTTATTCACGTTGAGGATTTTATTTTATTATTAATAAAAGGCGGCTAGATGCTTTGTCTAAAAAAAATTTGAATCAAACCGACAATAACCAAATCGATGGTTATTTTTTTCGTTTGGTTTGACTTGGTTTTAAAAATTTAAAAATCAATTAAATTGATTTGACTTTGGTTTTAACCAATAATCGATTCAAATCGAACCACGAACACCTCTAGTCGTAGGCAATGTTACAGTTCATAAAATTTACAAACCATGGTAAGGTTGCACTCACTCTGATATGCATATATATAAGCGAAGCCCATGTCGCGAATTGTTTCCCAAATGTCGGGAAACTCAAGTTGCAAATGACCCTCATGTATTCACTCTTCGAAATAGTTTGGAGCTAAAATGAATTAAAAATAGAAGATTCTAGAAGGAAAATCAAGCAGGCAGCTTAATGGATTAAATTGAATATAATAATATATTATATATAGAAGTGCAGTTGAAAGAAGAATTTGAATTGAAGTGTTGCCTGAAGTTGCCACGTAATTCCGTTTGGTTTTGGGTTCCTAATTTGTTTTGGACTCAATTATTTTATTTAGGGTTTTACATCTATAAATAGTTCATAAGAATAATTATTTAGAGGAGGAGGAGAATATATTGGGGGAAGATAGATTGTGTAAGGAAAAGTTGTGAATACTTTTTAGGGTTCTTTTCTTCTTCTTTTTCTTAGGTATTAGTAGCTAAATACCCTTGTTCTGGGGCTGCGGCTATGGAAAATCGTTGAACATCGATTGTTTTGAATTAATGTTGGTTGTCATATACATTACTTTTACATTCTTGTTTTAGTATTTCATGCTAGGCCACCATAGAAATAAATCTATTGTCTATTCTTGGATTCGAGAGATGAAGAGGTAGATAGACCAGAGAATGCAAAGAGCTTGTTCTAACTTTGTTTAGATTCGTGTTCAGGAGTGACGCCCGGACGAACACCTCGCTTGGTTACGAAACATGATGAAATATAAATGCTCGCCAATTAGGACTGCCTATCCCCGCTCAACGATGTAGTTAGACAGCTAGTTGGAGTAGGCGATTAGAGGTCGAGAGATCATGATCATAAAATTAACCTTGTAAATCAGTAATTTGATAACCTTAGTTAATTCATTACATGAGATGCGATACATGAAACCCTATGCATGCTGCAGCCCTGGAATTGTCCCAATCACTGTAAGTTAATCTTAATATTTAATTCTTGCATTCTTTTATTTATTTTGACATTCTTAAATAAATAATTAGACTAGTATAATTTAGTAAATAGTTAATTGACAAGTCTCTGTGGGTTCGATATTTCGGTTCTTAAAGAGCCACTTATTACTTCTGCGACCACGTACACTTGCGTGTGCAATTGGAAGCAACAAGTTTTTGGCGCCGCTGCCGGGGACTTAGAAATTAACTATTCTTTTAGGTTATACTTTTTCTTTTTATTTATTTATTATTTTTTTTTGGTTCTATTTTTTTAGTTTTTTTTCTTTTCCGAACAACTAATTTTTTTTTCCTTTGAATAATTTGGTACTCTTATTGATATGGCTTATTGGGATAAACCATGGTTGGGAGAGGAGTATTCTTATAAGTATCCTTGTAATTATTGTAATGGACCCCACTTGGATATCGATTGTCCTATATGTCATATATGTGGTGGTCAATTTGGTCATTGGAATGGTTGTCCTAGCTCTTACTCCCCTCCCCCAGACCCCTATTATGATTCTTCTGTTATTTGTGATGTTGGCAGGGGTGATGCAATGGATAATGCAAAACAAGAGGTTTGCAATGTTAATTCATTTATGGAATGTGCGGACATGCTGGACAAAGTTAATTTAAAAATCTCAAAACAAATGTTGGAATGCGTGGAAGAGCAATCAAAAATCAAAGAAATGCAAGCTACGCTTGACGATATTGGATTGCAAATTGCAGTCCTAGCTAAAATAGATGAAGATATTGAATCCCAACAAAGAGAAAGTCGTGAAGAAGCAGCGATAGTGAGCCAATATTGGATACAAGGACAAATTCAACTTCTAAAGTGTCAAGAGTCTAATCGTGATGGTCTGACATACATGACAACCCAACTGATAGAAGAAATGATTGAGCTCACACAAGAAATAGATCAATTTGGCTCAGATATTCATGACCTGGAGGCTCACTTAAACAAAAAGATTGAGGCGTCTGATGCCCAATCACCAATTGTTGTGGATGATGACCAACTAGTGGAGCAAAAAGAGGAATTCCAACCATTCAACTATACCGTATTCCTTAATGCCGATGTTGAGAAAGAGTACAAAAGTGAGAATGTTGTAAGTAATGTTGCTTTGGAGTTGAGGCATCTTGGATCTCATTCAAAGCACTTGACTATAGATGAGGAACAAGGCCCCGACATCCTAAAGTTTTCTAATCCACGTAGACAAAACGACATTCCTCACATAAGGGCCAAGAAGTGCAAGATGCGACATCTATTACTTGGTTCATTTATCTTTATACCACCGCCCCTAGAGAGGAGCAGAAAAATTGATGCAAAGTTAGGGGTACAATTCATAAGTTCAAAGTGGAAAGAAAAGTGGTGAATTTACTTGTGTCGTGCCGCGACGTTAAATTAGGCGCTTATTGGGAGGCAACCCAATTGGTAGTGTAGCTTCTTATTTTTTTTTTTATAGTGTCATTTTTTTCTTCTTTTCTTTTGGTCTTGTTTTTGCAGATTAGGGGAAGTCTGAGTACCCAAGAATTTGGAGCTAAGGAGC
Source organism: Solanum appendiculatum (assembly GCA_018342035.1). Lineage (NCBI taxonomy): Eukaryota > Viridiplantae > Streptophyta > Magnoliopsida > Solanales > Solanaceae > Solanum > Solanum appendiculatum. The sequence goes on from JAGDQO010000307.1 coordinate 102,194, forward strand.
ACGTTTGAGCTTAAGGGTGGGGTGATGACCCTTGATGAAAATTAAGAGAGCATGCTAGTAGCTAGGCCTAGAGGCCTCAGGGAGTTTTCCTAGCCCTTGTTTTAAATTTTATTTGATGCTTTGGGGACATAGCATCTTTTTAAGTGTGGGGTGGAGGAATGAATTCCTAGTTTTTACTGCTTTATTGAGTCTTTTTGTATTTTTAGGTGGGTTCCTCGGCTTTTGTTTTGGGTACTTTTCTTGAGGATAGTCCCTTTGAACCGATAGGGAGTAAATTTTTTACTTTTTTTTTAGAGAAAAGAAAAGACCCTTTTGAGTTGTGTGATACTTGCTATTTAGGCCTAATTTTGAATAATACTTTCTTGTGAATGCTTGATTGCTATTGAAATTACAGACTCTTTGACACCAAGGCTCATAGTTATGATTTTGTATATAGATTATTTTATTTTGTAGTTTGTTATGACCCTGTCTCTCTTAGAAGTAGAATTGATCCATCTTGATTGATACTTGTGCCATGTGTGATGAGAATTTGTTTATTCCACGTTTTGCATCTTAGTCTAGAACTTGCCCTGCATGTTATTGAAGCGAAATAAAAAGTGTTGCTCAGTTTAAGGAGATGATAATAGGCTTTCTTTGATTTGTCTTGTAAATTTTAGCCTTTTCAGATATTATATCACTAGTTAGCCCTTTTGAGCATGTAATCTTTTGTTGGTAGCCATATTTTTCCCTTAACTATTTTGTTGAATCCCTAGTTTTTGCACCTTGCTTCCTTGAGCACTGTAGCATAGACTGATTATAATTGTTATATCTGGAAAAAGAAAAGGGATGGTTGAATGAAAAAGAAATCAATGATGGCTACAAAGTGGTGAAAAAAGCCCTATTCGAAAGAATGTGACATGAAAAAGAAAAAAAAAATTCTTTGAGAAAAAAATATATTATTGTGAAAGAAAAAAAAATGATTGAAGCATTCTTGAGATGATGAGAATTACTTGTGAAATAATTGTTGAAGAGAGGGCTGAAAATAAAGAGAAGAAAATAATGGGTGATGAAGTCTAAAAATACAAAGTGCTTAGGGAAGTGTAAGTCACTATTATATAGTTTTCCTACCCGTCCCCTAGCCTACATTACAACCCTTAAAAGTCCTATTTGATTCTATTCGAGCATGCTTAATTAGTGGAGATGTACATAATGGGCAAGCATATGGTTCTTTGAGCATACATGTGAATTTTATTTGTGAGTGTGAGATTTGATCTTTGATGTGAAGTCTTTAATTTATATTCAATCTTTTGAATTGAGTGTGTGGATTATTTCTTCTTGAGGGCACTTGTTTCATGATAGATAGGTGATGTTATTAACTTTTTTGATGAGAGTGGTGAGCAAGCTTAAATTTGATGAGAGTAGGTGAGCAAGCTTAAATTTGATGAGTTCAAAGTATGTCCTTGAGGTTTGGATGTTAGAAGTTTGTTGTTTATTTGGATGTCTTGCATAATGAGCGGGAATTGTACTTGATGTTTTCACATTTCAATATGGCCTAATTGTTTGTATCAACCAAAGTGATGGCTTCCTAGTATGATTTTTGAGATGAGCTTTAATGATTGCTCGAGGACGAGCAAAAGTTTAAGTGTGGGGACATTAAAGCTCATCTCAAAAATCATACTAGGAAGCCATCACTTTGGTTGATACAAACAATTAGGCCATATTGAAATTTGAAAACATCAAGTACAATTCCCGCTCATTATGCAAGACATCCAAATAAACAACAAACCTCTAACCTCCTAACCTCAAGGAAAGACTCTGAACTCATAAAATTTAAGTTTGCTCACCTACTCTCATCAAAAAAGTTAATAACATCACCTATCTATCATGAAACAAGTGCCCTCACAAGAAGAAATAGTCCACACACTCAATTCAAAAGATTGAATATAAATTAAGGACTTCACTTCAAAGATCAAATCTCACACTCACAAAGAAAATTCACATGTATGCTCAAAGAACCATATGCTTGCCCATTGTGTACATCTCCACTAATTAAGCATGCTCGAATAGAATCAAATAGGACTTTAACGGGTTGTAATGTAGGCTAGGGGACAGGTAGGAAATTATATAATAGTGACTCACACTTCCCTAAGCACTTTGTATTTTTAGACTTCATCACCCATTATTTTCTTCTCTTTATTTTCAGCCCTCTCTTCAACAATTATTTCACAAGTAATTCTCATCATCTCAAGAATGCTTCAATCATTTTTTTCTTTCACAATTTTTTTTTTCTCAAAGATTTTTTTTTTCTTTTTCATGTCACATTCTTTCGAAGAGGGCTTTTTTCACCACTTTGTAGCCATCATTGATTTCTTTTTCATTCAACCATCCCTTTTCTTTTTCCAGATATAACAATTATAATCAGTCTATGCTACAGTGCTCAAGGAAGCAAGGTGCAAAAACTAGGGATTCAACAAAATAGTTAAGGGAAAAATATGGCTACCAACAAAAGGCTACAGGCTCAAAAGGGCGAACTAGTGATATAATATCTGAAAAGGCTAAAATTTACAAGACAAATCAAAGAAAGCCTATTATCATCTCCTAAACTGAGCAACACTTTTTATTTCGCTTCAATAACATGCAGGGCAAGTTCTAGACTAAGATGCAAAACATGGAATAAACAAATTTTCACCACACATGGCACAAGTATCAATCAAGATGAATCAGTTCTACTTCTAAGAGAGACAAGATCATAACAAACTACAAAATAAAATAAGCTATAAACAAAGTCACGACCATGAACCTTGGTGTCAAAGAGTCTGCAATTTCAATAGCAATCAAGCATTCACAAGAAAGTATTACTCAAAATTAGGCCTAAATAGCAAGTATCACACAACTCAAAAGGGTCTTTTCTTTTCTCTAAAAAAATAAAATAAAAAGTAAAAAATTTACTCCCTATCGGTTCAAAGGGACTATCCTCAGGAAAAGTACCGAAAACAAAAGCCGAAGAACCCACCTAAAAATACAAAAAGACTCGATAAAGCAGTAAAAACTAGGAATTCATTCCTCCACCCCACACTTAAAAAGATGCTATGTCCTCAAAGCATCAAATAAAATTTAAAACAAGGGTTAAGACAACTCCCTGAGGCCTCTAGGCCTAGCTAGTAGAATGTTCTCTTAATTTTCATCAAGGGTCGTCATCCCACCCTTAAGGTCAAACGTGCTCCTTAGCTCCATATTCTTGGGTACTCAGACTTCCCCTGATCTGCAAAAACTAGACCAAAAGAAAAAAATGACACTAAAAAAATAAAAATAAAATAAGAAGCTACACTACCAATTGGGTTGCCTCCCAATAAGCGCCTAATTTAACGTCGCGGCACGACACAAGTAAATTCACCACTTTTCTTTCCACTTTGAACTTATGAATTGTACCCCTAACTTTGCATCAAATTTTCTGCTCCTCTCTAGGGGCGGTGGTATAAAGATAAAGGAACCAAGTAATAAATGTTGCATCTTGCACTTCTTGACCCTTTTGTGAGGAATGTCGTTTTGTCTACGTGGATTAGAAAACTTTAGGATGTTGAGGCCTTGTTCCTCATCTATAATCAAGTGTTTTGAATGAGATCAAAGATGCCTCAACTCCAAAGCAACATTATTTACAACATTCTCACTTTTGTACTCTTTCTCAACATCGGCATTAAGGAATACAGTATAGTTGAATGATTAGAATTCCTCTTTTTGCTCCACTAGTTGGTCATCATCCACAACAATTGGTGATTGGGCATCAGACGCCTCAATCTTTTTGTTCAAGTGAGCCTCCAGGTCATGAATATCTGAGCCAAATTGATCTATTTCTTGTGTGAGCTCAACCCTTTCTTCTATCAGTTGGGTTGTCATGTATGTCAGACCATCACGGATAGACTCTTGACACTTTAGAAGTTGAATTTGTCCTTGTATCCAATATTGGCTCACTATCTCTGCTTCTTCACGACTTTCTCTTTGTTGGGATTCAATATCTTCATCTATTTTAGCTAGGACTGCAATTTGCAATCCAATATCGTCAAGCGTAGCTTGCATCTCTCTGATTTTTGATTGCTCTTCCACGCATTCCAACATTTGTTCTGAGATTTTTAAATTAACTTTGTCCAGCATGTCCGCACATTCCATAAATGAATTCACATTGTGAATCTCTTGTTTTGCATTATCCATTGCATCACCCCTGCCAACATCACAAATAACAGAAGAATCATAATAGGGGTCAGGGGGAGGGGAGTAAGAGTTAGGACAACCATTCCAATGACCAAATTGACCACCACATATATGACATATAGGACAATCGATATCCAAGTGGGGTCCATTACAATAATTACAAGGATACTTATAAGAATACTACTCACCCAACCATGGTTTATCCCAATAAGCCATATCAATAAGAGTACCAAATTATTCAAAGGAAAAAAAAATTAGTTGTTCGGAAAAGAAAAAAAACTAAAGAAATAGAACAAAAAAAAAAGTATAACCTAAAAGAATAGTTAATTTCTAAGTCCCTGGCAGCGGCGCCAAAAACTTGTTGCTTCCAATTGCACACGCAAGTGTACGTGGTCGCAGAAGTAATAAGTGGCTCTTTAAGAACCGGAATATCGAATCCACAGAGACTTGTCAATTAACTATTTACTAAATTATACTAGTCTAATTATTTATTTAAGAGTGTCAAAAGAAATAAAAGAATGCAAGAATTAAATACTAAGATTAACTTACAGTGATTGGGACAATTCCAGGGCTGCAACATGCATAGGGTTTCATGTATGGCATCTAATGTAATGAATTAACTAAGGTTATCAAATTACTGATTTACAGGGTTGATTTTATGATCATGATCTCTCGACCTCTAATCGCCTACTCCAACTAGCTGTCTAACTACATCGTTGAGCGGGGATAGGCAGTCCTAATTGGCGAGCATTTATATTTCATCCTGTTTCGTAACCAAGCGAGGTGTTCGTCCGGGCGTCACTCCTGAACACGAATCTAAACAAAGTTAGAACAAGCTCTTTGCATTCTCTGGTCTATCTACCTCTTCATCTCTCGAGTTCAAGAATAGACAATAGATTTATTTCTATGGTGGCCTAGCATGAAATACTAAAACAAGAACACAAAAGTAATTTAAGCGATAACCAATAATTAATTAAAAACAATCGATGTTCAACAATTACCCATAGCCGCAGCCCCAGAACAAGGGTCTTTAGCTACTAATACCTAAGAAAAAGAAAAAGAAAAAAACCCTAAAAAGTATTGACAATTTTTCCTTACAAAGTCTATTGATTCAAAAGTATTCTCAAATAATTATTTCTATGGACTATTTATAGATTTAGAAAACCCTGAATAAAATAACTGAATCCAAAACAAATTAGGAACCCAAAACCAAAACGGAATTGGATTCCTACCGCCGCCCAACTTTTCCATATATATAAATATTAATATAATATTCAATTTAATCCATTAAGCTGCCTGCTTGATTTTCCTTCTAGAATCTTCTATTTTTAATTCGTTTTAGCTCCAAACTTCTTCATCTTCCCACCAATTTAATCCTACAAATAAAATACACTATTTAGCACAATCCATAAAATCCATGCTCAAAAAGGACAAATATAAATACTTAATTTGAGACAAATAATGATAAGAAAATATATTGTTGGCCTCAGATCAGTAAGGTAAGGCCTAGCCCCCCTTGCTTGTACTTATTCACGTTGAGGATTTTATTTTATTATTAATAAAAGGCGGCTAGATCCTTTGTCTAATAAAAATTTGAATCAAACCGACAATAACCAAATCGATGGTTATTTTTTTCGTTTGGTTTGACTTGGTTATAAAATTTTAAAAATCAATTAAATTGATTTGATTTTGGTTTTAACCAATAATCGATTCAAATCGAACCACGAACACCTCTAGTCGTAGGCAATGTTCCAGTTCATAAAATTTACAAACCATGGTAAGGTTGCACTCACTCTGATATGCATATATATAAGCGAAGCCCATGTCGCAAATTGTTTCCCAAATGTCGGGAAACTCAACTTGCAAATGACCCTCATGTATTCACTCTTCGAAAAGTTCTTGATCTTTTTTCATGTCCAGAACCACTCCTTTACATGCTTCTCTACGACTGCTTGGCCAAGCCTTCTCGTCATCTCCCTTGGGACTTGCTGTAACACCTCACAAAATCTAAGCTAGGGATCTGACCTTATCTATCAAAATAGGAAGGTTTAGGTTGTCCATGGCCTATCAAATTAAACGTCTATGAGACTTCTTTCCAACGTCACCAAACATTCGTTAATCCGAGTCAAGAGTAAAAAGTTACGAGTGATTTACCATAGATACTTTCATCAGAGATTTTAGAATTTGGGTTTCGTAAACTCAATCTACAGGTCGTGAATAAGACCTCAAATCGTAGTTTGAGCTTGTGAATCAGACTTCAGAGACTTCAGTTATAACCTAAGTTTCACGAGCTCAAACCATGAAGATTGATCTCGTGAATTGAACTTCAGAAAATTTGACTACTTTCTCGCATTTACAGACCATATGTACGGGTCGTAGATCAATCCACAAACCTAGATTGGTGATGACTCACGTGAATTGAACTTCAGAGACTGAAATTTCAGCTTGAATCCCATAGATGACATCTTTAGGCCGTAGATCAATATTCACCGATCGTAGGTGGCCCATGTGGAGTGTTTTGATAGTTGTTTTAGTCAGGATTGTTTCAGTCTTTTCCCACTCTTTTAACTCTTATACCACGATGTTTTAGCCTATCCTAAGTGGGATTAAAGTAAATTTAGTCGACTAACCCTCCCCCCACCACTTACGCTCTAAGTTGTTTCAAGCAGTAAACTAGTTCTTCATCTCCAAGCTAACAAGCTTCAAGGATTTTACCAAGGTTTCTCTTCAAGGTATGTGAGATTTCATTAATGGGTATGTTTTCACCCATTGAGTCCTAAAGAGAATGTCCATTCTTCCGTTAATTATTTCTACATTAGTTAGAATTTTATGAAAAGCATGGATTTCATTATATTTCAGTTCCTCTTTAGAGATAGTATATGAATGCATGTTTTTCCATAAAGTTCAGTATCTTTATATCAGTATTTTAATGAGCCCTTAGTATAAGGAAAATTCATGTCTATGAACTTGTGTTGATCAAATTGCATATTCTATATAGAATAATAGAATTCGTCATGATTAGTTGTACATTCAATCTTTTAGTTCCACATGTTTAAAGATACTTTCAGTTAAGTGTCTATCATATTAGTTTCAAATTTTATTATTATTGAGCTATTCAGTTCATCAGTATATTTCAGTTGGGTGTATTACTTAGCACCGAGTGGACATAGGGGTAAAGGCTCACACGTCAGTTAGACTGAGATCTTTAGTAGCAATCCCTAAGTACTAGAACTATGTTCCACCGTAGGTTCGGTCACGTGTCAGACCATACTTTACCTCTTAGTCCTTTTGAACATCAATTTAGTGGATCCACGCTAGTTGGTGTTCGTACCCTTGACAAGGTACGAAATGCTCTCCAAGATGGGATACAGGTTGGGCTCCATTTAGCTCAGACAGAGTATTTGGTTATTAGTATCTCTCACATTTCAGTCTCAGATATTGCATGACCTTGTATTCAATACAGTTGATCAATTGCATGTTTATTACCTTGTCAATGCATCATTTGAATATTTGCCTGGTTTTGGACCTAGGGTGCCACTCCACCCAATGCCCCAACACTTGGTGGGCCTAGTTCTTTCCCAACGTGCGGCACTAGGGGCTCACTTAGTTGCAGATTGTTTTG
>JAGDQO010000307.1:115000-137338 GCA_018342035.1 Solanum appendiculatum
AAACTTATGATCGCAACATCGTTATTGGGCCCTTGACATGTCAAATCACAAATCAACCTAATACCTTACTAAAATCTCTCTTTATGCAGATTTGGCAATTAGAATTGAACCACAATTTCTCTTTCAAGCAAACTACAGAAATCAAACCTAAATTGCAAGCATTAAGCTATTTACCCACTTAAATTAATCTCTTTCGAGCATCAATTGAAGATCTAAGCTAGGATTAAGTTTGCAACCTTAACCCATAAATTAACCCCATACTAAATATCTCAAATCCATGAATGAAAAATAGTAAAACTTAGCAAGTCACAAGACCCACTAAATTAAATCAACACCCAACTCCATAATCACACCCCAAGAATTGGAGTTTTAGCCAAACATCATAAAAGGAAAAGAAAGTATACCAATTATGCTTTCAGCCATTAAAGAGTTGGAGATCAACAATAATCTTTAACACCCTCTTTGAATTGAACCCACAATTGTCAATTACAAGGTTGTTCAAAACCCCAAAACTAAGAAGAAAGTAGAAAAAGTCTATTTCCTAATATGAGAAAGTTAGTTTAGGTAAAGGATAAATTTTCTCTCTACTTTAGGCTATTTATAATTTCCCCAAAAATTAACCCGAAATTCCATTCTCGACTTGTTCAGCAACGTTAGTCGGGCTCGCCTAGCACGATCAGCGATTCATCATTTTATTCTTCAGCTCACCCTTTCTTGGCTTCAAGCTTCATGTGTTTGAACATCAGCTGGCAAACTCGATGGAGTCAGCCTTTCACGATCGGTGAATCACCGATTACCACCTTGTTCACCTAGTTTAGCCCTTCTTTTTACTCAACAGTTTGTCACTTTCGGTGATGGAATTGATCTCACCTTTTCACATTCGGTGGATCACCGATGTATTCTATCTTCACCGACTTGATGTTTTATCATCGAACACTGTCAATTTTGGTGATGTTCAGGCACAATAGGCGATTCAACCATTATCTTGGACGATCTTCATCTTGGGGTTTTCACTCTATCTCAGCGCTTTTGGCCTCTTTTTGTATGATTTCATCTTTGCCTTGTCCATTGGCCTTCATAGCTGTCAAATATAAAAATATCATCAGATAAGGACATAAATAAACATTGAGAACACTATTTATTGAACTAAAAAGACCTCAAATGAGTCAAAATCTCAAACCCATCAGTCCCTGACACCTCATAAGTCTCAAAATCAGTAAAACCATTGATCCAAGTGTTTCGACTCACGTTAAAACAAATTTAGAATAAAGCCAAGTAAAACAATATCTCATCATGATTAATGGATGTCCCAGTGCACCTTTCCAAGCAAAGAGAGGGGTGAGACAAGGGGATCCTATGTCCCCTTATTTATTTGTCCTTGCTATGGATTATCTCACAAGACTGTTGAAAACACTGAGGATAAATCCTAATTTCAAATATCACCCTAGATGCCACAGGCAGCACATCATACAACTAAGTTTTGCTGATGATCTCTTGCTATTTAGCAGAGGAGACTGTTATCTACTACCCTCCTGTTTGAATGCTTCCAGGAATTCTCTCGAGTGTCTGGGCTCAAAGCTAATCAGACCAAGAGTTGTATCTACTTTGGAGGAGTGTCAGAAGATACTCAACAACAAATCTTACAATATACAGGGTTTGTAAAAGGACTACTCCCTTTTAGATACCTTAGGGTGCCTCTGAGCTCAAAAGAGTTGTCGGTAGGACAATGTCAACCACTAATAGATAGGATGATGAGCAGAATTACAACATGGACAGTCAAATACTTATCATATGCAGGAAGGCTGCAATTGGTAAACGGTGTTCTAATATCCATGCAAGCTTTTTGGGCACAAATTTTCCTACTCCTAAAACAAATACTGCAAAGAATAGAAACAATGTGTAAAAGGTTTCTATGGAATGGTGAAACACAAGCTAAAGGGAAGGCACTTATAGCATGGGACACACTTTGTTGGCCAAAAGTAGCTGGGTGACTCAATGTTATTGATATTCACTTGTGGAACAAAGTAGCTATACTAAAACACCTGTGGGATCTAAACAAGAAAAAAGTTAAATTATGGATTGCTTGGGTCCATATTTTTTACCTAAAAGGTAGGAAACCATGGGAAGTTATATCAAATCAAGCTTCTTGGATTGTGAGGAAAATTATACATGCAGGGCAGTGGCTTGAAGAGAGGGGCTTGCAAATAGCAGAAATCATGGAGGCAGATGAGTTTAACATTAAAGCAATATACAAGAAGCTAAGAGGAGAATACAGTAAGGTTCCCTGGAGAAGAATGATTTGTAATAATCAAGGCAATCCTAAATGGATCTTTGCCCTGTACTTAGCTATTCATAGAAGACTATACACCAGAGATAGACTCGGAAAATGGGGGATCATCACTGATGTAATATGTCCAATATGCAAGGCAAAAACTGAAACACACCAGCACTTATTCTTCACATGTACCTTCACAAGAATGATATGGCAGCAGCTCCTGAATTGGCTATCAATTAAGAGGGTTAGCAATGGATGGACTGAAGAGTTGACATGGACTATAGAGCATGCATCAAATAAAACAATACTAGCAGAAGTATATAGAATGTCTCTAGCAGCAACAATTTATCACATTTGGCAGGAGAGGAACTACAAGATCTTTCAAAACAAGGAGAGGAACATTGAGGTGATCACTAGATTAATCATCCAAGACATTCATTGTAGAGCTAGTATGATACCTAGATTTACAGGGTATATGCATAAGCTTAATTTCTATCCTTAGAGTAGATGCTATCTGAAACAAGAACTGGTGAATAGCTGGGTTCTGAGAGTGGAAGTTGTCCACATCTAGAGTTCCAACATTGTACATATTGCAAATCTGGTAATAAAAAAGTTAAAGTTACCAAAAAAAAAAAACAATATCTCATCGTGAAAGATAAATATGCCAATGCTTGAACCGGGATCATACCACAAATCCATGAGAATGAACAAACAATGTAGTGCACGTCATCACCAACATTCAAACAAGGCACTCAAAGTCAAACAAATACACATGCAACCAAACTACACTACCAAGGCGGAGAGTACTAACCTTGGATCCAACTGGTTCTCGCACACAACCTCATGACCAATAATATAATCATAAGTTTAATAGGAATTCAATAGGTCTACCGCTAAACAATAAGCAAAGGGATCAAAGCAGAGCTTTCGAATCAAGAAAGAGGGAGCAACTCAAGTGACGATGCTCTACCTCAACCATACCGCTCAAGTCCATGAATGAGCATAGCTAGGACCAACCAACGACTGAGAAGATCTGCCAAGGTCTCAAGCACTAACACAAGGAGAACTACCCAATAAAGCCCTACAAGAAGCAAATAATAACTACAAGGGTGATAAGACAACCTAAAGCATCTAAGGTCTAATATAGTCTAAGGCCACAATGTATCACCTAACAAGGTCAAACAAGATTATCTACACCACAAGAGAAGCTACAAGCCTAAACTAAGGATCCCAACACCCACAATAAGCCCAAGGCTCCTACGAAATCAAGAAAAGATGGAATAACAAGAGGAAGCTAAATACCCAGAAAACACAATAAAAAATCACATGTAATGTATAATAAGTATTATCTGAAAAACCCAATCAAGGAAGTAGACCAAAGCATACCTTAAAGCCGATATTGAGCGCTCTGAATCCACTGCACAAGAGCTATCCGCTTCTAAAATGCCTCCAAAAAACTTCATGCTACCAATTTATCGATCACAACATCATTACGAACCTTTAGACACTAAATTCTCAATAATCAGAAATAGATCCAAAATCAAGTTAAAAATGGGAATGTGGGACTCGCACCGAGAATCCAAAATTGACTCAATCAAAAGGTCCTAAATGACTAACCGAGTTTATGGTCCGAAATGGGGCTCAATTCCATGCCCAGAATAGCCCAAACAAACACATGCAATAAAAAGCACCAATTAAAGAGAATAGGCAGCTTCTTCGGTGTATAATATACCTCAAACGGAGAGCCTCCAACACTTCTCGAACACTCCAATGTGTAATCCCGATTATAACGAACCTCTAGCACTCAGAATCACCTCAATCAGAGCTCCCTAGTTCCAAAAATTGCCAAAAGAGTGAATGAATACCGGCTGAAATGGCTGCTGGTCTTAATTAAAAGACCAGTCAGCAGACCTCCGTGAACGCAGGGACCAAGTCCATGAATTGATGAGTGGTAGATTTACACTCATTTGAGGTCTTTTTTAGTTCAACAATTAGTGTCCTCAATGACTAATTATGTCATATTCTTATGATATTTTGATGATTTGCAGCTATGAAGGCTAAAGGACAAGGCAGGGATGAATACTTGAAAGAAAGGCCAAAAACAGTGAAAGAAGTGTAAACTCCACACTGGCAGTCACCTAATCAAAAGGGTGGATCGCCCAAATGGCCTGACCTCGCCTAAAGTGACAGTGCTCACAATTGAAGATTTTCAATGCAGGTCAGTGAACTGAGAAGTGAAACAACAACTCGCTGAAAGAGAAGGGCGAACAGGATGATCATCGTTGAAGGTCACAGGACTTGGGATAAAAAATGAAATCTTAAAAGGCGAACAAAGGTGGTAATCGGTGTCCGTCGAATGTGAAAGACAGACTCAAATGAGTTCGTTGATTGAGGTTCAAACATATGAAGCCTGAAGCAAAAGAAAGGCGAGCTAAGGAGCAGACGACGATCCGCCGAGTCTGCATGGCGAGCCCGACTAATGTCACCGAGTTGTTCACATGGTGAATTTTGGGCCAAATTTTGAGAAACTATAAATAGCCCAAAAGAGAGAGAAAATATATTAGATTTAAGATCAGATTTTGAAAAAGAATTTTGTAGTTCCTAACTTCGTAGTTTTGGAGAGTTAACTTTTGAACTCTTAGAGAAATATTCTTAGTTATGGGGTTTTAAATTTCACTCTTGAAATTGACAATTGTAAGTTGAAATCAAAGTGAGTGTTGATTATAATTGCTTAATTTCATCACATCCATGGTTGCTATCATAATAGGTATAATTCCTTTACTTTTTATGATGTGTGGCTAAAACCTCAACTCTAGGGGTGCAATTATGTGGTTGGGTGTTGATTTAATGTAGTGGGTATTGTGTTTTGCTCTGTTTTATTGATGTTCATTCATTGATATGAGCTAATTAGCATAGGGTTAATTTATGGGCTAAGGTTGCAAACTTAATCCTACTATTGATCTTCGATTGATGCTCGAAAGAGATCAATTGAAGTGGGTAATTAGTTTAATGCATGCTATTTAGGTTTGATGTCTATGATTTGCTTAAAAGAGAGATTATGGGTCAGATCTATTTGCTCAAATCTGCTCGAAAGAGAGATTCTGTAGGTAATGGGTTGAATTGTAATTCACATAGATGAGATCGAAAGGAGATTCTATGAATTGGTACTATGAGATCAAACGAAGATTAGTGTCATTGAAGATGACCCAGCCTATCCATGTACTATTGAGTAACACAAATACCCCTTTGTGACATCAATTTCAATCCCCGTATCGCTAGATTATTTTCTAATTGTTTGAATTTGTGAAATTCTAGTTTAATTGTGATATTTGATATCAAAACCCTTTTTCGTAATTTTGGTGGAATCATCCTCCCTTCTATTAATTGTTGCAAATGAATTAATTTACAATCTAAATTTCCTAGTTGAAATCTCTGCATTATATGATTCTCTGTAGGATTCGACCCCGACTCTTAGTTGGGTATTTTTATTAACGACGACCACTTATTCTCTTACTTGTCTTGAGGATAATTTGAGCGTTATCACGCATGCAGAGGGAAAACATCACAAATCTCCATGAACGTGGACGCAAAACTTCCTCCTTCTCTGCGAACGTGGGGACCATGTCCGCGAACAAGGAGGGAAACTTTACTCTTCTTCGCGAACGCGGGGACCATGTCTGCGAACACGGAGACCAGCCCAAGTTGCACCTGCTGAACTTTTGAGTTGAAAAATACTCTGATGGGATGCTCGAGATTCATTCAAAACCCTGTGTGTTCAAACAAGATATGCTACCCCATTAAATTAGGCATTCCAGACTCAATGAGACCGTCGAAAATTCCATCCGAGGTCGTCTCAACAAAAAGTGGGTCCCACACCCAAGTTCCATTTTAAGCTAACATCTACAAGAAGGTTCAAAATGAGACCGAAAGCCTCCAAAATCACACAAAAGGTTATTCTAGACTAAACTCGACATTTCAGAGCTAACCACGCTGATGAAATTCTCATAAGAGTATGTTTACCAAGAATGTTGACCAAAGTCAAACTTTCGTTTAAGCTTCTAGGTTAAAATGCCTAATGGCACCAACTCACACCGGAAGTCTTGGGGCTCGAACCAACCGTGCCCCTAACCAAAAATGGTCATTCCGTAGCTGATGGAACTGTCATAATCATTTTTAGGCCGTCTTCCTGAACTTTTGACCAAAGTCCATCGTTCAAGTTTCAAAGACTCCAAAGCAAGAAAACTTGCACAAAAAACTCAAACTAATGATCCGACGACCAAACCGTCAGTCCCAGCAAGTCATAAATGACTTGGGGTCGCTATAGGAAAGCTCTAAACGTTGAAAAGATCAGAAAATAAGAAAAATGAATTGGAGGATCATTACATTGGGCTTGTTCCAGTAGCCAAGATTGACTCACTATCTCTGCTTCTTGACAACTTTCTCCTTGTAAGGATTCAGTCTCTTCCTCTAATTGAGTATTAGCTATGCCTGTATTTTGCAATTCATAAGTGTCAAATTTAGCCTACATTTCTATGATTTCCCCAACATGCTTATTTGTAGCTTGATTTACCAGATAGTCATTGTGTATCTTCTCTTCTATCTTATCCATCTTCCCCATCATTTTCATGAAGAAATCCCAGAAATCCCTAGTGCGAGCCTCTTGTTCTGCCTCCTCCACTACATTGCTCATTCCAACATCATAGAAAATAGGAGAATCATAATAGGGGTTCAAGGGGAATAAGAATTAGGGCAACCATTCCAACGACCATCTTGACCACCACACATATGACATACATTCCATTCAAAAGATTGGGTAGGTGCGCAAAACCCGCTCTTTTGAATAGTATTAGATTCGATATACAAGTGGAGTCCATCACAATACTTACAAGGATATTCGTCACCCAACCATCCATATCAATAAGAGTGCCAAATTATTCAAAGGATAAAAAAGAGTATTTTTTCAAAAAAAACTTAAATAAATATAAAGAAAAAGTATTAATCTCTAAGTCCCTAGCAGTGGCGCCAAAAACTTGTTGCTCCGAAATTCACATGCAAGTGTACATGATCACACAAGTAATATGTCACGACCCAAGGTACCCCCTAAACGTGACATGGCGTACAAGACCCCGAAAGGCCTCATACAAGCCACTTAGCATTTCATCATACAAGAATCTAGGAGCTCAAGAGACAATTCAATATTAAAAACGTTGACAAAGCATAGCGAAAGTCTACACAAAGTCTCAAAGCCATCTAAACTTCATAGAATAGAAAGAGTGTTGGGGCATAACTCAATACAAAGTATTTAAAAGAAAGTAAATGACATGAAAGGTAAATGTGGCTACGTCCTCGAACATATGAGGACTCACCAAATTCTTCAAGATCTCTAATATCACTAACTAGCCACGAGAAAATGTAAATGAGCCAGATCCTACACTTATAAGAAAATGTAGGCAAGAGTATGCGTTAGTACAATCAAGTACCAAGTATGATAGCAATGCACAAAATCACTTAAACATGCTAAAGCGGAACATTTTCATGACATGCAATGACCAAGCTAAAACATGAAAAAGGTTAGAAGCATAAGTCATAAACCATGGTCAAAGCAAGCTAAACATCTTTACATCACTTGTGAAACATCTTAAAAAACACTTTAGTTCATTATTGTGGGAAGTTACCTTTAACCGACATGTAAGACCATGTGAGCTATCAACATGGAATCCGGTGTCTACCCCACACCGAAAAGAGGTGTCCTATTTGCCAAGGTAAGACCATGAACTTCTAGCTTACGTGGATCCACTATCTAATGTCTATCTAGACAATCATCCTATGGTGGCACATAGTTTATGGGACATGGGTAATTGCCACTTGTCCACTCGGTACTTAGCATAATTCCCATGGATTAGTCATAATTCATTATTAGTAGACATGGGTAATCGCCTCTTGTGTACATTAAGGAAAATGGGTAATCGCCTCTTGTCCCTTCATTAGAATAGCTCCTTAGTCATTGATTCAAGTTTAGTTAAGAAAACCTTTCAACATGTTATGAATCCATTATGTGAGAAAACCTTTCACTATGCAACAATTATCAACATTGAGACTTCAACCTCAAAGCATCCTTAAATCATCATCAATTCCATAATTGAACATGCATACTTTCATAAAACCCCTCTTTTCATCATTCATCAATTCATCATAAATCATAGCTTTAGAAATCATTAAAACATGCATGGATTCATATAAACTTCATTAAAATCCATCTTCTTCATAATTCAACCCATCATAAATTCATAAATATCGAAATTGGGGGAATTCACATGGGTTCATGGGGATTCATCTTAAAACATGCAATTCAACTCAATTCATACTTAGAAAACTATAATTGAAAGTAATTTGATCATAATTGAAAGAACCCACATCATAGAAGAAAACCCTTAATTCAAATTGGGAATTTCTAACTTGAAAATTGAAGATTTTAGGGACTCCATGGAAGAAAGGGCTTCATGGATGAAAACTATCATACCTTGAGGTTCAAAGCCCTTAAGCAATTGGGTGAATTCAAAGCTTAATCTTGAAACCCTATCTTGACTCCCTCTTCTTCTTCAAGCTTTTCTAAAGAGAGAATTATTTGGGAGAGGAGAGTTTTTTTGTAAAGTGATTGGAAAGGGTAGTCTTTTGGATTAAAAGGGCTTATATAGTGTTAGGGAATGTAGCGAACCGACTTAAGTAAGTAAATAAGTCATTGGGTGAAAAGACCCAAAGATCCTTAACAAAATTTCCTAGAACCCCTTACCAACGACTTGACCTACGGTTGGTAGGTCAACCTACTGCCCATAGGTGACCAACCATAAGTCATTCTGTCTAAGCCCCAAAAATTTAATTAATTTTATCCCCCCAACTAGTAGGACCTACGACTCCCTCCCACACTTGACCTACGGTTGGTAGGTCAACCAACGAATGGTAGGTCAAGTCGTGGGTCACCAAACTTTTCAAAAATTGAAATTTTTCATCCTTTTCAAATCCGGAGTGTTACATAATATAGTGGCTCTAAAAGATCCAGATTGTCGAGTCGAAAAGACTTATCGATTAACTATCTACAAAATTATACTAATTCTAATTATTTTATTCTAGCGTGACAAAAGAGTTTGATTTTTATTTATAAACTAACAATGCAAGAATTAAATAATAAAATTAACTTATAATGGTTGGAAAAATTCCAGGGCTGCAACATACTAAGAATTTATGCATCACATCTTTTTTATGAGTTTCATAAGGTTATCAAATTATTGATTTAGTGAGTTGATATTATGATCATGATCTCTCGACCTCTAACCACCTACCCCAGATGACCATCTAACTACATCATTGAGAAGGGATAGACAAACTCAAATGTTGAGTATTTATTTTTCATCATGTTTCGTAACCTAGCACGGTGTTTGTGTGAGTTTCAATTCTAAATACAAATCTAAACAAGTAATATGTAAAAAAAACCGTGCTCCTTGTATTCTCTGTTCTATCTACCTATTTGTCTCTTGAGTTCAAGAGTAGACAATGAATTTATCTCAATGGTGATCAAACATGAAATACTAAATCAAGAATACAAGAATAATTTATACGATAATCAAATTAAGCCATAAAAGTGATGTTCAACAATCATTAATAGCTACAGCCCTAGAACAAGGGTCTTTAGATACTAATGTCTAAGAAAAGAAGAAGAAGAAGAAGAAGAAAAGAACCCTAAAAAGTATGATGTTGCACTACAAAGTATGACGCTCCTCCAATAATTATTCTTATGGACTATTTATAGATCTAGAAAATCCTAAATAAATTGAGTCCAAAACAAATGGAAAAACCCAAAACTCAAAGGAATTGGAATTGTTGTACGCGTGAAACTGTCAAACCGCCTCAATCTTAAGTGCTTCAAATTCATCATGACAAGTGGCAGCAGGTATATTGCAATTCAATTTCTTGTTCTTCAATCTGCACTTTGTCTCATATATATAACACTATTATTATATTGAAGTTAATCCATTAAGTTGTCTGCTTAATTTTCTTTTGTAATCTTCCATCTTTAATTCATTTTAGCTCCAAATTTCTTCATCCTCAAACCCAATTTAATCCTACAAATAAAATACACTATTAAGCACAATCCATAAAATTCATACTCAAAAAGAATAATTAAAAATACTAAATGTGAGATAAATAATGATTAAAAATATGTATTTTTGGCCTCACATCAGTACTGCTCCCCCAACTTCCTACGGGGAGTTCCATGAAAGTTTGACAAAGAAATCATGCGGAAGCTATATCACCAAAATATTCATGGGCTAACATACTTGAAAAACTGAGAAAATCACCTAATTCTCGTAAATTGGCCCCTCAATGCCCAAAAATGCCTTGGAAAATGGTAAGATTGTATGTACTACTCCCCTAGCTCCCTACGAAAGGTTCCGCAAAGTTTTAGCAAAGAAATCATTCGAACGACATATCACCAAAATACTCATGGGCTAACACACATAAAAAATTGAGAAAATCATCAAATTCATGTAAATTATCCCATAAATGCCCATAAATGCCCAAAAATGCCTATGAAAAATGGTGAGACTGTACGTACTGCTTCCCCAACTCCCTACGAAGGGTTCCGTAAAGGTATCGCAAAAAAATCATCCGTAAGTCATTTCCAAAATATTCATGGGCTAACATAAATGAAAAATTGAAAAAAAAAGAAAGCCGAATATCTGTAAATTGGCCACTAAATGACTAAAAATGCCTCTAAAAAATGGTGAGACTATACGTACTGCTCCCCCAACTCCCTACTGAGGGTTCCATAGGTTTAGCAAAGAAATCATCTAGAAGCCATAGCATCAAAATATTCATTGGCTAACAACACACACGAAAAAACTCAGAAAATTGCCTAATTCCTGTAAACTGACCCCTAAATGCCAAAAAATGCCTTTGAAAAATGGTAAGATTGTACGTACTGCTCCCTAAACTCCCTATGGAGGGTTCCCTAAAATGGCTTATAATTTTTTCCTTTTTTCCGACATTTATTCGATTTTTTAAAAATTTATTTTTGCATTTTAATAATTTTTACGTCACATTTTAAAAACCAAATAGACTGTACATACTTCTCTCCCAACTCCCTACGAAGGGTTCCGTAATGGTTTCGCAATGAAATCATCTGAAAGTTTTCTCAATAAAATATTCATGGGCTAATTAACACACAAAAAACTGAGATAATCACCTAATAACTATAAATTTGCCTCTAAATGACCAAAAACGTCTATGGAGAAGGTGAGATTTTGTGTACTTCTCCCCCAATTATCTATGGATGGTTTCATATGGGTTTCACAGAGAAATCATCCAGAAGTCATATCATCAAAATATTCATGGGCTAGAACACACGAAAAACTGAGAAAATTGCCTATTTCCTTTAAATTGGCCCCTAAATGTCCAAAACTGCCTTTGAAAAATGATGAGATTGTATGTACTTCTCCCCCAACTCCCTACGGAGGGTTCCGTAAAGGTTTCACAGTGAAATCGTCTTGAAGCCATATCACCAAAATATTTATGGGCTAACATACAAGAAAATTGAGAAAATTGCCTAATTCCTGTAAATTGGCCCATAAATGTTCAAAAATGCCTTGGAAACATGGTGAGACTATGTACTGCTCTCCAAACTTTCTACGGAGGCTTCTGTAAATATTTTGCAAGGAAATAATCTAGAAGCTATATCACCAAAATATTAATTGGCTAACACACACGAAAAATTGAAAATATTGCCTAATTCTTGTAAATTGACCCCTAAATGCCTAAAAATACCTCAGAAAATTGTAAAATAGTAGGTACTATTCCCCTAACTTCCTACGAAAGGTTTTGTATAGGTTTCAAAAGAAAATCATCCAGAAGCTATATCACCAAAATATTCATGGGCTAACACTCACAAAAAACCTAGAATAAATCGCCTAATTCATATAAATTAGCCTCTAAATGCCCAAAAATGCCTCTACAAAATGGTGAGACTCTTCTCTCCCAACTCCTTACGGAAGGTTCCGTAAAGGTTTCGCAAGAAAATCTTTCAGAAGGAATATCATCAAAATATTCATGTGCTAATACACACGAAAATATGAGACAATGGCCTAATTCATGTAAATTGGACCCTAAATACCAAAAAATGCCTCTAAAAAATCGTGAGACTATACATAATGCTCCCCCAACTCCCTACGAAGGATTCAGTAAATGTTTCACAAAGAAATCATCCCTAAGCCATATGTCATGACCCGCTACTTTGATATCTCACTTAGGCAGAAAATTGAAGTATAAGTGAGCTTGTCTAAAGGAGAAGGAGCTAGAGTCTCCAAGAGGTTTCTGGAAGACTCTAGAACATCCTAGATATTTTCTTAGAAGGTTTCGAAATTCTCTAGACTTGTAGAGAATTCTAGAATTGGGACTAAGTTGTAAATATGTAGGGACTTGTGCAGTAATTTTTATTTACACTTTGGCCTCTAAAAAGTAGAATAAATAGAGGGCCTCTCATTTGCAAAGGTATCAACCAAGTTGTAAGAAATCTTTCACAAAGCAATACAAAGTCTTCTTTAAAAAACTCTCCTAGTTTTTCTTTTCATTCTCTTAGTGATCTAAGTCTTAAAGGGCTTACTTGAGTTTACAAGATCGTGAAAGATTAATGAGTAAGTTGTAAAGTGCCGCATGGAGCATTAGTAGAACTCTAAGTCCGTGACAATGTGTTATCAGAGCGAATGTTTGATACTAAGAGAATGGCCAACGAAGGAGACGTAAAGCTGCTAGCACCACCAACGTCAGGCTTGATGGTGGAAAGAAGAACCGCAAGGGAAAGAAGCCCCATAAGAGTAGCGAGGAAATGATGGTCGACCCGACACCAAGCGAAGTGCTAACATCTCACCCACCTTCGACTACTGAAGCAAGTGACGATGAACATGGTGAGGAGGCCATTGACATCACACTCATAGAAGAGTGGATCACAAGGGTTGAGGTGGCGAGGCAAGCCGTGGAGATCTTAGGCAAGCGCTTGAACGAGGTCGATGGCAAGTTTAAAACTCTAGAGGACTTCACCCTTGAGGAGAATGACAACATCCGCAAGGAGTTGGAGGGCCGCTAGCATGCCGAGTTTGAGATGAAGGAGGCCATCACTTCCTTGGAGTGTCGGCTCATGGATGCACTAAGTACGATCGAGACCATGAGGGCTGAGATGAAAGCACTCAAGGAGGGCATGGAAGTTGGAGGATCCTCGTCGTTCAACCGGGATAAGAAGGCCAAGGTCGAGGCTCCCAAGCCACCTATGTTCAAAGGCGCTTGTGACGCACAAGAGGTGGAGAATTTCCTATGGCATTTGGATAACTACTTCAAGTGCAACAGGGTGAAGAGTGACGAAAACAAGATCAACACTATTGTGTTGTATCTTTCGGAGATGGCTATGCTATGGTGAGGCGCAAGGAGTCCAAGATAGGGAAGGGGCTTTGCACCATGAACACTTGGGAGCAATTCCAAGAGGAGTTCAAGAAGGCCTACTTCCCTAACAACGTCATCTATGAGGCCAAGCAAAGGTTCAGGGAGCTGAAGCAGATAGGTAGAATTCAGGCATACGCGAAGGAGTTTACCACTCTCACTCTTCATATTCCCAACCTCACATATGAGGACATGTTGTTCCACTTCATGGATGGATTGCAGAATTGGGCCAAAACGGAGCTCGAATGACGGCAAGTTAGGACCATAGATGAGGCCATCACACAAGCCAAATCCTTGACCGACTTCAAGCATGAAAAGCATGACAAGGGGAAAGGCAAGGACACGAGGACTAGTCATACTAAAGGTGGGGGAGATCATGGCCGAGGCAAGGAGCAACATACATACCTTAAGCAGCATGACTCCTACAAGTCAGATGGCAAACGGTTCGGGTGCCAAAACTATGCTGAGAGGAAGGCGCAACCAACAAAGGGAGATGGATTCTATATATGCGGTGGACCACATGGCTAGGCCAGGTGCCCCGAAATGAAGAACCTTGGTGCTATCCTAAGGGAGCGAAAAGAGAAAGACACACAAGAACAAGCATAGGATGTGGGCACAACGCAGTTGGGTATGGTCGGGCTATGTGGGGCTATTGCCAGGTAGACATGGAAGCCATAGGAGTATAGCACACAGTATGTAGACATCTCCATCAACGGACAACCAGCTCGGGCCATGGTAGATTTTGGTGCAGAGGGCAACATCATGACCAAGACGACAACAACACGGTTGGGG
This sequence comes from Solanum appendiculatum, assembly GCA_018342035.1. NCBI lineage: Eukaryota > Viridiplantae > Streptophyta > Magnoliopsida > Solanales > Solanaceae > Solanum > Solanum appendiculatum. The sequence continues at coordinate 129,549 of JAGDQO010000307.1, forward strand.
CTGAGTTACGGTCCAAGAAACACAAGCCTCATGACGGTCATCGCACCACCGACTCATGTGTGTAGAGTCGCTCAAGGAGTAAGCATCACATTGGGCAAGTGGCAAGGTAAGACCAATTTTACGGTTGCTCCCCTAGATATTTTTGATATCATACTTGGGCAAGAGTTCTTCTACAAGTGCCACACGATGATCGATCCTTACCTCCAACGACTCTTGGTCGTGGAGCGAGAAAGGTCATGCATGGTGCTTCTAGTTAAGGTACCCGAGAAGGAAGGACAAGCCCAACTGTCGGCCATGCAGCTTGTGAAGGGCCTTAAGAAAGGAGAGCCGACGTTCATAGCCACCATTGCAAGTTCTTGAGAAGACAATGGTGTTAAGGAGTCCTTTCCACCGGTCATAGAGAAGGTTCTTGAAGAAAACAAGGGTGTGATGTCGGACGAGCTGCCAAGGCACCTACCTCCTAGGCGCAAGGTAGATCATAAGATCGAGTTGGAGATTAGAGCTAAGCAACCCGCACATGCTCCCTATCGCATGGCTCCACCCGAGTTAGAGGAGCTAAGGAAACAATTGAAGGAGCTCCTCGAAGCCGGTCACATCCTCCCGTCCAAAGCACCTTATGGTGCGTTGGTTTTATTCCAAAAGAAGAAGGATGGGTCATTACGCCTATGCATCAACTACCGGGCACTCAACAGGGTGACAATCAAGAACAAGTACCCCATCCCGCTGATTGATTACCTGTTCGACAGTCTTGGGTAGGCCAAGTACTTCACCAAAGTGGATCTCCGAAAAGGCTACTACCAGGTACGTATAGCAGAGGGGGATGAACCAAAAACAGCTTGTGTGACAAGATACAGAGCTTATGAGTGGTTAGTGATGCCCTTCGACTTGACCAATGCACCCGCCACATTTGGCACGTTGATGAACAAAATCTTTCATCCCTACATGGACTAGTTCGTAGTAGCATATTTAGATGACATTGTCATCTCTTCAAACACCTTGGAGGGGCATGTGGAACACTCAAGGAAGGTTTTCCAAGTCTTACGGGAGAACCAACTCTATATCAAGCGGGAGAAATGTGAGTTCGCCCAGCACGAGGTACACTTCTTGGGGCATATTATCAGCCAAGGTGAACTACGGATGGACGAGGCTAAGATACGAGTGATCAAAGAATGGGAGGCGCCCACAAAAGTGATCGAGCTAAGGTCTTTCCTTGGACTTGCGAACTACTATCGCAGGTTTATAAGTGGCTACTCTACCAAGGCCTCTCTATTGACCAAGTTGTTGAAGAAGAATAAGCCACGGGTTTGGAGCGAGGAGTGCCAAAGAGTGTTCGAAAGTCTCAAGGCCGCTGTGACGGAATAGTCGGTCTTGACACTGCCCGACTTCAAAAAAATGTTTGAAGTACATATGGATGCTTCAAACTTCGCCATTGGGGGAGTCTCAATGCAAGATAGACACCCCATAGCGTTCGAGAGCCGTAAATTGAACAAGACCGAACGGTGGTATACTGTGCAGGAAAAGGAAATGACGGCCATAGTAAATTGCCTACGCATGTGGAGACACTACTTACTAGGCTCCAAGTTCGTGTTCAAGACAGACAATGTGGCCACTAGCTACTTCTAGTCATAAAAGAAGATCACTCCGAAGCAAGCTAGGTGGCAGGACTTTCTATCCGAGTTTGACTATATCTTGGAGTATAAGCCGATAAAGGGCAATGTAGTGGCCGACACTCTGAGTAGGAAGGCCGGGCTTGCTTTCATCACTACAGCTCACTGTGACATCCAAGTTGCTATCAAGGATGGCATGCAACACGATCCATAGGCAAAGAAACTCATGGAACTAGCCACCCAGGGTAAGACAAGGCGCTTCTGGGTTGAAGACGCTCTTTTGCTCACCGTCGATCGTAGGGTCTTTGTGCCCAAGTTTGGGTCTATCAGACAACAAATCATTAAGGAGATCCATGACACGCCGTGGGCTGGGCATTCAGGCAACGACGTACGAGGGCATTGATCAAGGCAATTTAATATTGGCCACGCATGCGGGACGACATCGAGTGCTATGTACAGACATGTCTTGTGTGCCAATAAGACAAAGTGGAGCAACGGCAACCCGAAGGGTTATTGGAGCCGCTACCCGTAGCGGAACGCCCATGGGAAGGTGTGACCATGGACTTCATCACTTCCTTATCGAAATCCGATGAGTATGGAACGATAATGGTCGTGGTGGACAAGTTTTAAAAGTATGCTACCTTCATGCCCGCCACGAAGTTATTTTTCAAGAACATGGTGAAGTGTTAGGGTTTGCCAAAGCATATCATCAATGATCGAGACCCCTGCTTCACTGGAAAATTCTAGAGAGAGTTATTTGACATAGTGGGTATGGAGTTGCACTTCTCCACAAGTTTCCACCCGCGGATGGATGGCCAAACAGAATGTGTCAATGCCCTACTCGAGTGCTATTTGAGGCACTACGTGAGTGTGCATCAAAAGGATTGGGCGAAGCTTATAGATATGGCGCAATTCTCTTATAACTTGCAATGGAGCGAGTCCACTGGACGCACACCTTTTGAATTGGCGACTGGCCAACAACCCCAAACTCTGCATTCGCTATCGACCGCTTTTCAAGGGAAGAGTTTGGGAGCTTACCATCTTGCCAAGGGATGGGAAGAGCAGCTTGATACTACCAAGTCTTACTTGGACAAAGCACGCAAGAAGATGAAGAAGTTCGCCGATCGCAAGCATCGTCCCATAAACTATAAAGTTAGAGACATGGTCTTGGTAAAGTTCAATTCAAGATGATGTAGGCACTAAGGGGTGTACATCAAAACTTAGTATGCAAGTACGAAGGTCCGTTCAGGATCGTTGCCAAGGTGGGCAAGATCTCTTACAAGGTGGAATTTCCTCCACACTTCAAGATTCATCCGGTCTTCCATGATAGCATGCTTAAAACATACCATGAAGACAAGGATGATCCGAGCCGAAACCTATCAAAACAGGCACCGATCGCTGTCACTGCATCGTATGATAGAGAAATTGAATCCATCATTGACTATCAAGCCAAGCGAAAGCAAGGTCAACAAGCCAGTGCCATGTTTCTCATCCACTGGAAGGAAAAAGTTTCGGAGGGGGCCACATGGGAATGCTATGAAGACTTGTAGAAATTCAAGGACCAAATCTGAAAGTTCATGCAACGGCAATGCACTGCGGTCATCACATCATCAGGTAAGGGAGAGTGTCATGACCCACCACTTTGACATCTCACTTAGGCAGAAAATTGAAGTATAAGTGAGCTTGTCTAAGGGAGAAGGAGCTAAAGTCTTCAAATGGTTTATGGAAGACTCTAGAACATCCTAGATATTTTCTTATAAGGCTTTGGAATTCTATAGACTTGTAGAGAATTCTAGAATAGGGACTAAATTGTAAATATGTAGGGACTTGTGGAGTAATTTTTATTTACACTTTGACCACTAGGAAGTAGTATAAATAGAGGGCCTCTCATTTGCAAAGACATCAACCAAGTTGTAAGCAATCTTCCACAAAGCAATATAAAGCTTTCTTTAAAAAGCTCTCTTAAGTAGTCTTTCTTTTCATTCTCTTAGCGATCTAAGTCTTAAAGGGCTTGCTTGAGCTTACAAGATCGTGAAAGATTCGTGAGTAAGTTTTCAAGTGCCGCACGGAGCATTAGTAGAACTCTAAGTCCATGACACATATCAGTAAAATATTCATGGGCTAACACACACGAAAATTGAGAAAATCCCATAATTCCTATAAATTGGTCCCTAAATACCCAAAAATGCTTCTTGACACTGTATCTCTCCAAAAATGCATTGCTGAATCCTATTGGGAAGGTGCTATATCTTGACACTGCATCCCTCCAAAAAACTAGGGGTAGTGTGGCAAAGGTTAAAGTCAAAATCGATCTTACCAAAGAAAGACCACCTTATGTTTGGATGGGATTTGATGGAGAAGATCTCAATGTGGGGAGATGGCAAGCTATACAATACGAAGGTGTACCAGATTATTGCATGTATTGTAAACACCAAGGTCACTTGTTACATGTATGTACAAACAAGAAAAGAGACGATGATTACAAAAAAAGAAAAGAACAGGAAACTGAAAAAAGGAACAAAAATAGAGGGGAACAGGAGCAAACTGAACAAAAAGTAGAACAAGGACAAGACAACAATAAGGATGTTGGCAACACTGGCCCAGTATCTCAGCAATTTATGACCCAGAAAACTACACAAAGGGCTGCTGAAGATCAATGGCAGGTGCAAAGGAGAAAGTAGAAAAATATAGGGAACAACCAGGGAAGACCTACATCACCTCAAGAACAAATGGAGAAGGACAAACAGCTTCAATCATTGCCACAATCAGGTATAATTCCTATTTCTACTCATAATAACTATATTGATCTAGAAGTGCAGGATCAATCCAACAATTATCAGGAGCAAGTTAGTCAACAACCAAAAAAGAATCCTAGTGTGGAGAACCAAGCTGCTCATGAGTCAAATGCTGACTTAAACATCACAAAAACTCAAGGACCCCATAACAGGAATAAAAACACAGGCAAAGACAAGGAGCAGACCAACAATTCTACAAAGATCATATGTATCGACTCAATGCTCCCCATAACCCAAAACCCCTTTGTAAATTCTGTTTATGTTGCTGTTGAAGCTGAAGGAGGGTTGGATGGAAAGATTCAGGAAAAACCCACTAACATGAAAGAAGGGGCTACCAAAAGGGGGGGGGGGTATTAATCATTCTACAGCTCCTGCAACCTCAATTCAAGGTTCTGAAAACCAGATCCACCAGACAATTCAGAGCAGCCCTGTAAGTCCTGATACTGGTCATTTCCAAGACAAGATTCCTCTTATTCAGGAATCTGTGACTGGGAACACTGCCCCAACACATGGATTGATCTTATGAAAATGGTGGAAGGGTGCTGTCAAGAGACAATGATCAGGGAAGTTAAATGGTTGACTCCTCCAAGTAATATATTCAAGCTGAATACTGACGGTAGTGCTTTAAACAACCTCGATTAATATCTCATCATCTAAATATAATGTGGAAAAATGATTGGAATAAGGTCCAATGCGTCCTAACTCATGAATTCTACTATTATTTACACCCTCATATTTACACACACTAGAGTTTTTAAAAATAATATTATCTACTTCGTTACATAACTCTAGTGTACTTTTCTCAACAGGGACAACATCAATAAAAGTATGATCAAGTAATTCGCCCTCCAAGTTTAGCTCCTCTAGTTGGCTTATAAGCATCTTTTCTTCTTCACACATGTTATTACTAAATTGTTGGGTGTTATACGTATCAATCTTTGCATTCAACTTAGCATTTAATTTGTAAACATCTAAGCCAAACCTACTAACCTCACACATGTTATTAATTATTAATTTACGGGAGAGTATCAGGAAGTCTTCCATGTACCCATACAATTTATCTTGTTGAGAAAAACTTAACCCATAAGAATCCTTAATATCACTACATACTTTTTCAGATGTCATCTCAAGAAGAGTAAAAATAATAATAAATAAAAGTAAATTGAAACTAATCCAAAAAAAAATATAAACAGTCGTATGCAATATATTTACCCAACTATGAGTCGGGGTCAATCACACAGAGAATATGGAAGAATATTGTCAATAGCAAATATTTAACTTGGTAATCGTTATTAAAAAGGGGGATTTAAATTGCAAGAAAAATAAAATAAAAAATAAAAATAAATAAATAAAAAGAATAACAATAGCTTGGAACTAAGTATTTATTTGTATTTAGATTATTAGAAATAATTAGGAACGTGTTCCCCATGATTTCATATCATAGCAAAGCAAGAATATTGTACTAGTGATCTATTTCAAGTTAGATATCCCTAAGTGATTGGTCCTCCAAATAGGGAATTTCACCACGCAATTTGGTCTGTCTACGTGTGTCGATTTACTAATCCTTACCTTTGACCCAGATTAATCCAAATAGGGAATTTCATACATAATTGATGTGTAAAAAGACACTTAACCGAAAGCATCTAAATCATGATAATCTTTTCCTAATGAGAATACTTCAATTGGAAGAAACCTAATTTTCTTAAAAATATGAGATACTTTATTCAAAAGCACCCTAGAATCATAGTCACTACAATTCATTATGCATGCATAATTCAAAGCTTCAATTCATACTCATAAAATAGGCATGTAACATGGGTCCATATGAAAAACATTGGAAACATATAATTATGATCGAATCATGCATAATAAGATCAAATATAGTTATTTAATTCATAAACAATTGAACCCATGAAGAACATATGCAAACCCTAGAATTTGGGTAAGATCATAAAAGAGAATTTGGGGATTTCTTGAGAATCAATGGATGGAAAGGGATCTATTGATGAATTTCTCATATACCTTGATAAATCTAAGCCTTGGAATTTGAGAAGGGAGCTTGAAGCTTGAAGAACCCTATAACTTTCCTTGAGATCCTTGGAGATAATTTGGAGAAGAAGCATTAGCAGCTTTTGTTGGTTTTGGGTGAATGGGAGGGAATTGGTATATTTTGAAGAGTAAAAGGATTTTATAGGACTTAGAAATAGGTTAGAAATGACATAGTTTATATTTTAAAAGAGTAGGAAAATACCCAAATAATGCTAAGTAAAAACTATCGGCAAGATATTAGAAAGTTTCCAACACTAGAGGATAACATCAAAGGTGATTTCAGTAGATGTCTGAAACTTTTTTCTTTCTGGTATCAAGTTAGAAATAGAACATGATAAAGTAAAAGGCCAAGAGAAGAAAAGAAACCATCATTCTCTCACTTGTTGAAAAAATTACCAGTATATATATATATATATATACACACATTATGTGCGTGCGTGTGGGTTATCTGTTTATCTATATGCAACAGTAAGAAACACTGTTTGGCGCCTCGACATATCAAAGCCTTACTTGGCGCTAGAGTTCCACACACAGAACTTATAACCAACTTTAAATGTATGGATGCTGATAGCCGTGGCTAAATAACTGTAGAGAATGGCCTTGTTTTTGGCTAAATAACTGTAGATAATGGCCTTGTACACAAAATAATCTTTGCAATTATAACTTTCGCCTCGGATGTCCGTCTGACGTGATTATTGATGCAATAATTAATTTGCACTTATAATTATTAATAATATTTTTACCGCATAGATTTCGAAAAATAACCCAAATTGAAAAAAAAAATCGCGTCAAACGGACATCCGAGCTAAAGTTACAATCCTTTGAAAAAGTAGTTGTAAATTAGTGAAACTTCAAACGGTCATAACTTTCGCCTCGGATGTCCGTTTGACGCGATTTTTTTTTTCATTTCGGGTATTTTTTCGAGATCTATGCGACCAAACTGCCGCTAGGCGGTTTGACCGAGCCGATTTCTTAATAACCTGCTTTTAACCCATCCAATTTTGAATTTCCCCCAATTTTGAAGAAAATTGTAATTCTATTTTGCTAAAAATCTAATGAAAGGAAAGAGATTTTGAGTTTGAAATACCTGGGTAATGCATATAAGAATATGAATTTTAATATTTCATAATCAATTTTAATACACGCGTCGGCCGATGCCTGCGCCCATTGGTCAGGTGACATCGGCCGATGCCTGCGCCCATCGGTCAGGTGATATCGGCCGACGTCAAGCGACATCGGCCAATGCCGGCGCCCATCGGTCAGGTTTATGAAATTCTTGGATAGGTGAAATTCTTGGATTTATGAAAGACGAACAACTGCGAAAGCATTTGCCAAGGAT
>JAGDQO010000308.1:0-12500 GCA_018342035.1 Solanum appendiculatum
ATCTTCGTAAAGTCGATCATTACGAGTGTTACGATTCATTCGATTGGCCGGTCCAATCGATTCATAGCCTCTCGAGCACAACCCATATTCATGCAAGGATTGGTGTTTGAGGATCCATACAGAGTTTTATGAAATATCTTAGAGATCAAGGAACAGATGCTTTCTTCAGGAAATATGAATACTTCATGGTAGGGACAAGCCATTTTTCGGCGTTGAATCGGGTCAGGAAGAACAAGTTGTTCCAGCTCCGGGGAAAAGATTCATCTTCTAATTTTCCCTTCCTTCCAAACTAGCATTCTTATTGAGACTTTCACTCATAGGGAAGAAAATAGATTTATAGATGTGCAGTATTTACAGACAAAAGTATTCGGTTATTGGGGAAAAATAAATAGGCCCTACCTGAAGCCCCATCGCAGGGTCCCAATTTTCCTCTACCCGAAATAGTTGGGCAAGAAAGGGGGGAACCTTTTTTCATAAGAAGAAATGAAAGTATGGAGGCCTCTATGCTCAATCGAATAAGAAAGCTCGAAAGGCAAAATAACCTTTTTCTGCTTTCTAAAGCAAAGGGGGAGTATTGGTTAGAAGTAAAGACCACACACCACAATTGTGGCTCTCAGAAAGAGTATTACAGGTTACTGTGTTTCGAGAACAGAGATCTGCAAATCAGGGAGAGAAAACATTCATGTTTTTTTCTCTTTCAAGAGATTTTGTCTCGGAATCGTGCCTTGAGGGGGGATGCTGCCAATCCTACCGAGGACTTTATGGATTTATGTTTCGGGAAGCGAGAGGTACTGGACAAAAACCCCAAATGGGACCCGGTAGAGAAAGACATAAAGAAAATCGAGTTCGTTGAGCAAGTAAAACTCGATCTTGCAGCACGTGGGCACGAGCTCCCTATATAAATAAAATTCTTGGGTTAGGGTGAAATACGGAGATCTACGAAGGAACGCTAGCTATATGCTTAACACATGCAAGTTGAACGTCTACGAAAAAGCTGTCGTAAAGTTTCGTTCTTCGTTCCTCTCCTCTTGGTCGAGTTACTTCGTTCCTATTTCTTGCTTTTTTTTCCTGTATGCCGCTCTGTCATTGTCTGATTTTTGGTTGTCTGATCATACTCGAAATTATGTATCTACTTATCGTATTTTTATCCTTGCTCGGTAGTTTTGTAGCAGGTTGTTTCGGACGTTTTCTAGGAAATGAAGGAACCGCTATAATAACCACTACGTACGTTCCATTCTCTTCGATCTTCTCTTTGATTGCTTTTTATGAAGTCGCACCGGGAGCTAGTGCTTGCTATCTAAGAATTACTCCATGGATCTCATCGGAAATGTTTGATGCTTCTTGGGGCTTCTTTGGCGACCGTGAAGTCACCGGATGAATTACCGAGTAAATAGATCAGATCCGGACGCGGCTGTTGCTTCGCGGGGCGTAGCGATAACTCAAAACCTTCCTCTCTTAGGCTTACCAATCTTGACTAATTACAGAATCTATTTATTCCTAGATGCCCGGCAAGAGGCGAGAAAGACCTGAAAGCCGAAAGAATCTAATCAGTGTACTCGTTTATCCCATTCCTTATCTCAGGTTCTCTTTTGGTTCTGCTAGTGATTGTATTGGGCACTCTTATATAAGAAAAAATAAGAAAGAAAAATGGAAGATCGATCGCACTGATCCTTTGTTGGTGTGTTTCGGTCTTATGTGGAGGGTTTATTACATGGTGGCAGTGAGGGGTCTTGATTTCATGGTACCTATCTTGGCATCAGCACCTGGACTAGGTCAGAAGAGTAAGTATAGTTTTTTATCCCTCTGATCCTCTCAACTCATACTTAGGAAAAGGGTCCAGCTACATATGCGAATAGTGAAAGATCTCTTCCCCTTCATCCCTTGCTTCTTATTCATTCTCTCTCAAACGATTTAACGATTTAGTTACCTCTGAGAAAAAGAGAGGACTTCTTCTTAAGACCGTTCGTGATCCCCACTTCACTCTTATTCCATTCATTTCGATTCGCAATCACAATAGCCTTACAGTCGAATAGTTGAGTTAGACGGGGGATAACGGTCGAACTATCAAAGAGGTCCACTACCAAAGAATTTGGAGTTATAACATTCATAAAAGAAAGAAAAAACCAATATAGGAACTTCAACTAAGAAAGAAGAAGAATAAGAAGAATTGCTTAAGTAAGGTAGTCGCTTCTTTTTTTCGGTATACCGCTCTGCGAGCAGAGCGAATTAACATAAATCTTTTCGAATATCATGAATATCCTTCGCCCCCTATCTCCTCATCTTCCTATTTATAAGCCACATCTTACTTCGACGTTTTCAATTTCCCATAGAATCTCCGGAGCTTTCCTAGCCACTATAGTTTTCTTTTTTATCTTCTTTGTCTGAAAATAGGTTTGATTTGCTTCACCTATGAGAATTTCTACCAATTCTTCTTTTATTCATCAAAGCTCATCCTAATCTCCGTCGCGATTACTGCCTTAGCCCTGTCCTATCATCTGTATAATGGAGTTCGTCATTTATTGACGGATTTTTCGGGATTTTTCTTTCTTAGAATTGGAAGAAAAAGATTGAAATGACTGTGAAAAATTGAACCCATACCTTTCTTTGAGATTGAAACTCCAAATTATTCTTTTCCCTGCCCTATTAGAACAGTCTGGTCTGTAACAACACAACCTAAAAGGAAGCCATTCCTAATAGGAAGTTTCCCTGGCTTGAAATTCACTCGCTTATCCGGAATGAACTACTGAGTTGGAGTACATGAAAGAAGCACCACTTCTTTATTGTCTTGAAACTCCGCTCTGAACCCGAATCGTAGAACTCGGACATGATAGATTTCTCATCTCAGGTTAATCAATTCAATGATCGGCTTCTTTCTTTTACTCAATATGATTCTTCAAAGATGCTGAAAAGCGGATGTGGGGACTCGGGTCGGGGCGCAGCGTAACTAAGAGAGCCATTCCATTTAGGGCGAGACAAAATGGGCGGGCACGGGCGGTCTGGTGTCCGAGCCAATTGGTCAGACGACGACTACTTCACTTATTATTTTAGTATTAGCCGCCTATCCCGGAAAGGGATGGAATAGAAAGAACGTGAAGCGCTAGCGCTACAGGGTCGGTTTTTTTGGGGGGATAGGCTTGTGAAGAAGCAAGCTTATCCCCGCCCCGACCGGCAGCTGCTAGGTTTCTCCATCTCTTCTAAACTTCCCCCGGTCTTCGGCCCGAGCTGTATGAGGCAAAAACTCGTCCCACGTACGGTTCGGAGGCCGAGCCCCACCCCAGCAGTAAGGGTGTGGCTTAGGTCAACTAACACAAAAAAGATACAGTTCACTCAACGATTGCCTTTGGGTTCTGAACTCCATATGGGGAAGGAGCCTTGTTGTTTGCGAGGTCTTGATCATTTACATGGACCCACTTTTCATTCCATTTGTGGGATTTTATGATCTATAAACCGTCCCTAACGAGCGATCGGCTCATGTTTGAGCATGATGAATCACTTCGTGCCGACTTGTTCCCAATCCACTTTCCGGCCTCATATGAGAATGGAAAACTGGAGCATTTTATCCATCGGTGGATGAAGAATCGTGAACATAATAATTTCTGGTTGACCATGTTCCCAGAAAAAAGATACTTTTGAGAAAGGACGAGCGCGATTGAAGTGGCTCAGTTTACCGCACAATATTTTCGATTCACTTCGTCACACTTTCGATTAACAGAAGGGGGATATGGTTCAACCCCGGTCCACAAGCTCTCGATCTTTCTTTACAGGGTGTTTTTCACTCTCCTTTTCCCCCCTTTCTTTTGAATGCCAGGGATGGAAAAGCAAAGATCCATTAGATCGATGGCCGGGGTAATTTCCTTCCCACTCCGAGGCATATTGATCTGGATCCCTGGGAACAGGTCTTAGAGAAGTAGATGGCTCGGCTCCTCTGGGAGATGGGAAACTATATGCGGAGTTAGAGGCAGAGGGACTTGTACTTGGCTAACTGTCAGAGGGATGGTAGGTAGATTGTTCGATAGCTTACCCACGAAGATGGATTTTTTTCTGGTCGGCCACCATAGTACTAAGACTGAAACCTGCTAGGCAGTCTACACAGAAGAGAAGTCACCAAACGTGGAAAAGAGTACCTTTTTCTTACTCGAAGGAACCACTACCATAGGATTTAAGACAAGGTTGCCTTATTGTTTGGACTTTCATTAAGGATAGACCTAGGATTGAAAGAGTCGCAACAGATGGATAGCATCTTCAAGGGATTGATGGCTTCTTCAGGAAAGGCTTGGCCTCCAGAAGATGAGGACTTTTTCGGAAGTGCCAGTTGTAAGGTTAGGAAAGCCAGGTATGATGAAATCCTCTTTTCGAATAGGAATTGATTCGATCTTATTATTAGAATATTCAGATTCAACTGAATATACTGTTTTCAAGAAGGAATCGCCATCACCAGTAGAAGTTGAACCCGGCGATCTCTTCCTCCTGAAGTATGGAAAAAGGAAGAAAAAGCAGTCAATCACAGGGAAGGAAATAGAGAAGGTAAGGGACCGCTTTCCTTGTTCAAGCCGGTATTTAATGAATAAGTAGTAAGTAAGTGAGAAGTGGTGAATTGGCCAGGTGGAATAAAGCTTATTTCAAGTACTAATAAAAGCATTCATTACAAACTCTTGTGCTCACTTATCCCAAGTATAGGATGTTTTCCCTGAGCCTGTCTGTGTTGAATACGCTTTTTCCGTGTAGAATAGATTCTCTCTAAGATTGATAGAATATACGTTTTCTTTCTCTGATTAAAGGTTGTCCAAAAAGGACTAAGAGACAGATGCTGTGCTTGCAAGTAAGCTTCAGCCAAGCATCAGATAAACCAAGTTCGGGTTGGAAAAATGGTTATTTACCCCAGCAATATAGAATAATTATTACCCCCCGCCACAGGCCAATGAGCACGGCTTCCTATATGCCGGATAGCTTTGAAGACTAGCTCCTACATTCCTTCTTCTAGTTCCAGAAGGTACCTTTTATAGATCAGTCTATCTCCTGCCCTGTCAACCCTTTGCGGCGCTTGCTTCCTAGCTAGAACTCACACAGCGCAAACATCATAAATGAGAACTAAGCATAGTCTGACTCCCTAACGCACAGAGCAAGAGTAAGCTACTTCACTCGAGAAGAAGAAATTGTTGAGTGAGCGATCCGGCCTCTAGCCCTTCAATGATGGATTTGTCTTCAAAAAACCCCGACCTCGGTAGAAAACTAACGGCAGGGCTCTCATTAACACTATTAAAGACGTAGCCGAATATAGAAACTATTATACCTTCCAATGTATACTGATGAAAGCGGTTTAAACATTCCTGCTCATCGAAAGTGAGTTTATTACTAGCCTTAAGGTAATCCTTAGCAGATGGTTCATCCCCCTTAATCAAAAGATAATTAACAATGGTGAAGCCTGATACATATTATGTATATCATCATATGGATATGCTAGCTCTTCAATATTTTTTTGTAATTCGATTAATCTATTACTATCGTACTTGTGAACTTGCTCGGGTGATTTCATGCTTCTACTTCTTCCTGTGGATTCCCTACCCAAAGGGGAGGGATACGGTACATAGGGACTCAAGCCAAGGCCTTTTTTTCATTCTATCGTGCCTATCTATGTGGCTCCCGACTCTAGTTCTATCATTTGATACTCGATCTGGCTAGCCGCCCTTCCCTATGGAGGTTCTGTGTAGGATTTCAATCTGAGATTATATTAAAACAAATAAGACTCTAGGTATAGCGTTGCGTCTGCATCGTATGACTTTTTCTTTTTAGTACAAGTCTGACTTAAAAATACAGTTATTGAGCTTCCCCTGCCTACGAGAAGGGGCCTCCCCCTATCAACTATCTTATTCAACAACAGATTCTTTGAAATTCAAAGTCTTAGTTCATAGGTTGCTCTAAATAATGAGAAAGGAGAGTAGCCCGGAGTGCAAATTAAGGGAGCACCTAGTGTGCTTCTTTATGAAAGATTCACCGGGCGGAAGTCCAATTGAGTATAGTGTGTGCCACCTGTTTGCCGATGGATAAGCGAACCGTACCGAGCCTGCCACTTCCTAACCCAGACTTCCAAATCTATCTGATTAGCCCATGCGCTGAATTGGTCCTTTAGGTGGGATTGATCCCTGTACCCCTTCTCCCTCGGTTAGTATTCGGATAGTGTTCACACAACCGTCCTTTCTCTTTTCTCTTTTGATTGGTGTTCCCTATTGTTGCTTCCAATTGCACACGCAAGTGTACGTGGTCGCAGAAGTAATAAGTGGCTCTTTAAGAACCGGAATATCGAACCCACAGAGACCTGTCAATTAACTATTTACTAAATTACACTAGTCAAATTATTTATTTAAGAGTGTCAAAAGAAATAAAAGAATGCAAGAATTAAATACTAAGATTAACTTACAGTGATTGGGACAATTCCAGGGCTGCAACATGCATAGGGTTTCATGTATCGCATCTCATGTAATGAATTAACTAAGGTTATCAAATTACTGATTTACAGGGTTGATTTTATGATCATGATCTCTCGACCTCTACTCGTCTACTCCAACTAGCTGTCTAACTACATCGTTGAGCGGGGATAGGCAGTCCTAATTGGCGAGCATTTATATGTCATCCTGTTTCGTAACCAAGTGAGGTGTTCGTTCGGGCGTCACTCCTGAACACGAATCTAAACAAAGTTAGAACAAGCTCTTTGCATTCTCTGGTCTATCTACCTCTTTATCTCTCGAGTCCAAGAATAGACAATAGATTTATTTCTCTGGTGATCAAGCATGAAATACTAAAACAAGAATACAAAAGTAATTTAAACGATAACCAACATTAATTCAAAACAATCGATGTTCAACAATTACCCATGGCCGCAGCCCCAGAACAAGGGTCTTTAGCTACTAATACCTAAGAAAAAGAAGAAAAGAACCCTAAAAAGTATTGACAATTTTTCCTTACAAAGTGTCTTCCTTCAAAGTCTCCTCTTCCGTATAATTATTTCTATGGACTATTTATAGATGTAGAAAACCCTGAATAAAATAACTGAGTCTAAAACAAATTAGGAACCCAAAACCAAAACGGAATTGGATTCCTACGTGAAAGTGCCGCCTCAAACTTTCTATATATATAAATATTAATATAATATTCAATTTAATCCATTAAGCTGTCTGCTTGATTTTCCTTCTTCAATCTTTCATAATTAATTCATTTTAGCTCCAAATTTCTTCAACTTTGTACCAATTTAATCCTACAAATAAAATACACTATTTAGCACAATCCATAAAATCCATGCTCAAAAAGGACAAATATAAATAATAAATATGAGGCAATTAATGATAAGAAAATATATTTTTGGCCTCAGATCAACACCCCACACTTAAACTTTTGCTCGTCCTCGAGCAAACATTAAAGCTCATCTCAAAAATCATACTAGGAAGCCATCACTTTGGTTGATACAAACAATTAGGCCATATTGAAATTTGAAAACATCAAGTACAATTCCCGCTCATTATGCAAGACATCCAAATAAACAACAAACCTCTAACCTCCTAACCTCAAGGAAAGACTCTGAACTCATCAAATTTAAGTTTGCTCACCTACTCTCATCAAAGAAAGTTAATAACATCACCTATCTATCATGAAACAAGTGCCCTCACAAGAAGAAATAGTCCACATACTCAATTCAAAAGATTGAATATAAATTAAGAACTTAGCGTCAAAGAACAACTCTCACACTCACAAATAAAATTCACATGTATGCACAAAGAACCATAGGCTTGCCCATTATGTACATCTCCGCTAATTAAGCATGCTTGAATAGAATCAAATAGGACTTTAACGGGTTGTAATGTAGGCTAAGGGACAGGTAGGAAAATTATATAATAGTGAATCACACTTCTCTAAGCACTTTGTATTTTTAGACTTCATCACCCATTATTTTCTTCTCTTTATTTTCAGCCCTTTCTTCAACAATTATTTCACAAGTAATTCTCATCATCTCAAGAATGCTTCAATCATTTTTTTTCTTTCACAATAATAATTTATTTTTTTTTCTCAAAGAATTTTTTTTTTTCATGTCACATTCTTTCGAAGAGGGCTTTTTTCACCACTTTGTAGCCATCATTGATTTCTTTTTCATTCAACCACCCCTTTTCTTTTTCCAGATATAACAATTATAATCAGTCTATGCTACAGTGTTCAAGGAAGCAAGGTGCAAAAACTAGGGATTCAACAAAATAGTTAAGGGAAAAATATGGCTACCAACAAAAGGCTACAGGCTCAAAAGGGCGAACTAGTGATATAATATCTGAAAAGGCTAAAATTTACAAGACAAATCAAAGAAAGCCTATTATCATCTCCTAAACTAAGCAACACTTTTTATTTTGCTTCAATAACATGCAGGGCAAGTTCTAGACTAAGATGCAAAACATGGAATAAACAAATTCTCACCACACATGGCACAAATATCAATCAAGATGGATCAATTCCACTTCTAAGAGAGATAAGATCATAACAAACTACAAAATAAAATAAGCTATTTACAAAGTCGCAACCATGAACCTCGGTGTCAAAGAGTCTGCAATTTCATTAGCAATCAAGCATTCACAAGTAAGTATTATTCAAAATTAGGCCTAAATAACAAGTATCACACAACTCAAAAGGGTCTTTTCTTTTCTCTAAAAAAAATAAAATAAAAAATTTTCTCCCTATCGGTTCAAAGGGACTATCCTCAGGAAAAGTACCGAAAACAAAAGCCGAGGAACCCACCTAAAAATACAAAAAGACTCGATAAAGCAGTAAAAATTAGGAATTCATTCCTCCACCCCACACTTAAAAAGATGCTATGTCCCCAAAGCATCAAATAAAATTTAAAACAAGGGTTAGGAAAACTCCCTGAGGCCTCTAGGCCTAGCTAGTAACATGTTCTCTTAATTTTCATCAAGGGTCGTCACCCCACCCTTAAGCTCAAACGTGCTCCTTAGCTCCAAATTTTGGATACTCAGACTTCTCCAAAACCTATAAAGACAAGACCAAAAGAAAAAATGACACTATAAAATTAAAAATAAAATAAAATAAGAAGTTACACTACCAATTGGGTTGCCTCCCAATAAGCGCCTAATTTAATGTCGCGGCACGACCTAATTAAGTTCACCACTTTTCTTTCCACTTTGAACTTATGAATTGTACCCCTAACTTTGCATCAATTTTTCTGCTCCTCTCTAGGGGCGGTGGTATAAAGATAAAAGAACCAAGTAATAAATGTCGCATCTTGCACTTCTTGGCCCTTATGTGAGGAATGTCGTTTTGTCTATGTGGATTAGAAAACATTAGGATGTCGGAGCCTTGTTCCTCATCTAGACACTCCTCTATTAGTTCAGATGACTCGAATTTCATGTCATCATCTAAGCATAATGTAGAAAAATGTTTAGAATGAAGTCCAATATGCCTCAACTCCAAAGCAACATTATTTACAACATTCTCACTTTTGTACTCTTTCTCAACATCGACATTAAGGAATACGGTATAGTTGAATGGTTGGAATTCCTCTTTTTGCTCCACTAGTTGGTCATCATCCACAACAATTGGTGATTGGACATCAGACGCCTCAATCTTTTTGTTCAAGTGAGCCTCCAAGTCTTGAATATCTGAGCCAAATTGATCTATTTCTTGTGTGAGCTCAACTCTTCCTTCTATCAGTTGAGTTGTCATGTATGTCAGACCATCACGGATAGACTCTTGACACTTTAGAAGTTGAATTTGTCCTTGTATCCAATATTGGCTCACTATCTCTGCTTCTTCACGATTTTCTCTTTGTTGGGATTCAATATCTTTATCTATTTTAGCTAGGACTGCAATTTGCAATCCAATATCGTCAAGTGTAGCTTGCATTTCTCTGATTTTTTATTGCTCTTCCACGCATTCCAACATTTGTTTTGAGATTTTTAAATTACCTTTGTCCAGCATGTCCGCACATTCCATAAATGAATTCACATTGTGAACCTCTTGTTTTGCATTATCCATTGTATCACCCCTGCCAACAGCCAAAAACTTGTTGCTGATTTCTGTACTTAGCTTTTGGAACAACTCCTCCTTAGTCATGCCCCCTTGCTTCGCACCTTGATTATTTGGCTGTTGAAATTGTTGTCCATTACCTTGTGGTCTGTATTGGTTGTGCCCTTGAGCCTGATTTTGGTGTTGATTCTGATTTCCACCCCATGAGAAGTTAGGGTGGTTCCTCCAACTAGAGTTATACGTGTTCCCATAATTCTGCGTACCTCCACCTCTTTGGGCATTTCCCACTTCATCACCCCTGTCAACATCACAGATAGTAGAAGAATCATAATAGGGGGGAGGGGGAGGGAAATAAGAGTTAGGACAACCATTCAAATGACTAAATTGACCACCACATATATGACAAATAGGACACTCGATATCCAAGTGGGGTCCATTACAATAATTACAAGGATACTTCTCACCCAACCACGATTTATCCCAATCAGTCATATCAATAAGAGTACCAAATTATTCAAAGGAAAAAAAAAATTAATTGTGTAGAAAGAAAAAAAAAAGTTAAAAATAAATAAATAAAAAAAGAAAAAGTATAACCTAGAAGAATAGTTAATTTCTAAGTCCCCTGCAGCGGCGCCAAAAACTTGTTGCTTCCAATTGCACACGCAAGTGTACGTGGTCGCAGAAGTAATAAGTGGCTCTTTAAGAATCGGAATATCGAACCCACAGAGACCTGTCAATTAACTATTTACTAAATTATACTAGTCAAATTATTTATTTAAGAGTGTCAAAAGAAATAAAAGAATGCAAGAATTAAATACTAAGATTAACTTACAGTGATTGGGACAATTCCAGGGCTGCAACATGCATAGGGTTTCATGTATGGCATCTAATGTAATGAATTAACTAAGGTTATCAAATTACTGATTTACAGGGTTGATTTTATGATCATGATCTCTCGACCTATAATCGCCTACTCCAACTAGCTGTCTAACTACATCGTTGAGCGGGGATAGGCAGTCCTAATTGGCGAGCATTTATATTTCATCCTGTTTCGTAACCAAGCGAGGTGTTCGTCCGAGCGTCACTCCTGAACACGAATCTAAACAAAGTTAGAACAAGCTCTTTGCATTCTTTGGTCTATCTACCTCTTTATCTCTCGAGTCCAAGAATAGACAATAGATTTATTTCTATGGTGATCAAGCATGAAATACTAAAACAAGAATACAAAAATAATTTAAACGATAACCAACATTAATTCAAAACAATCGATGTTCAACAATTACCCATGGCCGCAGCCCCAGAACAAGGGTCTTTAGCTACTAATACCTAAGAAAAAGAAGAAGAAAAGAACCCTAAAAAGTATTGACAATTTTTCCTTACAAAGTGTCTTCCTTAAAAAGTCTCTCCTCCCAAATAATTATTTCTATGGACTATTTATAGATGTAGAAAACCCTGAATAAAATAACTGAGTCTAAAACAAATTAGGAACCCAAAACCAAAACGGAATTGGATTCCTACGTGAAACTGTGCCGCCTCAAACTTTCCATATATATAAATATTAATATAATATTCAATTTAATCCATTAAGCTGCCTGCTTGATTTTCCTTCTTCAATCTTTCATAATTAATTCATTTTAGCTCCAAATTTCTTCAACTTTGTACCAATTTAATCCTACACTATTTAGCACAATCCATAAAATCCATGCTAAAAAAGGACAAATATAAATAATAAATATGAGGCAATTAATGATAAGAAAATATTTTTTTTGCCTCAGATCACCTATACTCCCATTTTCCTTTTGGTGGAATTCTGTCTCACCTCCAATTAGCTTTTGGCCTCTATTCCGGAGGTCGGGCTTCATTTCGTAAGCGTAAGCTATATAAAGAGAGCCATTCTATGACTATGAAGGGTAAGCAAAAAAAGGAAGTTCCTTTTTGTAGCGGTTCAAGTAAAATAACATGGATTTCGCGCAAATCTGTGATTTGAGATTTTATCTTTGAATTGAATATTCTATTAAATAGAAGTAATTCACCATCATTCGGTTAGGATCAATCTAAACCAATCCATCATATTATGTATACGATTCAACATGCCAACTATTAAACAACTTATTAGAAATACAAGACAGCCAATCAGAAATGTCACGAAATCCCCCGCTCTTCGGGGTTGCCCTCAGCGTCGAGGAACATGTACTAGGGTGTATGTGCGACTCGTTTAGATCATGAGCTGGCACAAAAGCAAGAAAACTACTTTTACAGTATCAATGATCAGTACCGGCCGGAGTTGGCTGCTGGCACAACAGGGTGGTGCCTTACCGCACCGCAGGCGGACGCGCGGTAGCGTTCGTGGTGGTGCTTCAGGATTCCAATGTACTGCTTCCAAGATCAGAACGAGCTTGTCGGCGGACCACTGCCGTCCCATTCTTGAGTGAGCTGGAGCGCAGCCATCTTATCCACTGAACTAGCTAGAAGCTATCGCTTCGGGT
>JAGDQO010000308.1:17500-70000 GCA_018342035.1 Solanum appendiculatum
ATTAATAGTGCAGGGATTAGTAATGTATGGTTTATTTTTATCAAATGTTTGGTTCATTGTTTCCCACCTCATCTTGTGTTTGGATTAAAACTTTATAAAAAACTTCTTTCCAATTATACCCTTGAATTATTATGTAATTGGGCTGAGGTAAATAATTGCCGGACAATATTATTTTTGTATGGCCTTCTAACTAGTATGAGAAGAACAATTTTGTTGTCATGTTTGCCTCCTTTTTTGCACTTAAATTATTTGAGGATAAATAATTATCATCTTAGTAAATTGATCACTTACAAAATGTCAATTTTCAATTTAAAAAAGATAAACTATCAACTTTTAAAATTGAAAAGACGGTAAACAATAGTAAAATTGAATAAACCATCTACATTTACACATAAAAATTGCAAGTTGTAGTTTTAATATGTATGCAATTTTATAAATTGTTCAAAATACAAATAATTAGAAAACCACACACACACACACATATATATATATATCAACAAATATACATTCAATCAAGATCACAAACGTTACGTGGTGATATATTTGCCTTTTTAATTAGTTAATGTTAAACAATTCACATTTAAAATATTGTATTAATTTGTATTGGATTTATTTAGTAACAAACAACTCTCTCTAAATAATTTGTAAGCTAATTTATTTAAATAAATTTATTAGTACAAATATAAAACATAAAATCAAGAAAATAAACAAAATAATTAAAATGATTTGAGGGATATTTTTGTCTTACATAAACTTATCACATAGTATTATATCCTATGTATTACTAATACCTCCAAATGGAAGGTATTAATAATACATCCGATAATACCATGTAGGAGGTATAACTAATCCATGGATTAGTTATACATAGGCTCAGATTCCTATCAAACATAGTACTAAAAAATATCGTACATAACAGTCTAACTTCTTTAGAATTTCAAGGTAAAAGACTAAAAGAGAGAGGGTAATGTTTTTATTTTTTTTTATTTTTAAATATAAATATAATATTATTTTTTTTTGTGGATGAATTTAATCCTTCTAAGAATTATTTTATTTATATATAAGAATAGCAGAAAGCACTTAAAATAACATATATGAACAAGAAAAGCCATAAAACAGAGTGGAATCGTGTTTGTCAATCAAGACAAGCCTTTTTAATAAATTAATCTTTACTTTTGATCTCTTTCTTTATATTTTCAAATTACCGTTTTCGTTAAATTTTTAACTTTCATTAGTGTGAAGAATTAAAATTACACATTTATATTAATCATAGATTAATTATGATTAATCGAATTATATATACATGACCCAAACTAGAATATATTCTATAACTGAGGGACTAAAATTGCTATATCCTAAAGCCATATATGCAATAATAGAGTTCCAACTAAGAAATTATTGGTAGATGACAATAATTTCAAAAAACAAGCAAGTCGGGGTCAGTACATAGTACAGCTTGCTGAGTAGGAAAAAGATTAAAGATAGCAATCAGGAAAAGTTAAGTTTTCCGCTCCTCCGTCCACGTTAACGTTGTAGATTTGACATAATTTAAGAAACAATAAATAATAAGAATAATATTATCATATTACTTTTTGAATATATTAAATTTAATGCTTTAAAAAATATATTTGATATTGAATACTAGTATTTAATAGCAAGAATAAAATGGACACAAACAAGTAAATAACTCATTGATTTTCCCAACTAGAAAAGTATAATCAGATATCTATTTTTAGTATAATTAAGCATAATCACAAAGAAAAAGAGGTAAGTTGAAAGAAATCAAATTAAAGGAGATTTATGTAATTATTTCTTTAGTTTTTTTCTCTCTTTTTTTTTTCTAGCTATAATGACTCGGTAGGTAAACTCTATGACTTGACGGATTTTATTTATAAAAAGAAAACAAATCTCATGTGGTCCAACTTACGTGGAACCGTTTCGATTTTGAAAGTCAAAAAGTTTAATTTTAACGGTAATTAAATTTGAAAATGAAAATTTTAAGTTTTTTTAAAAATAAAATATACATATCTGAACACTGGATAAATTTTTTTATAAGTTATAATAATTAATAAATTCAAGATATTTGGAAGATATATGATATTAAAAAAATATTTATTTAAATTCTTGAAATTCGAAAAGTGAGTGACCATTAAAGTAATTTACTCGGAATAACGACAACGCTAAGGACCATTTTATAAACATGTTTAAAACATGGCAAGGAATTTGAGTGTGGTGATCACTCTATAAATGTTCGGCTCCACTATTATAGAGTCGTCACAACTCAGAAGCAAGCAATACAGAAATAAAATCAAGATGAAGTGTTTATTTTTCTTATGTTTGTGTTTACTTCCCATTGTGGTGTTTTCATCACGTTTCACTTTCCAAAATCCCATTAACCTACCTAGTGATGCTACTTCACCTAAGCCAGTACTTGACGTAACTGGTAAAGAAGTTAATCCTAATTCGAGTTATCGTATTATTTCCACTTTTTGGGGTGCCTTAGGTGGTGATGTGTACCTAGGTGATACCCCAAATTCAGATGCCCCTTGTCCAGATGGCGTGTTTCGTTACAATTCCGATGTTGGACCTAGCGGTACACCCGTTAGATTCATTCCTTTATCTGGTCAGTCTGGAGCAAGTATCTATGAAAATGAACTAGTCAACATCCAATTCAATATTCCAACATCGAAATTGTGTGTTAGTTATACAATTTGGAAAGTCGGAAATTACGATGCATCTCTAAGGGCAGTGTTGTTGGAGACTGGAGGAACCATAGGCCAAGAAGATAGTGGTTGGTTCAAGATTGTTAAATCATCACCACCTTTTGGTTACAACTTATTGTATTGCCCTTATACACCTATTCTTTGTCCATTTTGCCCTCCTGATCAGTTCTGTGCAAAAGTGGGTGTAGTTATCCAAAATGGAAAAAGGCGTTTGGCTCTCGTCAATGACCATCCTCTTGGTGTCAACTTCCAGGAAGTCCTGTACAAGAGTAATTAACAATAAATGCCTGCTAGACTATATGTTTTAGCCTGGCTTACTATCTATGTTGTAAAATAAACACCTGCTAAGGTATGTGTATATTTTAGCATGGCTTTCTTAATAAATTCTCTTTCCTTCTCGTTCACTATATGGAGCGTTTGCTTATACATCATATAGAAATAGAGTATGTAACAATGAAATAATATCACAAAAATATAAGGTGCATAAACAAATAAAAATAATAATAAATTTCATGGATTTAATTTGGAGGTATATAGCAATTTCTTAAGAATAAAGATTACTCAAGCAAAGTCAAATTATTAAATTTCATTCATTCATATCCTTCCAAATCCTATTTTCTAACCATATGTCTAACAACAAGCTTGAACGGAGGGATTAGTATATAATATGACTGTTTGTAATAAAGTTTGATGTATGGAAAACAGAAATAAAGTAGGAAGAAATAAAAATATTTTATTAATAAATGATGTGATCAATACAATTATGTTCCTCTCATGACGTTTCTTTTTTGAGTTTCTCTATAATTTCATAATTGTTAGTGGCGTATTTCTCGAACTAGAGTGATGTAATAATGTGGATATTTCATGAAATATTCGAAGCAATAAATTAAAGTCTTTCTAATTTATTGTAAATCTGATTTTATATGATTAAAGAAGCAGCATCCAAATTTCCCTTCTTACCCTAAACTCTAATTGAAGGGCCAGTAATGGATATTGATATGCCAACGGGACCTTTACGGATTATCAATAAGTAAAAAACGTGCCAATAAAGTAGGATGGTTAGTTGAGTATAGTATATATTGAAAAGGGTATATTTTAAAAATATTTGGCTCTTTTAGCTTATTAATCATTAAATTTGGTTAATTGATAGATGCTACCGAGTATTAAACAGTAAAAACATATTTGTGTTAAAATATTAGTTTCAAACATATTCACTTAATTCCGCATATTGGAAAAGAAATAATTGTACCAACAAGAATATGAAATGAACTAGGAGTTGATTAAAATAATAATAAAAAAAGTACTAGGCAAATACCGGTAGAAATTGAACCAACTAAAGCGAGAAATCAAAAGGCATTTGTTTTTAAAAATTGTACAAACATTTTCGTAAGATGTATAAGAATAATATTGTATAAAGCTTAAACCTCTATTCAATATTATTCTTATACACCCTATCAAACGAAGCCTCATTCAATGGATGCATTAGGCTAATTTATCATCGGGGACATTGTCCACTTTTTACAATATATACAATCTCTCTCCCTTTTAATTTAGATGACACAAGGGACTAGACATGAATTTTTTTTTAAAAAAAATAAAATAAAATTGTTTGGTTCGAAACGAGCCTTATAAATAGTTTGGATAAGCTTAAATATAGAGCCTTATAATACTTCTATATTATTTTTTAAAAAAATAAGCTGTTTTGGAAGAAAATAATTAAGAGTTTTTAAAGAAAATAAAAATAAGTTGTTTGTTTACAAAAACATCCTCTAAAGAATAAGTTGTTTATTTATAAAAGAGGATTTAAGGGGGTACTTTTGCTATTTCACATTTTTATCAAAAAGTAGTTTTTCTCCAAATTAAATGTATTTTTTTGAAAAAAAATATCTTATAAAATTAATTAAACAAGAAAATATATCATTCAGGACAATACTTTGAAAAAAAATAAATCATTCAGGACAAATTAGTTAATTCATATTTTCTTATTTAAATAGTAATTAAATTTTGAAAAGAATAAAATAAGAGAGGTAAGCATAATCACAAAGAAAATGAGGTAAGTCAAAAGAAACCAAACTTGAAGTGAAATTTATGTATTTATTGCTTTAGTTTTTCTCACTCTCTTTTTTTCTAGCTATAATGACCCGGTAGATAAATTCTCTAACTTGGTGAATTTTACTGACACAAGAAAACATATTTCATCTGGTCCAATTTGTGGAACAGTTTGAATTTCGTGAGTTCAATAGTTTAATTTTGTCCGTAAATTTAGGCATGAAATTTTTAAGTTTTCTTAAATAAAAAATATACATATTTGAACACTACATATAAAGTATGTATCTATAAGTCACAATATTTAATAATTCAAGATATCACACTAATGACTAAGAGGTTTTCTAGAATGTTAAAGAGAGGACAAGTGTTTCAAAGGATGAACTCTCAAGAAACAATTGAAAATCAAAGAGAACGGGTCTGCCACAAGTGCGGAAGTCCAGATCACTTTATCAAGTTTTGTTCATTATGGGCTCTAGAGCACAAGAGAAACAGCTCAGAGAAAGCAAAAGAGATCAAGAATGATAAGTGCATTCCCACAAATAGACGAATGACTAATCAAGAAGCAGATCTCTCAATGAAGAAAGCATTTGCCGCGATAGGAAACTTATCAGAAGAAGAGTCTGAGGATGGTGGATTTGAAAATCGGTCATTACTTGCAATTAAGCAAGCAGACAAATATAATTTTCTAGCACTGGTCGTAACAATGGAATCGGATGATGAAAGAAGCACATGCAAATCTCCTGAAACAATTCAGGCATTGATGGCAAGTTCTGATGAAGATGAAGAGGAGGAAAAACAATCAGAGGTAAGTTTTCTTGAAACTAAGTCTAAAATAAATATTTATTCCAAGAAATAATTGCAATCCTTGTCTTCAGTTCTTATTGATGCATACTATCTAGTGAAATCCGAAAAGAATCAATTAATGGATGAATATGCATCCCTAAGACTTGACTGTATGACACTAGAAGATCAAATTATTTCTCGGGATAACATCATCAATGGTCTAAACGAACAGGTTAAGAACCCAAAATTAAGTCACAAGGGCAAAAACCCTGCTAGTGAACTTCAATTAGCTTTGGAAAGAGACATAAAACGGTTAACCATAAACTGTCAGGCCTTAACTGAAAGAAATAGACTGCTACAAGAAAATCTTGTTAAGACCAAACTTGATCTGGAACGAAATCTTAGATGGACCAGGTCCTTTGAAATTTTAACTCAGATTCAAGAAAGGCAGACCATCGGTCGAAGTGGAATAGGTTTCATGTAGCACACACTACTCACATATCTAAATGTTTATGCACTCATTGCGGAAACTTGGGTCATTTAAGGAATCAATGTAAAGCACTATTTAAGGCCTTTCAGAAAAATGTTAAGTTCACTAAAAAGGAAAAGGCTGAAATGATTAAAAACTTGATTCCAAATAAAAATGTTCCAGATAAAAAGCCTTCTTATTTACCTTTATGGACTAGAAGAGATCTTATTCATCCTTTTACTCACAAAAAGGGGCCCAAGCTAATCTGAGTTTCCAAGACTAATCTTTGACTAGTGTTTCAGGTGAAGGTGAGAGGAAAAAGGTCAACTTGGTACATGGATAGTGCATGCTCCAGACAGTTGCTAAAAATGGTAGAAAATTTCCTCTCACTCTCTGATTTTCAAGGCGGCAGTAAAGTCCGTGAAAATGATAAGAAAAGTGAAATAGTCAAAATTGACAAAGTTAAAAAGTCACAATCCCATGCCATAGAGAATGTGTTTTATGTTCAAGAATTGAAGCATAACTCATTGACCATCTCTGCAATGTGTGACAAAGAAAATAATGTACTGTTCACATCAGCTGAATGTCTTGTGCCAAACACTAACTCTGGGAGCCTGGTTCTGAAAAGACACAAGAATGTGTACAAAGTTGACATCCCGTCGTTTCATGAAGAGAATCTTACTTGCCTCTGCGTCATTAATGATATTTCTCTACTTTGGCATAAGAGAATGTGTCATGCTAGTTTGTCTTTTTTAAATAAACTAGTCATGAAGGACCTGATTCATGTGATTCCCCTAATCAAAATCCGTGAAGCTATTGTGCATGGTGTGTATACAAAAGGAAAATATGTGAAGTCATCATTCAAGCAGAATAAAAAGGTTGATTTCGAAGACAGTGACCTGATATCAAACATCTTTGACGATGCAAATTTAGAGAACACCGTTGATGAACTTGGTCCACATTTGACAATCATTAATGCATATGCAGTAGCAGTTACTGAGATTACCCAGTCTTAGAGATAGGGGGAACAATAGAGCAATCGGGACACTTAGAGTCCGGTACACCTTCAGGGAGAACTTCGCTATATGAACCTGGTCTTCGTTATTCATTGGAAGTTATTGGAAATTGAGGTTCCTTGATTGTATCTGACTTCAAGTCGATCAGATATCTTGTTTAGTATGGGGATGGGTGTTCATTTTTTATCAAACAGAAGAGAGTCATGTTTATGAAAATACAAGACCTGGTTCTCTATTACTCAGTTGGAGATTCCTTTGATCCGGTAGAATATGATGATGCAGGCATACTCATAAAGGCCTTGAATATGAAGAACTTGAGAAAAATCATCTAGAGCTTGGTCTTGTCAAAACAAGCTGATATATTATCATGATTTCCTTTAATAATTAGCTAGTAAACTAATAATTTTATGCTTGAGTGATTATACAATGAATATCTGCTAACTCAGTCTCGTACTTTAATAGGTACACACTCCAGGCACATCTCAAACAATGTTTAGAAGGTCTGCGGATATTATCCCTACTTTTTTACTAACAACATTAAGGAAATCATTGAGGAACACACAAAAGGAGAACTTGGTTTCTCTGTAATACTCATGTATGTACCATCCTTTTTCAATGCATGAATTTCTTGAGTTTATGTCAACATAAGCACTAGTGAACTTGGTCGATCATCAAAATCCAATTCTTTGAAAAATAAATCACCAAGAATCCTCTCTTTGACAATAAGCATCCTTCAATCCCAAACTACTCAAATGATGAGGACCTCAGTCTTGAAGCCACCCTAACTTTACTTTAGGGGGAACCTTATTTTACCTCTCACATCTGAACCAGGTTCACAAATTCTAAATTGATATTCCATCCATTCCAAGTGTAAAATCAGTTATCTCTCAGGGGGAACAATTCTCTTAGGAACAAACTATTATTGGTGTCGGCCTTCATTATTGATAAACTCATCTCTATTGCTCAAAATGTGATGGATCTCTTACCTATAGTTGGTACTCTTTCGAAATTTCATCAAGGAAAGTCTATCTAACAAAAGAACCATGGAGGAGTGAAAATTTTATGTAGTTGGACCAGAGTTTTAAAAAAAATCTCTAAATTTGTGTTGCAACTGAACCAAGTTCAAAGAAAAAGAGCTTCATAACTCAGTTGTTGTTGGTCCTAATGCTTGAAAATACTTACCTAGTTTCCTTGAAATTGACTATGCTTAACTGATGATAGACCTCGTGTTGCTATTAATGAAATATTATTTTCTAAAAATACTGATCATAATGAAGGAGCTGGTGCACAATGGGCGTACTGAAAAATTTATCAATGACAGTAAACATCCTTTTCCTCCTCACTTTAGTAATCTTTGTCCCAATCCTTATCCTCCATTTTTCCAGACTCTTTGATGTGCTTGTGTCTGTCTTATACTCATGATATCATATGCTTTTGATTTAGGGCTCTAAGGGCTTAAATTGGTACATGTTTTCTTATTTTGTTCCTCATTGACGATCTTGATTGTGTGTGAGTGTAAGATGACTAATATCATCAGATCAACTTACCTTATTGTTAAGAGAAGTGTACTAGAGAGTGTTGCCCAAGTGGCCATGAGTTAAAATGATATTGCACTTATTGTATGCTCGTCGAGTTCTTTGGTTTTCAATGATGTCGAAAGGGGGAAGTTATATGATGTGGGTTAGGGACATATTATGCATAGTTTGCCATCATCAAAAAGGGGGAAATTGTTGGGGAATAAGAGGACATGATATTTGTAGGTTTGATTATTAACAAAGTGTTTTGATATTTGACAAAGTCAACTATGATGCATTGCCATGGAATTAGAGAACATGATGTTTGTAGTTTTGATGATTGACACAATGTTTTGATGTTTGACAAGTAAACTATGATGCATTGTTTATCGTCATCAAAAAGAGGGAAATTGTTGGGAAGTAGGAGAACATATAAGTAGTTTTGATGATTGATAAAGTGAACCTTGTTCACTACTGATTATCTTATGTGTACTCTATCAGGTGAACCAGGTCCCCAGACGTAAATGCAGACAGTGGTACAAATATGGGAGATTGCAGCAAAGAAAACTCGTAATAAAGTGTAGAAATAAAGGAGTGAAAGAGAAATAAAGAAATAACTGAGAAACCAGAAAGGTGAACCTGGTTCACAATCCAGTAGCAGTACCAATGCGGGAACTAAATCAAAAGACTCCTTATATGAAAAGAAAAGCTCCTAAATAAGGAAAAGAAGTGCAGAAGGCTCCTTATAGGAAAATGAAAACTTTTTAAAGAAAAATTAATTACTTTCCTTGTAGGAGTCTACTACGAAAAACAACTCCTATGCGGAAAAGGAAAGAGACAGAAAGTCATCACTAACTCATTCCAAGATGAAGTAGGAAAACGTGCCCAAAGCAGAAAATGAAGTTAAAGAAGGAAAATAATAAAAGAAGATGTTTTCTAGGCAGTTAAGGAAGGAGGTAAACAAGTTCTATAAGGAAAAGGATTAGTTTTCTAGGAAAACAAAAATTCTTTCCTTGTTGAAGTTGACTAAGGATCTGTCAAACTCTATATAAGGATAAGGCTGGAGAAAGAGAAGATCGGCGCTTGCAATCATAATTGAGAGAATTTTCCAGCAAAGGCAGAGCGGCACCTATTGCATATTCACGAAAGTTATCATCTTGAGAGCAATAGCCATTGGAGCAAAACTGCATGACTTTGTCACAGCAACACTAGAACTAGGTTCATGAGTTGTGTTCAAGTCTGAACTATTGAATATTGAAGACTGATCAATTAAAGGCTAGGGTTATTAGTCTTTGTTGATTTGTTCTAAGTTTATTATTGAGTTGTAATAATTTCTAGGTTGAAGAACAAGAAGTGGGTTTGACTTCTTAAAGAGTAGTTAGTTGAGAGTTTGAAACAAGAAGCGAGTTTGACTTCTTGGAGAGTTGTGAGAATTGTAACAAGAAGTGGGTTTGACTTCTTGGAGAGTAGAGTCTTCGATTTTCATTCACATCGAAAAACCGATTTAAAAACACCAAACTAAACCGAACTGAAGTAGAAAAAACCGAACCAAACCAAATTAGTTTTGTTTGGTATATGGTGCACACTTTTCTAAAACCGAAAATCACAAAATCAAACCGAAATTTAATAAAATCGAACCAAAGAACCGAACACCCACCCCTATTTGGCACCCAGATTTTCCTTCTTATCCTCTGCTCTAGTTGCAGGGCCAATAATGGATATTGATGTGCAAAGGGGACCGTTACGGATTATCAATAAGTAAAACGTGCCAATGAAGTACGATGATTAATTAGTTGAGTATATTATATATTAAAAGACGTATATACATTCAACTTCAGATATTTTTAAAATATGTGTTTCTTTTATTAATCGTTAAATTAGGTTAGTTGATAGATGTTATCAAGTATTAAATAGTAAAAACATATTTGTTCTAAAATATTAGTTACAAACATATTCAGTTAATTCCGCATATTTGAAAAGAAATAATTGTACAAACAAGCATATGAAATGAAGTAGGCATTGATCAAAATGATATTAATAAAACAAAACGAATGTTGGTAGAAATTGAACCAACTAAAGTGAGGAATTAAAAGGCATTTGTGTTTAGAAATTGAACAAATATGTTGATAAGGTGCATAAGAATAATTGAATAGAATTTAATGATTCTATTCAATATTATTCTTATTTATTCTTATGCACCTAATCAAATGAACCCTTATTCACATGGATGCATTAGACTTGTTTATCATTATTGACAGGTTCAATTCTTTTACGATATGTATTACTTCTCTCCCTTTTAATTTAGATGACACTAGGGACCAGACATGATTTAAAAAAAATAATAAATAAATAAATAATTGTTTGGTTCAAAACGAGCCTTATAAATTGTTTGGATAAGCTTTACTATAGAGCCTTATAATACTTTTATATTTATTTTTAAAAAAAAAGGTGTTTCGGAAGAAAATAATTAAGTGCTTTTAGAGAATAGAAACAAAAAAATAATAATTCAAAAACTAAAAAAAATAGTTTTTCCACAATTTAAAAGTACATTTTTGAATATTTTCTTATAAAATTAATTAAATAAGAAAATACATTTTTGAATATTTTCTTGTAATTATTGCTTCTTCTTTTTTTTGCTGATTTTTTTTATAGCTATAATGGCTCTTAGATAAACTACTATGACTTGAGGGTTTTATTGATACAAGATAGTAACACATTTTTTGCCTTTTAATTTATGTGGTACAATTCATCTTCTGAGAGTTAAACCGTTTAATTTTGATTGTATATTTAGGCATGAAATTTTTAAGTTTTTTGAAATAAAATATACATGTTTGAATACAACGTAAAAAGTACTATAAGTCACAATAATTGATAATTCAAGATATTTAAAAGATATATGAAAAGATTTATGATCAAAGAAACACTTGTTTGAATTCTTGAAATCCGAAAAATGTCACATAAATTGGGACGGAGCGAAATAAATAATTTTGATAAAGAATATATCATAACTGGATGAGCATTTAAGTAATTTACTCACCAACAAGAGTTGTGGGGAGTGGTAAGTGACCTTCATCCTTGACTAAAGGTATGAGGTTTGAGTCCCCTTATTCTTTGTTAGGGAATGCTTTAACTCCCTATATGGAACTTTCCGAGGTGAATCCGGATTTAATTGAACTCTAATATGAGTACGGACACTGTGTGAAAAAACTAAAAAATAAAATAAAATAAATTTACTTGGAATAAGGACCACGCTAAAGAACAATATTCATGTTTAAAACATGGCAAGGAATTTGAGAGTCTATAAATAAAAGACTTCTTTAGGATAGACTATAGAGGAATCACAAGTCATAATAAAGCAAGCAATAGCAATACACAAATCGATCAAACATGAGGAGGACGAAGTGTTTATTTTTCTTATCTCTGTGTTTCCTTCCTTTGTGGTGTTTTCATCAAGTTTCACTTCTCAAAATCCCATTGACCTAATCATAAACAAAATATGATTAGGAATCAGTACACAATATGATTATTTGCAATACATTTCAATGTAGGAAAAATAAATTCTAATCATAAACAAAATATGAAAATATAAGAATATTTTAGTAAATAGTGTGGTACAATTTTGTTGTTTCCTTGATTTTTTTTTCTGAATTTCTCCGTAATTTCAGAGTAGTTAGTGGTATATTTTTCGAGCTAGGATGATGTAGATCTTCTTGTGATGTATTTGATAGCTAGGAAGGACAAGCTGTAACTTTGACAAAGAAAATATATATTTGATGCCTTAATCACTTTATAAATATCTCATGATAAGTTTATGGGATATATTTGAGATGACTCTTTAAATGAATATGTTATCCTCTATATAGCTATGAAGTAGGATTTAAAATAAATTCACTACAAAAATCCTAACTAAAATTAAACTTGTCTCATAGAATCCAACAAATTTTCAATGTATACAATGATGATTGCAATTTTTTCCTCGTATATATTTATTCTCTGTGTGTGTTTTGTCGTATTTGTTTACTAGAAAGGAAATGCAAACAATTAAACCATATGTAAGTAATTTTGTCTATATACAAGAAAGAAAATTACTCACTCCGTTCCTTTTTAGTTGTTATGTTGCGGTTTTCAAGAGTTAATTTGATTAATTTACAAAGTTAAATTAGATTACGTTAATTTGATATTTTAAAATAAAAATTTAGATATTTAAAAATTATATGAAAAGTACTATAAATTATAATTTTTTCCATATTAATATAATGAAAAAATAAATCTTAAAATGTTACTCAAAATTTATATTATTTGACTCTAAAAAAAAATATGATAACTAAAAAGAAACAGGGAGAGTAATGTATTACGATTCATATAAATATTTATAATTAACGTTCCACATGTAAGTAAGTTTTGGTGTAAATCAATCATAGAGCAAATTACTAATAGTGAAGAATAATTGGCACTTACACCACCTTAGAGAGTCAATATTTGGTACTAGCCATGTTTTTCATCCATTATGTTCAACTTTTTTAAATCAATGAATTATTAAATTTCTTCTAAGGTCTATATAGGAGCAATAATTAAGTAATTAATCATCAAAAATTAACTTTATGTGATCAGAGAAAGAGTCACCATCTACTTTTGTTAATTGCTTCAGTAAGTCCTATTTCCTGTCTTTTTCCTATTGTTAATAATGCAAATCATGTTTCGTGAATATTCTTATACGTTAAATATTTTTTTGTTAAAACATTATTTTTAGTACACATAAAAATTATGTTTTGTGACTATTCTCCTACGTGGAATGATAAAGTGAATCCCATTAGGGGGTTACTCCCTCTAACTCAATATAAACGAATTGTTGACATTATTTTATATTAGCAAATTATTTCTCTTTGATTTACTTTAGCTTTTTTTTTTAAGGGTATCACTCCTTACCGAAAATACTTTTCAAAATATGGTGATTTCAGAAACTTGGCCAAACATTCTATTATAATTTATTAAATAGAATATTTGATTAAAAATATTTTAATTCCATCTAGAAATTGTATTTACAAGTCAATATCCCTTCTAAGTTCTATCTAGGGGGTGTATGTTTTATGTCAATAGACCTAATTAGGCTGAGTTGTATTGGTCTGGGCTTCTCTTGACCGAAGACAAGAGAGTAAAGACTGATTAAATCTTGTTGGGCCTAGTAAGTCTAGAATAGGGCCCATCAAAAGTTCTTTGAGTTTGTTCGAACGTTAAACCCCAATCTCTAAAGCTTTTAGCCCAATTTAACTTCCAATCCTATGCAGAGATCACAATCCTTATCTGTAGCCCTGCAGCGATTTTACAATTAAAATTAAAAAAATATATATATGGAAAAATTACTAAATTACACAGCTTTAAGTAAACTATTTTTCATATTTCCCTATATCTTTTAAAAATCTCTAAAATCCCTTATTTTAATAATGTATCCGTATTAATGTATCCGCGCTTTCACTAATGTATCCGGATTGGGAAATCCCTTATTTTAATAATGTATCCGCGCTTTCACTAATGTATCCGGATTGTTGTATTAATGTATCCGCGCTTTCACTAATGTATCTGGATTGGAAAATTCCTTATTTTAATAATGTATCTGTATTAATGTATTAATGTATCCGCGCTTTCATTAATGTATCCGGATTGGGTTAATTTTAAGGGACTATTGTAATTAGAAAAAAAGTAGGGATAAATAGTAATTTCATCTTTACACTATGTAATTTATGTAACTTATACAAAAAATATTCCGCTGCCTCTGTAGCGATTTTACAATTTTTTTAAAAATAAATTAACATCTCGCTAACTGAGCAGCGAGAAAGAACGATAATTGGACGCCATTAACGGTGTTAAAAAACACAAAGAATCTTGCTCCTAGGACAGCGAGTTGTCCGTTTTAGTTTTTAAAAAATTGAGTGGTCCTTTTATACATTTTGTATGGAAAAATGACATTTTTAGCTCCGGACTCCTTTATTGATCAAGAAAATATCCATAAGTATATATATATATATATATATACACACACACACACTAGATACAAAAGCTCGGACAAGTCCGGGCCCAATATTTATTATTTTATTTGTTTTAATTTTATGAATTGTTGTTAATTATTTTTATAATATTTCAAACGTACATTTAAAATATTATATGTGGCACATGTGATATTTTGAGAGTTAATCAATTGTTTAATACATTTTAAGTATGTAATTTTAAAATAATATATGTTATTTCCCGTGTCCCAATTTTGTAATTTTCAAATAATATAGTTATTCCTGTTGTCCCAATTTATGTGGCACATGTGAAATTTCGAGAGTTAATCACATTTTAATATAAAATAATGTTGTCACTCAGGTTTGAACTAGAGACCTTTGACTTGTAGTGTGAAGCTCCAACCAACAGGCCAATAACATGTAGTGTGAAGCTCCAACCAACAGGCCATTAATTTTATATCGATATTTATAATTTTTATCTTTCAAATAAATTTTGAATTGTCAATTATTTTGATCTATTACATTTTTTTACGTAGTTTTTAAAATTTTAAAATTAATAAAGACTTTGTTAATTTTTAAAAAGCAGCGGTAGAAATCATATCTACGAAAAATATATTCAAACTCTAAATTTCAACTTTTACTCAAACTCTTAAAAAATAATTAATTATAATATCATAAACTTTAGAAAAATTAATTAATGAAAACACATAGAAGC
The DNA here is from genome assembly GCA_018342035.1 of Solanum appendiculatum. NCBI lineage: Eukaryota > Viridiplantae > Streptophyta > Magnoliopsida > Solanales > Solanaceae > Solanum > Solanum appendiculatum. Next base: position 32,772 of record JAGDQO010000308.1, read on the forward strand.
AAAATGGGCAGCGGAATAAAAATATGTTGCTGCTCAGGTTTGGACCAGGGAACTTTGGCATGAAATGTCAAGACTCAACCATTGGGCCAAGTAACTCACATGTAAGGAAAGCACACAGCTGAAGCGGACAAGTTGACGCTCAGCTGTGTGTTTATTCCCTCTTATATATTAGTACTAGAAAGGGGATGCCCGTGCTTTGCACAGGCCCAATCAATATTATTTGAAATTCGTAATGTTTATTTGTGGTATTTTTAACTTTTTAAATTCAATAATATTTGTTTTTTATAGATATAATATTAACAATCTAACATTAATATTCAAAATAAAAGGTAATTTATAGATTAAAAAATGGACAAATAAATCAAAAATTTAAATTTATAACATCGTAGATATCTGCTACACTTAATTAAGTAGTACTTATTTAAAAAAAATTTATAGTAAAAATTCATTTATGTAGATAAGGTTTTCTTATAATAATAATAATAAAAAAAAACAATAATAATAATAATATCTTTTTAATTATATAAAACAAAACATTTTTGATGAAATTTAAAAATTAAAAATATTTTTATGTAAAATAAAAGATGGAATAACTAAAATATGAATACGAAATGTCAAAAGCTTCAAATGAGTTGAAATAAAAAATGAGGTTACCTAAATCAGGCTTAAACCAGTAAGCCAAGCAAGTCAATGTGAAAATAAGCACACAACTGAAGCTGACATGTTGTCTGACTAGCTGTGTGCTTATTCTCCTTTATTATATAGTAATAATAATAATATATATATATATATATATATTAGTGTGAGGAAATGTCCATGTTCATCACCATAAAGTTCATGAGTTATGATTCTATAATTTTAGGACTTTTAATAAGAGGGTTGATAATCTAAAATATAATTTCTAGGATTTGAACTTAGAAGTTCAAGAGGAACATAAACCACTCAATGACTCAATCATTAAGCCAATCTCTAATTTAATATTTAGAAGATTCAAAATTTATATATACACATAAAACACTAAAAAGTACTTTATATATATAAAAAAAAATTTAGTCAAGAGAGTTTTGAGTGAATTTCCGTGTGACCTCCGAGATCTGCCCCTACTTTCCACCCTATTCCATCCTAGCATCCCTAACCCAACTCTCCAACTCAATCATAATATTTTTTTTACTTACCAAATATAATAAACTAAGTGAGTAATAAACTATATTATTTAGAAAATGAAACATTTTCCTTCGTATCAAATACACCCATAATAGTAAAATATTTCATAAAAGAATTGAGAGATCCTATTTTTGTTCGAAGGAACATATCATATATATCCATCACTATGACAAAAACAACTTTTAGCGGCAATAAACATGGTGTTAAAGTCTTTACCGGCATTAGTTAGTTGTCACTAAATTCAATGTCGGTAAAGACTTTAGGGACATTTACAAAGAGTCCTAATTACCCTAAAAATATATATTTAACGCCAATTAAATTATTATCATTAATTAAATAACATTAAGGATCATTTTTGTTGTAGTGCATCTATGATCTACCACATGAATGATGTAAGTATATTATATATTTTAAAAATATATTTGGCACTAGGGGGTGGAGATAAATATCGAAAAATCGAACCGAACCAAACTAATTCGGTTCTTCAGTTTTGATTTTTCGATTCGGTGTCTATGTTATTTTTTAAAAAGTTCGGTTCTTCGGTTCGATATTCGATGTAAGGGTCTCAAAATTTTGGTGCACTGAAGAACCGAACTTTTATTTAAAAAATAAAATTATATTATATATATATATATATATATAAAACAAATATAAAAATTCAACTAACAATTAAATCATTCATGAACAAATCAAAGTATCAACAAATGTACAATTCAATAGTTAACTTCAAATATTAATTCCCAAGAGGAACTCAAACATATTTTTATCAATGTACATTATGTTAGGAACCCGCCTTTGTACTTATTTTTCTCGAGAAGTAGTTGGAGGCACAATGTTCTTAATAAAGATAAATATAGTCTTTTAGTTAGCACAATAAGTATTCCACGGCTAGACACATCATTCCTTAAGATAGTTTTAAATTTTTAAGCATCTGATACTTTGATTTTGTCCTCATTATATTTTTCATTCACACCGAAAAACCAATTTAAAAACACCAAACTAAACCGAACCGAACTAGAAAAAACCGAACCAAATTAGTTTTGTTTGGTATACGATGCACACTTTTCTAAAATCAAAAATCACAAAATCAAATCGAAATTTGATAAAATCGAACCAAAGAATCGAACACCCACCCCTATTTGGCACCCAGATTTTCCTTCTTATCCTCTGCTCTAGTTGCAGGGCCAATAATGGATATTGATGTGCAAAGGGGACCGTACGGATTATCAATAAGTAAAACGTGCCAATGAAGTACGATGATTAGTTGAGTATATTATATATTTTAAAAATATATTTGGCTCTTTCAGTTTATTAATCATTAAATTAGGTTAATTGATGGATGCTACCAAGTATTAAACATTAAAAACATATTTTTGCTAAAATATTAGCTACAAACATATTCACTTAATTCTGCAGATTACTTCTTAGCAGTATGAGGTAAGAAATTTTTGGGTTTGGGTGAATCGATGTGGCACTCGATATTTCGAAGCTAACCGCGTTAATGAAATTCTTATCCGGACACATTGTTTCTCTAGAAAAGATGAAGCATAGTACAGATACTTTTCTGGTTACATCGGCATCAAAAAATATTTTTCAATTTTTTTTAATGTTTGATTGATTTAATTGTTTGGAAAAATATTTTTTTTAGAAAAATAGGTTACTTAAAAATGAGAAAAATGATTTTTCTAATGAAAATCGAAAAAAGAAGTTGAATAAGTGACTTTTCAAATTTATTATCTCCTCTCTACCCACTCAACCCTCACCCTTCGACCATTTTTTTTTAGAGTGTGAAATACATTTTATTTTATAAAGATATTATTTATTTATTTTAAAATAGTCCAAGAAAATAATAAGATCACGTAAAATAAAGATATGCAATTGGTAATTGTTTACTAGAATAGAGGGGGCATTTGCTATTTTCTGTTTTCTGAATGGTACATTTATAGGTCGTTTGGTAGAATGTGTTTGAAAAAATGAAGAATGCATTAATAGCCTTTTGTATTGCTAAAAATATAGAGGAGGATCCTCTTCGTTTTCATCATCACTAATTAATTTAGGTATTCTATTTCTTCAATACTATGTAAACAATCAGCTTCATACACCATTGGAAATAAGTATTATATATGGATAGACATTAATAATACATTCAAACTTCTAGTTTGCATCATAGGAATTGATAAAAGTTTTTTACCATTGAGAAAATATTTACTTACAGCGCATATTAGTTAAACTTTTTTACAATATATACTTTTTCACTCCCTTTTAATTTAGATGACACTTGGGACTATACATGATTTTAAAATAAAATTAAAAAATAAATAGTTTGGTTCAAAACAACCTTAAAAGAATTTGGATAAGCTTAAATAAAGAGCCTATAATACTTCTATATTTATTTTTTTAAAATAAAGTGTTTCGATAAATTTTTAGATGAAACTAATTAGTGTTTTTTGAGAGCAGCAGAATTTTTTCAAAAATTTTAAAAAATAATACAGGTTTCCCCAAATTAAAAGTACATTTTTGATGAATTTTAATGAAATTAATTAAATAAGAAAAGATTTATGATCAAAGAAATACTTATTTGAATTCTTGAATAAATAATTTATTTCTTATGTTTTCGTCAACTTTCACTTCCGAAAATCCCATTGACCTTCACCTACCCAGTGCTAGGCCGCCTATCCCGTTATTAGACATGATCGAACGGTAAAGAAGTTGATCCTCGTTCGAGTTAATTGAATTGTTGAAATATTTTTCATTTTTCAAATTAATTGAATTGTTCAGTTCAAGGCTACTTTTAAAATATTTTTCTATTTTTATCCTTCATTTTATGTGATGAGTTCAAGAAACTTTAATTACTTTGAATTATTCTAAAGACTAATTTGACAATAATTAATAAGGGCAAAAATGGAAAGTAATGTCTAATTTGTGTCCTAATCTTCTTTTCTTAAAGAGTGTGAAATACTCCAACAATTCAATTATTTTGAAATGGAGGGAGTAATATTGTAAACAAAGTCATATATGAAAAGTAAAAATAAAATTACATAATATGTTGAATACTAGTGGTATCAGGGGCGGACCCACCCTTCGGTAAGGGGTGTCAAGTGACATTCCTTCGTCGGAAAATTATATTGTATATAGAGGTCAAATTTTGGTTTAATAAATATATATAGAATTATTGACATCTCTTGACACAAGTTAAAAATTTAGTTTAATGTTTAAGCAGGGCCGGCCGTATGCTTATTTGAATAAGGCATGGGCCTTAGGCCCCCAATTTTAGGGGGCCTCAAATTTTTTACCAAGAATAAATTAAGTGTTAATTTTTATAGAGAAATTAATTATTTATGATAAAAGTATATATTTTTAAATTTTTAAAATTATTTCATTCTCTTTAATCCCATAAGAAATTAAGAAAAAATGTTTTATTTTCTTACACTCTCTACGCTAATATTCACATTATTTTATTCTTTTACACTCTCTTCTTTAAATTTTTGATAAGTTAGAGTAATACTCTGTCAAAAATATGAATCAATAGTCGAAAAGTGTTGAACAAAGTGAATTGCAAATTCTTTTTCTATTTCTTCTTAGATTTTCAAATATTACAACAAAGCATAGTAAAATGTGGGGTATACAAAATTATCAACTTCTTGAATCAAATTTTATGGTTCTAACTCTTATCTTTATTTGAAATTTATCAACTTATTACTTATAAAACTATGTTAACAATTCATATAGTAATTGTCCGAGTAAAAAGATGTTTTTCAACGTTGAATTGATAAAATCTTATCTAAAGCTAATAATTGAAAAAGAAATCGAATACATCATTTATAAAAAAAATATTAAGTATTCTTGCATTTAAAAATGTAAGAATTTTTTTTAAAAAAATTAATGGATATGAAGTTTATTTAGATTTTAGGCCTCTAATTGAAATTTCGCTTTAGGCCTCCAATTGCGTTGAGCCGCCCCTGTGTTTAAGGTATTGTGAAAATTTGTTGAGATTGTGTATTCTAATCCTACTAACCTCATAATTATATTTTTTATGACACTTTTAATGACAATCCTGGGTCCGCTATTAACTGATATCAAGCCTAATGGATGCGACATAGATTTAATGTGGAGGTATAAATTCCTTTTAAGGAGAAAAGATTACTCGCAAAGTCGGAATATTAATATTTCATGTGCTTTCAAATCCTGTTTTGTAACAATATCATTAAGAGTATGTTTGGGTCAGTTTAACCCACAACAAACTTAGCTTGAACAGATAGGGAACAGTACAATACGATTGTTTGCAATAAATTTTAATGTAGAGAAAATAAACTTCAATCATAAATAGAATATGAAAAAATAATAATGAAATTATTATTAATAAATAGCGTGGTACAATTATATTCCTTTTTTGATGTTTTTCTTTAAATTTTCCGTAAATCCAGGGTGGTAGGTGGTGTATTTTTCAAACTAGGATGATGTAGATCTTCTTGCGATATATTTCATACCTTGGAATGAAAGGCGGTGACTTTGACAAAGACAATTTATGATGTTTTGATTTCTTTATGAATATCCAATAAATTTATGAATATATTTGAGAAGTCTATTTAAATGAATATATTATCCTTTACATAGACATGAACTAGAATTAAGAATGAATTAGCTCAAAAATCCTAATTTAAATTAAACTTATCTTGTAGAATCTCACAAAATACACGACCTTAGAGAGTCAATAATTGGTACTAGCCATGTTTTTCATCCATTATATTCAACGACAACAATTTTTAATATCAATGAATTATTAAATTTCTTCGAAGGTATAGTTATAGGAGAAATAATTAAGTAATTAATCATCACAAATTAACTTTATGTGATCATGAGAAATAGTCACCATCTGCTTTTGTTAATTGCTTCGGTAAGTCCTATTTCCTATCGTTAATAATGAAAATCATGTTTTGTGACTATTCTCATACGTTAAATATTTTACTGTTAAACTTTATTTGTAGCACACTCAAATTATATTTTGTGATTATTCTCCCATGTGAAACTTCACGATGAATCGAATCCCATTAGGGTTTACTCCCTCTAACTCAATATAAATGAATTGCTGTCATTATTTTATATTGACAAATTATTACTCTTTGATTTATGTTTTTAAATATTTTCTTTTAAGAGTATCGCGCCCTAATATATAATTCTTTAATATTGTACTTGAGGGAGTACTAAGCTAGCGTTTGGCAAAAATAAGTAGAACCCATATGGACAAAATATTAACAATATCATTAAATATTTATTAAATAAAAAATGTATCATTCTTTTTAAACTAGCTAAAAAATGAATCATATAAATTGAGATAAAGAAAGTATTATTATTATGTGACATTTTTTTTTATTTTCATTTTATTCTATTCTACAAAAAAAATCATCTTTTTTATAATTAAAAATAATTTAATATAATTTTTACACTTTGAATATTTTTAATAAGATTGGTCAAGTACTAATTACTACTTTTAAAATTTAGTGACTAAACACAAATTATTTCTTATCAAAATATGGTGGTTTAAAAAATTTGACCAAACATACTAGTATTAATTTACTAAATAGAATATTTAATTAAAAATATGTCAATCAATCGTATCCAGAGGTTGTACACGCCAATAAGGCCCATCAAAAGTTCTCTGAGTTTGTCGAAGTTCGAACGTTAAAGCCCAAATCTCTGAGGCTTTTAGCCCAAGTCCTTATTTTGCACTTTACAAACAAACATTGAAACACATGTACCAAAATAATGAAGTGATCCATCAATTAAGTTAGGTCTACTGTTCTTCGGTAAAATCAAATTAATTAGGTTAGTATAAACTCAAACATAGATAAATATTTTCACGATTCACTTTTACTTATCTATTATTATAAAAATAAACTTTCACTTTATTTATCGTTTTCAATATATCCAATGTTTTATCCTTAGTATAAGTAATAATATTAAATATTAATTAATAAAGTGTGCTAAATTCAAAATTGACAAATAAAATTAAAGTGGAGTATAATTTTCCCATCAAAATCAGAGAAGATAAGGAGAAATAAATTGGACACCTTTTTCAATACGAAATATTCGATGATAAGAAAAGAAAGGGTTGAGAGTATTTGGAGTTTTGCACCGTCCAAAAGGTCAAATGGGGGACCAATTAACCTCTAAAATCCAAAGTCACAGGTGAAACTTGACATTAGTCTATCATGAAATTATTAAATTAGGAGATGTAAATGAGTTAATTGATTATAAGAATTTTTATTTTATTGGTAAACCGTTTTATTTACACTTGTGTAATTTTTTTAATCTTATTTCTTATACCTTCTATGCAACTAAAAAAAAATAGAAATTATTAAAGAATATGACAAGCATCCATATATATTTAAGAAAAATAGCTACATTTCATTTTTTTCATGTTATATGGATATAATTATAAAATAAATAGCAAAGCTAATTATATACTAATAAATAATTTTTTTATATATATTTAATATGAATAAATATTAAATAGAAAAGTTCTTATTGAATGCCTAATTAATTATTTCAGACAGATTTTACGTTATCTTTTCCCATGTTTACCATCAACAACTTTTTCTCTTTCATCGATATCCCTATATCACATATCTTCTGATTTTTTTCCCCCAAATTCATTCAAATTCAAGATCTTTTGCATCATTTTAGGAACGATTTTTATGATTTGTATCCATTGGGTATCTTCGAATTGCATATTTATCTCGTTATTATGAAGATTATATATATCCACATCTATATTTTCATCTATTTTCATAGGGTTTTGATTCAAGAATTTGTTTATCCATTTCAATGGATGAAATTGGTACTCCGAGGCGGGCTACGAGAGGTATACATTTATTTGACAAATTGTTGGATGAACTACCTTCTTTTGATTTGTGTATTACTCAACAACAAGCCAAAATTACAGGCTCTATTGCTTCATTGGAGAACGAAAGAACAAAGAAGGTTAATGACCCTATACCCTTAAATCTGCTTGAAGAAATCGAACATGCAAAATCAGTAAAGAGGAAAGAAGGTTCAGAATCATTAAAAGTGAAAACTAATCTTGAAAAAAGGAGAAAGGTCAACAATCTTGATTCAAGTGGAAGTGAAAAAAGAGGAGTCGAGCAGGAACAAGAGGAAAATGAGATTGAGGTTTGTATGCTTTATTTAATCAGTTTAATGTCATTTACTTGTATATCTCAACACTTGTATTGAGTGACATTGCCATTATGAATTGTCCTCTTGTGTTGAAATTGTTAAGCAAATTGATTTTTGTATGTATATAGTTATTAAAAAATGAGTACAAGAAGATCATGAATAAAAAAGAGATTGGGGGTTCTGTGATTATCAATTTTGTATATAGTAGAATACTTACATACATATACATTTGTACTGTTATATTAGTACAAGTTGAAATGTTGATCTGTGAATACAATTATATCTGAATACATAAGTACTCTATCAAAATTGAAAAGTTGATTAGGGAATTCAAGTATAGTTAGATACATTAATACTATATTTTTATACCAAAATGCTTGAGTCAACACAAAACCTCAAGTATTACAGGAAAAAATGACCAAAAAAAGATTGACGTTTGTTGGATTTTCAAATTTTTATATACAAGAATACTTATACAGTTTGATACCAGCAAATTGTATAGTGTTTCTCGTTTGTCTGATGTATCCATCTATTTGTTTAACAACAGTGTTGAAATGTATTCATCTTTATATACATAGATACTTGTATTGTTATATAAGCACAAGTTGAAATGTTGATTTGCGAATACAATTATACCTAGATACATAAGTACTCTATCCAATTTAAAAAGTTGATTCGGGAATACAAGTATAGTTGAATACACTAATACTGCATTTCTATAATAAAAGGGATTGACGTTTATTGGCTTTTTCAAATTTTTATATAGCTGAATACTTATACAATTTGATACCCACACATTGTGTCTTGCTTCTAGTTTGTCCAACATATTCATTTTTGTGTTTAACAACAGTGTATTCATAGTATTCTATATTGTGTATTCATTTTTTGTTTAACAACTAGTGTATCCATTTTTTAAATTGTCGTGGTCTTATGCTAAATTGCAATACTTACATTGTTTGATATATTGATACATTAAGTTTTAATAAATACTTGTATCTTGAATATATTAGTACTTTGAGTTTTATATGCTAACTAAACAAGTAATACATTTTCCATTTGTAGGAAATCAAATTTTATGTGGTAGAACGTCCAATTGAAGCCCCACATATGCAAATATACGGAAACCATAACACTGTTCACGATTTGAAGGAGAAGCTTACTCCTACGCAGTTTCAAAAATTTAAGAACACATGTTTTGGTGTATATACCAAAATGCATGAGTGTCGTGTCCAAAATCAAATATTTAGGTGCTTGATGGTTTGTGAGTTACAGGACAGTTCATCAGATACTTTGTTCATTCGTATAAATCAGACCACACTCCGATTTGGTATTCGAGAGTTTGCCATAATATCTGGTTTAAATTGTGGTGCCGATCCCGATGATTTCTCATTCAACACAAAGAAATCGAATAGAATCATTCAACAATTTTTTGGAGGTAAAAAAACTGTAATAAAAAAGGCAGAACTGATCAGGAAGTTTGACAAGAAAGTTTGGGGTGATGGGAACGATGACGATGCTGTCAAGTTTGCAATTCTATATTTTATAAATACATTTATCTTTTCCAAAGAGAAGACCAGCACATCCATACCAAGGAGCCACATTGATTTGGTTGAGAGTGGTCGATATAAAGATTATCCGTGGGGAATAAAAGCTTTTGCAGCATTGCTTAAAACTGTATCAAAGAAGATGGATGCTCGTAAACAATATTATAGAATTGCCGGTATGCCTCTTGCTATGCAAGTTTGGCTGTACGAGTGTTGTTCATCTGTTGATAAGAAAATTTCATCAAAAGTTTCCAACCGTATCCCCAGATTGCTTAATTGGAGGACCAAAGAGAAGCGATCACTTTATGAATACTTAATGGAAGAAATGTTCAGAGATAACGAAAATTCGATAATTCGTTCATATTTTATTTCAATTTAAATTAATACCTTGTTTATATATAGAGTACTTATATTTTGATGTTGTAACTCAATAACTATATATTAATGAACTACATACGCATTCTTTACAATTAACCTTCCAGAATATTTCACCACCCCTTAAGGAATTGCACTTTTACAAATTCCATCGGAAGATGCTGTAATTGACACAACTCTAACTGATGAAGATGTCGTTGAAATTGAGGATGATGATTTCACTTCAAAACCTCCATCAGATATGCCAAAGAATAAAGTAAAAGGAAAAGAAAAGGTCAATGCTTCTTCAACAATAGCGATCAAGAAAACAACAATGCATGTTAATGAACCTTCATCTGGGTTACGAAAATAAAAAAAGATTCCTTTGGGTCCGGGGTTAACTCCACTGCAAAATGATCACGTGTCAGCAAATGAGTTGCATAAGAAGTCTGGGAGTTCAATCAATGAAACACCACACATTGTGTTGACAGAGAAAAATTCTAATAGCAAGTTAGATGAAATTGCCGAGGTGCGGCAAGATCTTGCCGCATTTAAGAAATCTGTAATCAGTTTTGGGTTTTTTTGGTTATACTTTTCATTATATACAAATATTTTCTAAATTTTTACAAATATATTTAGGTCACTTCAGTGTTTAAGGAACTGCGTTTCTTTATAGTGAAAAATCTAAAAGTTGTTTTGGATGCAATCAACGTTAGTTGTACGACTGAAGAGTCATTCCAGGTATGGCATAATTTATATTAAATCATATATGTTATAACACTTATTATTTGATACATTTACACAGGTTGCTGATATAGAAACTCAATTCGTTGTACCTAATATTATGAAGAAGAATTCACTGAATGACAACATTCATCATTCAGATATACAGGTTGATTCGGGAAAAAAACACTTTGATACAAATGGGGTAATATATGGATACATTCCCTCTTTCTGGATTATACAATTATAATTGTATTCACGCAATTGATTTCCTTATATCTTTTTGTATTATTTGATAAAATTATCACAGAAAGTTACTGTATCACTGGACATTCACAATGATGGATGTCCAGTAATGGTTAACTGTAATGGTGATAGTTCAAATGTGGATTGTGAAATGTTCGAACAGTTGTTACCTATTACGAGTCATCAGACAACAATACAGTTTCAAGAAGAGGTTTGTTAAACTATATATAAACTTTTAAGTATTCATGTATTTATCATCAATTTACTTCAAAGTATATAGATATCATCTATTTTTAATATTATCGTAATTTTCAGCACCCGGTTAAGACACATATACAAGATCTAGTCATATCGGATGAACTTCTTGAAGTCAGACAGACTGGTGGAAAAGAAATAGCAACAGAGGTACCATTTATGTGCCTACATTTATTTATTTATCGCATTTAAGTTCAAAGTAATGTCAGTTCAATTATTTTCTGATGAACTAATTATAACCAGTAGTTGCATTGTTATTTTTAAAAAGTATTCAAATATATTAATTTATGATATTTTTTTGTTGTATTCAAATATTTTAAAAAGTATTCAAATATTTTTGTGTAGATACCACAATCAGAAATTGGAGCCGATGAGAAACAGTCTGAAGAATCACTTGTATTTGATGTTCCTATTCAATCTCTTGATATGAACGTCAAAACAAGAGAACATGTACAACCAGCATCACAATTTGAGTTGATTGATGAGTTGCTACCTAGCCTTAATTCGATAAAAACAATGGTGGTTCACTCATAGGTCGTAGTTGATGAGGTTACACCTTTACCAATTCACTGAGAGGCCGTAGTCGATGAGGTTACACCTTCACCAATTCACTCAAAGGCCGTAGTTGATGAGATTACACCTTTACCAATTCACTCAAAAGCCGTAGTTGAGGAGGTTACACCTTTACCAATTGTCAGAATCAGACATCCTGGTCGTTGGAATTGCTCTCCTTACTCCACTAAGTTTGGATATGCATCTGGTAACTATAAAGTTATAAATTCAAGGAATATGTATACACATATATTAAAAGTGTTAACATTAAAATTGAGTTGTTATATAAATTTTTAGCTGGCAGTTCCTTACTAGTGAACACAATACATGAAAAGATACATCCATTTGTGACTGATTTCATACGAGGGCCACATAATTATGATGTTTTTGAAGATTACGCAATGTGGCTTCGTGAAGGTCTCCTTGTTAAGCATGCACACAAGTAAGTACTTTTATTTTTAAAAAATTCATATGTAAATTTAGGGTACATTCATCATACTTATACTATCTTTATTGAATCAAATGGTGCATAATCAAGATCAAGAAGAACAAGGCAAAATTGGCAGTGCACATGGACTTGGGTATTCATTTAATAACTGACAAGAATTGGTTCTACACTCTATCATACGATGGACAACTTTTGAATGATGAGGTACTTAATGTATTGTATCTATTTATACGTAATAGATGTATCTTCTATAAGAACTGATCCAACTCAATATTTTCATCAATTATCACAACATATCGATGTGGTTCTCTATTACTTGTGTAAAAAAACAAGTACAACGTTAACAGCCGATACAGATACACAACTGTTGATTGTCTGTTCAAGACAAAGATTGCTGACATTTATGTCGCATATTCTGACGCTGAAAGCAAAATTTGTGTTGCAAACATTGAACACGACATACGTGAATACATAAATGGCTATAGGTTGATGGCTGTTATTCCATGGAATACAGTCGACAACGTGCTCATACCCGTAAATGTGAAGCAGAGGAACCATTGGGTATTGGCTGTTCTGTTATTTATTGAACGACGCATTCATGTATATGACTCATACATCATAGCATGACATGATTATTTTGTTAGGGAGGAAATTCAAAAGCTTGCTCAGCTTCTGCTGATGTATCTGTCCATGTATTATGAAGATAATATGGACGATATGCAAGATCAGAACATTCCATTCGATGTGATACACGTGCAGGATATACCTCAACAGCGATATGGTTTAATGTATGTTTACAAAATTGTGTCATCATTCTATAAATTGCTATAGCCCTACGAAATCTATTATTTTACAAATTATATATATGTACAGGAAAATGTATTATTTTACAAATTATATATATGTACAGGGATTGTGGACTGTATTTGCTTGCATTTGCGGAGTATTTGAGTGATGGCGAAGGCATTCCTGTTGAAACCATTGATGTTGAGTTACTTCGTATTAGATACGGCGCACTTCTTTGGGAATATGTTGCAAAGAAGATTGAAGATGGAGCTGTTAGCGACAATGAGGCACCGCCTAAGTCGAACAGGATGCCATGCCCAGAAATGGACAGTAGTGAAATTGTCATGATCAACTAGTAGCCTTCTAAGTTTTTTATTTTAACATGTTGTCAAACTACTATTTCATTTTGGATATTATGTCTAGCCGTTTTTGGCTTAAAGTATTTTAATTAATAAATAAGTGAATGTCTTTTTGAGCAATTAAGAATCGTTAACAGGCTTCATTTTGTATGTATATTCCCTGTATCTGATTTAACTATATTTGTGTATGCTAAATAGTCATTGCTCACACGGTTGTCTTGTTTAGCCATTATTATCAAGGAATATCGGTAACATAACTTTGTCCAGGATGAATTTATAATAGGATTTATTGTTGCTCCTATAACATGTACATGTTTAAAGTTAAATCCTAAATTAACAAAGAATCAAAAACTGTTGTATGCAAATAAAATCACTTTTATTCAATAATTGTATATTTACTCAAAACTAAGAAACATATTGTGAATATATGGGTATGTATTCCTATGTATTTTTAGTTAAATGTATTTTAGTATTTACTTCATTGATTTTTTAGTTAATGTTTTTTCTTAGTTTTATTCAGTCATTATTATGATATATCAATACCACATCTTTTGTTTATCTTCATATTACATCAAATTAGTATTTCTTTTGGCTATCAAAATTGCAGTTTGATTTCTAAAACTGGGTAATTGTTTAAATTTCAAAATTAACAAACAATTAAAAAAACACTTTGTATGCAAATTAAAACTCTTTTATTCAATAATTCGACATAATCAAAATTAAGAAACAAATACTCATTATTGAAAGTCAGATCCTACACATTACGTGGTGCAGTTCTACATGAACGCCTATTGTGACCACGGTTCCCACACGTACTACAAGAATTGGTACCCTTTCTTTTACTCAACTCGTTGAATGATTTATCCTGTTGCTTCTTTGGCCTACCTGGAGGTCTCTTGTATCTCGGTGGCAACACGACTTCTTCAGCAATATGTTCAGGTACGTTCCATTCAGTTACATCAGGAAGAGGATACACATGCACCTCATATGTCTTCAACACTGTTTTTGGCTTGTAAAAGTCTCAACAATATGCATCTGGAAGCATATTTTTGTTATTCAAGACCGCCCAAGCATGTGGGCATGGAATTCCGTCCATTTGAAACCTCTTGCAAGTGCAACTTTTGTTTTCAAGGCATACGATAAAACGTTTTCCTTCGTCACTTACCGAATAAATGTAGTCAGTTGATGGCACAACCTACAATGAATACATATATTAATAGATACAATTTCTACAAAATAACATATACTTATATACAAATACAACAAAACACAAGATGAATAAAATGAAGCAAAACGAGTTTGAATACATAATGAACAAGCTCGCTAGAAAAAAAAAGAGAAATAAGTTCACATGAACATACATACCGTCATATGCGTAGATTTATCTGCATTAAGTACAAGCATCTCCTGAAATTTTTTACCAAGAGGAGTGAATGTGTAGGATGAATTTTTTCGATTTGTGCAATTCCATCTAGCAAACATTAATCTCACTTCTTCAAGAAAGTCGAATATCGGCAATTCTCTTGCTGCTACCAAAGTTGAATTAATGGACTCTGCAATATTTGATGTCATCATCCAACCCCGATGAACTGGTGCATACAACTTTGCCCACTTCTCATACCCCCCGACTCCAAGTACTTCTTCACCGTAATATAAACTTGTTCATTAGCCTATCAAACTCATTCTGTGTATATGCCTTTGCCATAGTATAGAATACCTCACTCAATTGCTCATTTGATTTTCTAAAATTCTTGCATACATTGGCCCACAAGTTCCATATACAGGCGTAATGCTGCATATTAGTGTATACTCTAGAAACAGCTTTTATAATGCTTTCATGTCTGTCAGATACCACACACATATTCTCTCGTTCTCCATATGCTTCTTTGAACTGCTCAAAGAACCACGTCCAAGCAGCATCATTTTCAGAATCGATAACTCCATAGGCCAAAGGTAATATATTTCCTATTATACATCAACAATGTAACTTGTATATATAAAACATTAACTAAAGGTATTCATATATCACACATACCCGCTCCATCTAAAGTGCTGGCTGAAACGAAAGTACCAGTATATGCTGATTTTAGGTGGCTAGCGTCTACAACAATGATTGGCCTACAATATTCAAATCCCTTTATAAAAGCATGTAATGATATAAACACATACAAAAATTCGTTTGCAGGTGTTTTCTTCATTTGAATATGTGAACCGGGGTATGTCTTATCCAATGTATACAAATATCCGGGCAACTTTTTGTATGACACTGTGGGTTGTCCCATTATGGAATCCAATGCCTTTTCTTTTGCTCGCCATGCCATCTGATAGTTAATATCAACATCCAAATCCAATTTCATGTCGACCATGATATCACTTGGAGTGTATTTTCTCTTATGATTTTTCAATTTAGGTGCGATAATGCCTCCAATAAATCCACTGGTTGCTTTTACTTGCGAGTGCACCCCATCCTTCAAAGGACAAGTATGCTCGGAGTTGAAAACTCTAATTTTGAACATTTTCGACTTGTTTATACTTGATGCCTTCATTAACCATTTGCAATCTTTAGAAAGACATACAAGAGTATAACTGCAAATACAGTTTGAAAAAAACTTCTTTAGAATGGCACACAAGTTTATAATTGTATTCAATAATCAATACATTTAAATTCAAACAATTAAAATGGCAATTTACCTAATAGAGTTTGACCTCTCAACCAAGAATTGAAACCTATTGTCAATTAAATACTTTTCCATCACAGCCTTCAATGTCTTCTTATCCACGTATACTTGATCCTCCATTATCTCTTTATGATGTGTGTTAGTAGTGATCAAGTCGTTGCCACCATCAAATACATTATTTGGGTTATCGCCGAACGACGAAACCAAACATAATGTATCACTTGTATCAGTTAATCCAACATTGTATTCAAGCTGCAACACATCTCTTTCAATAGAAGCTTCTCCAGTTTTACAGTAAACTATATCACTATCGAAAATACTTACACACAATGGATATATTCCAAATTCAGTGTTCACTTTTTTTAATTGAACATATACCCATACACCCATGTCGTTGCGTATTTCCATAGGACCATCATTGCCTTCAATGGTGTATTTGATTTTCATACACTTTGTAGTCAGATCGACATTCAAATGACCAGAAATTAGATTAACTAAATCAAAATAAGAAGCATGTTCCTTCAACAGTACTCCATCGATGTTGTATTCGATGTAGCAATTTTCTTCGTTCCACTTTCCAGAATGTCTGATCAATACATGTATGGTTGCCATGTAGTTCACCTATTTAAAATCGAAATACTTAACCTTCATTCACAAATTCAACAATCTACTCGCATACAATAACTTGAATTAACAAAACAAAAAATTACGAATACCTTTACGACGCCTGAATAAGAAATATGGAGACAACTAGAGAATGGATTATGATGTATCACAATTTTCGTTAAACTGATGAGAATATGATCGGTTATGTCTTTATATAAGTAATTATTAGTTATAAAGTTAATAATGGGAAGTTGCTCCTTCTATGGACGTAATATAAGGAGAGTGAGTTATATTTAGAGTCAATTCCTTATTTAGTTTATTGTAATTAAAGATGTATTATTGTATAAATTGAAAAATAAATAAAGTATACAAAAATACAGCAACAAAAAGATATAAACTGTAGTCATATTTTGTAAATAACATACTTATAGCTATTGCACTTCAAAAACCCTATAAATATAGTCATTTTTGTAAGTTGCTCTTAAAAACATGTCAATCGTATCCAGAGGTTGTACACGTCAATAAGGCCCATCAAAAGTTCTCTGAGTTTGTTCGAAGTTCGAACGTTAAAGCCCAAATCTCTGAGGCTTTTAGCCCAAGTCCTTATTTTGCACTTTACAAACAAGCATTGAAACACATATATCAAAAAAATGAAGTGATCCATCAATTAAGTTAGGTCTACTGTTCTTCGGTAAAATCAAATTAATTAGGTTAGTATAAACTCAAACATCGATAAATATTTTCACGATTCACTTTTACTTATCTATTATTATAAGAATAAACTTTCACTTTATTTATCGTTTGCAATATATCCAATGTTTTATCCTTAGCATAAGTAATAATATTAAATATTAATTAATAAAGTGTGCTAAATTCAAAATTGACAAATAAAATTAAAGTGGAGTATAATTTTCCCATCAAAATCAGAGAAGATAAGGAGAAATAAATTGGACGCCTTTTTCAATACGAAATATTCGATGATAAGAAAAGAAAGGGTTGAGAGTATTTGAAGTTTTGCACCGTCCAAAAGGTCAAATGGGGGACCAATTAACCTCTAAAATCCAAAGTCACAGGTGAAACTTGACATTAGTCTATCATGAAATTATTAAATTAGGAGATGTAAATGAGTTAATTGATTATATGAATTTTTATTTTATCGGTAAGCGTTTTATTTTTATTTGTCTAATATTTTTATCTTATTTCTTATACCCTCTATGTAACTAAAAAAAATAGAAATTATTCAACTTGTACTCCCTCTGTTTTGATAGTTTGGCATGTTTTGTTATTTGAGAGTCAAAATTATGCGGATTTTAATTATCATTTTAAAATATTTTTTATTTTTAAAATAGCTGTTATAATTTGCTTTATATGAATTAACTTGACTTATTTTAAAACTAAATTTAATTAAATTAATTTAATATTTTAAAATTAAAATTTAAATAGTCAAAAATCATGGAAAGTATTATAAATTGTGATTTTTTAAATAAAAATATGATGGAAAATAGATTACAAAAAATAGTCCAAATTTAAATAATTTGACTCTTAAAAAATTAATGTGACAAGTATTTTGAAAAAAAAAACCTAAAGAGTACTATTTTTTTCAAATAACTTATATTACTTTTCAAATCTAAATTTTAATTATAAAATATTAAATTAATATAAGTTAATTTAACTTCAAAGATTAATTAAATTATTGACTTAAAAAACCAAAAATAACTCTAAAGTTGCGCTCGGTCGGATAACTTCCTCCGTCCAACAATGGCTGTCTACTATACTAAAAATAGTTGTCCAACAATACTTATCTAATTTAGAAAATCAAGAGATAATTTACCTTTTGTGTCTATTTTACCCTTGCTATTAAATACTATTTATCATCTAACACATTTCTCAAAGCATTAAATTTAATAAAGTCAAAGAATAAAATAGCATTACACCTATTATTTATTATTTATTAAAGAGGTGTGTCAAATTAATAGCGGATAATTATTATTGGATAGAGTGAGTAGTTATTGCAATGGGATATTAGTTGTTTTTTTTCCTTCTTCTCTTTTTCCTTGTTAGGAGTTTTTCATCTTTTACTTATTTCTGACTTGAATTCCCAATTTTAAAATTAAAAATGAAAATTATTTATCGTCCGAGTAACTTTTTCTTATTATAGTAGGTAACTACTTCTCTTAACAATAGCCACAACTTTTATTATCACCAACATGAGTTGTGGTACAGTAATTAAACTGCTTCATTCTTAATCAGAAATCTAGGATTCAAGCCTTGAGTATGGAGAAAATTCTGTTTGGAGCACCACTTTTAAATGAGCCCTATAATATGCGATTCAAATTTAAACGGACTCCGAACACCGAATGAAAGAGAAGAAAAACTTATATTATGATGCGAGAATTAAAAGGAGCATAATAGTAATATCCATTAATTGGGTGAGTGAGTGGAAATGTGTCTGTCTCCGTGTCTCGCACTAACCTTAACCAGCTATCTGGATAATGTTAGGCAAAAACCCACTCAATCACTATTTCTTTTTTTCTATAAAATAATATTTATTTACTAAAATCAATTAGAATAAGAGGAAGGAGGGGTTGTTATTCAAAATTGAGAAAAAAGTTTGATTTTTAAAATAAATTTTGGACCTGTAAATAATTTTCACCTCTTCAGTAGTCCTTTAATTTCCTCTTCTTCTTTTTATTCTATCTTTTCCTACTTACTCTTTTTGGGTAGTACTATTTATTTTTTAGATATTATCATTTTACAATCATCAGATCTAAAATTTACAAATATAACTAATTTAAATTTATATAATGTATTAAAATAAAAAATTATCTCTATCACAAAAAGCAATATTTTCAAAATTTAAATTTATTAAATAAAATTTAAGAGATCTGATCCATTCGAACCTATAATAATTACTATGAAGTATAAATGACATGGTAGGTATGAAGTAATTTAAGCACCGCGTTCGTAGCTTGACATTTAGGTTAGGTAGAGATGCACTAATCTCACTTATTAGCTTCCATTTGGACACGTAATTAATAGCACTGGGTATACTATAAGTGGTCCATTGTTTGGTCAAATTCAAGTAAAAGGATTTTCCCTATAATTAACGGGACTAGGGGTGTCAAATGGGCGGATTGAATTAAAGTTGGAGATATTAAAATGGATTAGTATAAAAATTGGATTGGCTCATGATCCATCCAAATTTACTTTGGGTTCAAATGGGTTGGACTCAAATAGACTTAAAATTGGGTTGGGTCATGACCCGTCCAATTTGACCCCCTTAATCTTAATAATTTTAACAATATTTAACTTTTATAACCACAATTTGAATTTCAACTCAAGAAAATATAAAAAATATGTTACAAATGGATAGATAAATCTTAAAAGATATAAAATAGATAGTAATTTATACCTTCAACATAGGAACATACACTACATCAATGCAAATAAAGAGTTTTAAAACAGGTTGAAATAAGAGATTAAATTGGGTTCAATTGAGGATTCTCTTAAAATGGGTTGAGACTTGAATGAGTTGAGATTAAACCCAATTCAAATTATCTTGAGTCCAACCCTTAAAATTATGGACGAATTGGGCGGATTGCTTATGTTCGGGCTCATTTTTGACACCTCTAAATAGGACATATATCGTAAAAAATAAAATAATATAAGAGAAAAGTGGCATAACTTATTGAAAATAATATAGTAATAATTTCACTATTTTTATAACAAAAAGTACTATTATTATATCACACAAAATATATTCTTTAGTTGAAAAGTATAATTTCAGTAATAATTTAATGGCGTGACACAAAATATAAAACAATTCATTTCTTTTTATTTTTTCTAAAAGGGGCAAATTCAATCCTACCACGTCAATCATTTATTAGCATTAATTAATTATATTTACCTAAATATCCAAGTTTGAAACAGAAAAAAACTGAAGTCTGTTCAGATAAAGTGACCACACTTAATAAAACAGTAGTTTTTTTTTATTTTTAAAAAGAGGGTTTTCTATCCGGTGTCTAGTATCAACATTAAAGTACGCTCCCTAACAAAAAATGACTTCGTACCCAGAGAGATTCGAACTCAAGACCTCTAATTAAGAATGAATGAGTATTTAACACTCCACAAAAATCCTGATAGATAATAAAACAGTAATTGCTAATTGAGTACTTTAAGAAATAATACTTCATTTACTAATTAGTTTACACTTTACATAACCAAATAAAAAAATTACTACTACAAAAAGGTCATTAATTATGACAGGTACGTAAAAGTTAAATTTTTATATTACAAAATTATTAGAGATATTAAAATAGTAGGCGTCCTCCTATAAAAAGACAGCACCTTTACCCGTCATTTTTTTCTGTTCTCAGATCTATCTTTTTCCTGTCATAAAAACAAATGGAGAAAAAGGTTTCTTTCCTCAGCTTATTGTTACTAATATTTGTGGGATTTTCTCTTCTAATTTCCACAATTGCAGTTCCTTCTTCAAGTAAGTTATATTATATAGCCCTTTTTAAAATTTTCATCTTTTAATTTATTTTAAGATTATGCTAATTTTAATTCCTTACGGTAACTAATATATACGTGTCTTGTGTGGTGATAATTCACAGGAAGTCTTAAGACAATTACAGAAAATCAAGATTCTCATAACAAGGTTCTTTTACTTCTCTCTTTAATCCTGTATTATTTTTTTTTGTTAATTTCCTTATAGGGTAAAATGGAAAAGACTAGGTTGAAATTGAAAAAAAAAAAGTCTGAAGTTAATAGAAAGGTTAAAATTTGTTTATAACTAAACTTTTTTATTCTTCTCGTCTCAATTTATGTGACCAAATATGAATTTAAAAAGATATATTTTTTTCTTAATTATGGTGTAAATAAACTTTAGTCACTTAAGTGATTATAAATAATCTTAATTTAATATTTAAAAAATGAGAATTTATTAAAAAATTGGGAACATAGGGAATATTTCACTTAAAATATTCGTTTTTTTTTTTTTGGAACTTCAAATTATCTATTTTAAGTAAAAATTGAGTTGCAAATGATGTATATATGTCCAAATTTCTACCAAGTAATTCATTTTTTTTATTGTTGAAGGTGGTATTGATGGATGAGTTGGAGAAGAAGAGAGAATTGTTGGTGGAAAGAGATGACTATGCAGGAACAGGTGCCAATAACCATCATGATCCAAAGCCTCCTGGCTCCCAATGGTCAAATCAAAACTAATTAATTAATTACGTTTTAAGACTATGTTTTTGTGTACAAAAATATGAAATAAAGATGATCAAGGAAGGAGATATGTGTAGTACTACTCAACTCGAGTAGATTTAATTATATATGTTGCTTGTTTTATCTTCTTATTAGGAACTACATTATTGGCCTTTCTTTCGTCGTACTAGCTAATTCATGTAACAGTGTTTGTGGGAACATAAAGTTTTTTTTAAAAATGAAATGGTTATAGATATTTATCTAATTATAGATTAGGGGTAAATGGACAGTGTAAAGTTAAAATTTGTTATCGAGTTAATAGCATGTTCTGTTCAATCGATAAATAGTTAAGGAAGTGGCCATCTCGATCACGTACACTTATGAAAGATATAATACTTGAACTTAATTCAACCCTAATAATTAAGGGGAGAATTTTTTCAAGTTGGTTTAAGTTGACCACTATTTCATTTTTCAATCAATGTGAGTCTTTAACCCACTCTAATAATGGCTACACTCTCGGTCTTTCGATCATAAACAACCGAGGAAAAACTAGGCAGATTTCGAATGTTATAAGTGTGAGAGCAAAACTTATCTCATTCTGTTAAAGAATGACAAGTAGACTCCTTATAAGGCTTGAACAATTCTACTCCCTTTGAACCACTTTTTGAGTTGTGAGTTAGACCCAAGATTTAATTTAATATGGTATCAGAGCAAGATGTATCTCACCCAATATTGGACCCCCGAAGTCAGATGTTAAAAATGACAAGAAGTGAACTTCTTATAACGCTTGGACTATCTCCTTCCTTTAAATTAGTTTTTGGGATGTGAGTTATGCTCAAGATTTAATTTGACACTATATCTGCTCTTCTGTAATCGTAGTGTAAGGTATATAGTTTAGCTAAATCCTAGTGTAAAGTGTATAATTTAGTCGATTTCTAGCGTAAGATGTCCCTTGCATATTTAAGTACTTTTCAATATAATTAAGGACGATATATATATAGAAAATAGAACAAAGGAAACACTATATGTAGCGGCATTTTATGCTAGTTGTTTCTTTTGTTTTTATTGCCACACTATGGATTAAAAAATCCGTTGGGTTTATCTTGTGACCATCATGTTCTAAAATAAAACAACATTGATTTGGTTCACATAGTATCTAATTTACTACAAATAATGACACTCTACTTGTCATGCATACCTCCAAAAAATAAACTCTTTTTTGATTCTTAAAATGATTGTTTTAACCACGCATGGAACAGGAAAGCACCTATTGGTGTTTAATTAATAATTAGGATTCAAGTTGTGCTAATTATAAGCTTAGTCATTCCCCCATTTTAATTTATTTTTCTTAGTTATTAGTAATTGGATAGTTAAACAACACTTTCCTTTGTTCATCTTTACTTGTCTACTATTTCAAAAATAGATTTTAAATTACTTGTCACTTTTAACATGTTAAAAATATATATCTATATTATTTTCATGTTTTACCCTTAGCATTAATTGTTCTTTAAAATTTAAATCATTTTTCAAAACCTACTTCCAAACATCAACTAATAGAGGTAGTATGGGAAAATAACCTTATCAATTTTTATTTTTTTAATGGATGTGTCAAGTTCAATAGTGACTAATAAAAATGAATGGAAGGAGTATTTTTTCAAATATTTTCTATTTTTTTTAAATTGTTAACTATTTTGACTTATAATAATTTTTATATTGTTTCTAAATATGTAGTGTGATAAATTTTATTTTAAAAACTTAAATGTTCTATGTTTGGATCCACATCAAACATTAATTAGTATAATCTTCCTACTTCAAATCAAGTCAAATAGATTAAAACTGGGAGAGTATTAACCAAATTATCAATAATTTCGTGGATGGAGTAAATACAAACATGAAGTTCTAATATTTTCGTGAAAGCATGATACATAAATAAGAGGAAAGGCAAAGAAAGAAAGAACTTTTTTACCCTAAAGAAACACAAATTGAATTTATTTGATTACCTACCTAACAAGTGGTGTCACGAGTTACACGACGAAAATTAATTTATGGGACCTAAAAACAATTGAATGAAGAAGTGAAGTTAATGAACTTCTTTCCCTTTGGAAGACTTGGATGGTTCTTGTACTCCTGGCACCATTACATCCACGAACAGAAATAGGTATGATTACATGATGTTAGGATAAAATAAGCATGGACGGAGCTACCTTATGGTCAGAGATTCATTCAAATCTCCTTCGATGAAAAATTATACAAAATAATTTTTTTATGTATATATAATAGATGTCAAGCTCCTTTCGACTAGTTTGTGTGACTACTTTTTCAGATTTTGAACCCCCTTAATAAAAAACTTGGATTCATCACTAAAAAAAAACATTATTGAGAAGAAAAAAAGACGATGAGGATGATTATTTTTGCATGACTACAATAGACAAAAAGATTATACAACATTCACGAAATCAAACTTGATTTAGGATTTCTAATAGGAAAATTACGTAGCTAAGCAAACTAATACTATTTAATTATCTACCATAGCTATAGTTTGCATTAATTACATTCGAAACTAACTTTAAGGTATAATTTCATTCTCTCTCTCACTTCTCTCCTCTCTTCCTCTCTCTCTCGCGCCTCTCCCCCATCTCTCTGGAATTCTCGCTCGCCACTCTCCTCTCCCTGCCCAGTCTCTCTCTCGCTTCTCTTCTGCCAATCTCTCTCTCACTTTATACAAACACAATGTATAATTTGTGTATGTATAAAGCGAGAGAGACGGGATATACAAATACATATACATATCTCTCCGCCCTATACACTTATAATTATACATATACAAATCTTCCCCTGCCCAGTTCTCTTTTGTCTTTCTCTCTCTCTCGCTTTATACAAACACAAATGTGTAATTTGTGTTTGTATAAAGCGAGAGAGATTGGACTTTACCCTACCCAATTCTCTTTTGTCTATCTCTCTCTCTCGCTTTATACAAACACAAATGTATAATTTGTGTTTGTATAAAGCGAGAGATATTGGATATACAATACAAATGTTTTAACTCGATTCAATGGTATACAAATTCAAATTATATGTAGATATACAAATACAATACTTGATACATATACATTTATACAATTATTTTGACATATATACATATGTATAATTCGACATATATACATATACAATTTGCCTCTCTCCACTCTCTCCCCTATCTCACTAGCCTCTCTCCACTCTCTCTCAGTCTCGCTCGCCTCTCTCCTCCCTCTCCCAGTTTTGCTCACCAGATATACAAATACATATGTATATCAGTTACATTTATATATTATTTTGACGGTTATACACATACAATTCGCCTCTCTCCACTCTTTGCCCTCTCTCGCTCGCCTCTCTCCTCTCTCTCCCAGTCTCGCTTGCCACCCTCCTCCTTATAACATGTAGTTATGAATTGTAATTATCAAACTATAGCTATGGAGCATAATTAAAATATTTTGAGAGGCTATTTGTGAAAGTTGCTCATTTCTAATTTGGTTTGTTATCTTCTTCTTAAAATAGAAGAACCTAACTTTAAATTATGGACAATTTCAATTTAAGATATACAGTATATGTTTGAGTTGACTCTAAAGTGGTTAAATTTTAAAATTAATATGAAATTGATTATTATGTAAATATGGATTGGGCCTCACTTCTAAAGACAATAAGATTAAGATTATGGGAAAATTATATAGATTACTAGATCTTTATATCAAATTCATGTGAAATATATGCCAATCACGGATGATCTTTTACGCATGCAATCTTTTTGGAGTGTAGGTAAAATACCGTTTTTTGCATCAGATAATTATGGGGAAAACTATCTAACTAGACATACATTCCTATCATATATACTAATATTATCTCTACTTTCAAACAGTTACATATATTACCACTTTTAATATTTTATACCATATATTTTAAAAGATACAATTAGATACATAAATTCCTTAAAACTAGGATTAATTAATTATCTTTACATTTAAAAATCAAAATTAATGGTCCAAATATCTTTCTCTCCCATCAACCCCTCTCCCCCAACCTCCTCCATAAATCTTCTATCCCCAACCCACCACCCACCCCTACCCCCACACCCCCACGCCCCCTCTATTATTTTAGCTAGAGAAAAGACATAAAGTGATACTTGAAGTTGTCCCGAATTTTCAAAAAGATACCTTAACTATGCAAGCGTCCTATTACCCCCCTAAACAATCCGGAACTGATATTATTACATCATTTTTTGTCCACCTAGCATAGAGAGTGTATGCACTCTCTTAAAGTGCGTGAACAAACTAAAATAACGAATATAATTTTATTTTTTCAAGTATTTTGCTATAAAATATATTTTCTTATTTTTTAAATTATTTTAACTTTTTTCATTATTATTTTTTCTTTTTCTTTCTTCCTTCTTCTTCAAAAATTCATTGTCATCTCCATTGAAGCTTCTCACTTTCAATGTCACTTTTTACCACAACTCCACCTTCCTTTTTTTTACTACTATTAGTTTAACTCTCTTCAATTTTATAATTATATCTAAATATTATTTTACATTTCGAATAATTTAATAAAGCCATTAGATTTCAAGATGATTAGTAGGTATCATTTAGTTTTTTTTTAATCCGAATTTCAATTAAGCTTTTTCATTTAAAGGGAAATTCATTGATTCTTTCAAAATTATCATTTCTAATTTTGAAGTTATATGAAAATGAGATAAATTAATTGATGATACCATAAAAAAAATCACTAAAGGAAAGAAATTTGACCGAAGAATAAGAAGAAAAAAAATAGAGAGGCTCAACTTGATGTGGGGGTGGGGTGAGGGTGGGAGATGAAGAAGAAGAAAGAAACAAAGAAACAAAGAAATAAAATGGAGGGAGATGGTAGCTTGAAAGTGAGGGTGGAAGATGAAGTAGATTTTAAAATAAAATTAAAATTAAAGTAATAAAATTAAAATAAGTCAAAAAGTAAGAGAGAGAGAGAAAAAAAATAACGAAAAAAAGATAAAGAAAAACTTAAAATGAAAAAAAATTATATTTCAAATTAAATTAACACGTGTCACGTAATGATTGGTGTGTGATAACACTTGCTTTTTAAAATCTGGGATTGATCAAAAAATGATGTAATAATATAAGTTCCAAATTGTTTAGGGGGGTAATAGGACGCTCGCATAGTTAAAGTATCATTTTGAAAATTCAGGACAATTTCAGGTGTCACTTTATGTCAGGACAATTTCAGGTGTCACTTTATGTCTTTTCTCTTTTAGTTGCAATGTGTATTGACGTATATGGTCATTCAACTCATTTTACGTATCTTAGTTTTTATTTCTTATATTTAATATGTTTCAGTTAATGTATTTGTACATGGCAGTGATGCGTATGTGATTTAATTATATAATATATCTAAGCATGTTGTTATATGTATTCTATAGATATTTAATATACATGTATCTGATATGATAAATAGTGTATCTGAAACTGTCGAAAATTATATTTTCTTAGAAAAAAAATAATAAATTATAATGTATCTAACTTAAAATTAATATCAGCTAGTTTAGAGAATTAAGAGTGTATCTAACAGTTCTCATAAATTATAGCTCAAATGTGTATTTGACATAAACAAAATGTATCTTATTATAAATAAAACTTAGAAACGATAATCAACAACATATCTAACAAGGTAGATAGTGTATCTGAAATATTAAATAGTTGCTTACTATCATGTATCTATCAGAATTGTCGGGTAAAAAATAACGTTTCATACATAAACTAATTGTATCTAAGACTAATCAAAGCTTATGTTACAGAGAAAAAAATTAGATCGTATAATTGATGTATCCGAAATAAGTAGAAACGGATCCAAAACAAACTGGACCAAATGGAAACAAAAAACAAAGAAAGCGAAAACAAAAATAAAAGAAAGAGGAAAGTGAAAAGCTCAGACACACATCCCTCCCATCTTCGTCCACCGAATTTTTCTCTCCTTGTTGGTTCCTTTCAACCATAGAAATTTGAAAACAAATTCCATCGGCACTGAGCCTAGCTCGGAGATTCAAGAATGTCTCTTCTAGCATTTGAGATTAAGCAAAGATCAAGTTTGCTCCCACGGTAGTCCACGATTCTCAAACCTGCTGCCAAGAAGATGTTGTGATTTTAGAATTTCGTTATTTTAGGAAGATTTGTTAAAATTGATATGCTAATAAATCTGCAAATCAGTTAGAGTTATTAATTAAGCCTAAATTACTCCTTTATTTAAGGAAATTGGTTACACACATTTGATCAAAAGTAATAAATCGTGTATTTAGACTTTTAAATAGAGCCGTCAATATAGGCTAGGCCCGTTGGGCTGGCTTGGCCTAACCCATGATTTGATTGGGCTGGGCTAAGATTTTTGAAGTCCGCTAAAGAAAAGGGTTTTTTTAGTCCGGTCTGAATAAGCCTGCTGATTTGTGGGGCTTGAGAAATATGAATAGGGCCGGCCCGGGGGCCAAATAAAAATTAATTAAATAATAAAAATAAAAAAGACTATTAAAAATAACAAGTGTCCAAACTCAAAATCTATTTAACGTTTGAATTATTTAAATTTAAATACAAATTATGTTAATAAAATATGTACTACATAAAATAAAATTTTTCTAAAATTTCTAGGAAATCACTACGCAGGTCGTAGCTTATGGAATATTTTCATAGTTTTTGTGTTTTATTATGATCATTAGAAAATAATTAGGTTAATATTTCTATTTAGCTATTTATGTTTTTACTTCAAATCAAACTTAATAAATATTATAAAGATAATTTTATTTGTGGATTTGATTAACAAGTAGTAACACTAACACTATGTATTATTGTCTTGTCGATATTTATGATAATATTTTTAAATTATAATTTGATTTAAAAAATTATAAAAAATATACTTTTAAAAAAAGTGGACTGGCTCAGCACAGCCCGTAGCCCACGTACTTGTGGGCTGGGCTGACCATTTTCTGGTCCACCGAAAAAATGGGCTAGCCCGGCCTGACCCGTCAAATTTCAAAGCCTGTATGGATTAGCCTGGATGGGGTGGGCCAGCCCATATTGACAGCTCTACTCTTAAATCTAATGGATACATGTATCTAGCGAGTAATGATTAGGTTCGATTTTATGTATTATTGGTTCAATTTATCAGTTTTTGATTTTTAAATACGCCAAACCAATAAGATATTATTTATCGATTTTCGGTTTATCAATCTTTGGTCATTAACGGTTCGGTTTTCAATTTACTCAATAAGAAAACGCTCATAAAATAAATATATGATTTCTCACTTCTTTAACATTTTGGCGCAATACAGTGAAACAAGCAAATCAGCTATAAATGCTTTGATATAGTGAAACAAGAAATATAATGAAAAATTGCATCAATAAGAGTAGATGTAGTACGAAGGCTACAATTACATGATACAGCCAAAACATAGTATGAAATTTCTGATGTGAAGTGTGAAGTGTGTAGATTATAGTGTAGATTACTAATATAGTGTCTAGTTATGTTAAATTATTAATATTTAATATTTATGAAGGGTAAAGTAGTAAATTACTATCGTCTTAATGGGTTATCAGTTTAACCAATAATCCAATACTAAAAACCGATAACCCAATAATTTTTTTAATAAAACCATTTGAAATCAGTTAACCCAATAGCAATAATCTAATTATATTTTTTTCAATTCGATTTATTGGTCGATTCGATTTTTGTACGCCCCCTACAATCCATGTCTCATTAATTAGTTACATATACTTACCCGGTTGGTTCGATTTTTTCTTTTTCCCGCACACGTTTGTGACGATCTTATATATTATTTTTAATTCATTTTTTCTAAAAAAAAATTAATCTATGAAAAGAAATATTGAATGAATCAATTCTTAAAAGAATAATTTCATAGCCTTGTGATGGTGAAAATTACAAAAAATATAAGATTACAATTGAAAATAAAAATGAAGAAAGTAAAATCTCTTCAGGCTGAGGCACGAATATCTCGCTCTCTTTAAGGAGATTCAAGCCCACTGCAGCAAATGTTTTTCACCGGTCCAGCAATAGTCCTTCTTGACTTGTCCCCTCCAGGATATAACAGCCTATCACAAAATAATAACTCAACAAACTCTGGACAAGAGTTGAGTCCAAAGCTCCACAAAAAGAACACCTCCCTTTAACTAATAAGAATTCTTTTTGACAAACTTTATGCACTTTATATTTTCTTGTGTGTGTAAAACAAATGAAGACCATCACTATATATAGTAGAAGAAATCTTTTTAGTAATGAATAGGAAGATAAATGGTTTGAAAGTTACATATGTTACAAGGTATAATGGAGGAATAAAGAATGAAAAATGATGTGGGCAACAAATGCCCCCAACGTGCTGATGCAACTCAACGGACAAAACACACTACACAATTCAATGTGTACTCACTTACTGCCAATGAAGAAGCAGTAAAGAAAAAGTCCACCAACGGCAGCAATGAATTGTTATTACTACCCATGTTCTCCAAATATTAACTAAGGCAAAAGGAATTGGTAACATCTATGCAGTAACTCCAAAATAGAGTAATGCACCAGAGAGTAATGCCATCAATATTCCCATTAACATTATCACATGAGAAGTCAACCAATGGCACCAACGGCAGAATCAATCAAAAAATTGGAAACGGCACTTTAGCATATAATAATATTAAAATGCCATAACACCTTGCAATCCAAAAAATTTAAAAGAGTGAATTTTGAAAGAGATACGTGAAATTTATTAAATATATTTATGATTTCTTATTATATTTTGGCAGCTAATAATTGTATTGAATCACCCCTGCTTTGTAGCTATACAAATATAACAAAATGTTTAAACAAGTTCAAGAAATCGTTAATTTTTTTTCTTAAATTGTGTTGCGTAGGAGTAGTCGTCTAGTACTATCGCTGTCCTCTGGTTTTCCCTTATACTAAGAGGTCATTTGGTATAAGCAATAGAGGATAATGAATTTGGAACAAATATAAAATTATTTTGTCCTATATTTAATTAGAGATATTAGTTAATCATGAAATAAAAAATTATTTATTTCAGTGAAATTATCTATTTTAGTATTTATAATTTAATGATGAAATAAATCCTATGTATGTTGTGAGAATTGAGATTATAATCCCTTCCAGATACCCCTGAAATAACTTTATCTATTCCAATCCCCTTTATCAAACAATCCCTAAAAGTCAAGAAATATTACCGATTGAATTTCCTTTTTTCTTCTCCATCTTTTGGTTTTTTCATTTTTGGTTTTTCACCCGGTGTTCAATACCCATATTGGAATCCAACTAAATTTGAATTCATGCCGGAAAGTGGCACATTGAGGGAGGGGGTAAAACACTCTCGTACAAAGATTATTCAGTACCCAAAGGGACTTAAACCCGAAACCTCTTGATTAAGGATGAAAGAATAATTATCACTCTACCACGACCCTCGTTAGTTGACAATTCAGAAAGCACATCGGATTATTTTCTACGCCCATCTACATTCTAGATCTTTACATGACTTTCTATCTGTGCTAACACAATTCAAATGTAGTTTTCCATACGGAATGCCAAACTTTAGAATTTCAAAGCACGGTAAAATTCAATTCTTTTGACTTTTATCTACCAACATTACTAAAATTAGGCATTCAATTATTCAAACATCTGAAAAAGCAAAATTCAAAACGATGACAGCCACCGTATAATGGTATACAAAATTCAACATCCACTTCTATATAAATATAGTAAACAATTTCCCCATTAATAACATTATAATCATAATAATAATCAATATGAAGATTTTATTACTCTCTTGCCTCCTCTATTTTACGTTATTCCAAATCATAAAATCCGAACCGGTTCTGGATACTAATAATGAACAAGTCCGTCCGGGGTACACATACTACATATTGCCCGCCTCCGCGGGCAATGGTGGTGGCCTAACGCTAGCCAAAGGCGAGAACGGGAGCTGCCCCCTCGATGTTTTCCAAGCACGAAATTCGCAAAGTGTAGGCATCCCGTTGAAATTCTTGATGGTGAATTCTAGCGCGGGCTTAGTAATCGATGAATCTGAAGATGTAAATATAAAATTCGCAGCGCGAAGGTACGTATCGATTTGTAATGTATCAACTGTTTGGAAAATCGAAGAAGGGATTGTGACTACTGGTGGAATTAAGGGTGGATCGGGAAATGGTACGTCAACAAGTTTATTTACGATTCAGAAATATGAAGATGCTTACGCTTTACAATATTGTCCAAGAGCTACAGGGTGTTCTTTTATTTGTCCAAGATTGTCGTGTGGGTATATTGGTATTTTACCAGCTTCAAATGGATCGAGGCATTTGGCTGTGAACCGGCCGGTTTTCAAGATTGTGTTCAGGAAGGCATAAGAAATTTATTTATAGTATAAATAATAATAACATAGTGAAAATAAATAATGATGTTATAATTTATGTTTATGGGAGGTGTTTCATTTTGATTTGTCATTTTAATCCTTTGAGAATAAATGTTTGATATATAATTTTCTTGTAGTTCACCTTTGTGTTTGGTTTATATCTGTATTTCAATATTAAAGTGTATGGTATTAGTGAGCATAAAGCGGAGAAAATGATGTTATCAAATTTTTTATATAATTTAAAAATATTTTAAATCATTAATTATTGTGATTTATAATATCTTTTTTATGTAATTTTTATATATATAATATAATATTTTAAGCGGTTAATTATTATAATTTATAATACTTTTGACATATTTTTTTTAAATATATAACAAAATAAAAGAAAACGAAAGAATACAATTTTTTTGTAAATACCTTCAACTAAAAACAAACATGTCGATCAATAGTTACGCTTCTAACCGAAATAAACCCCCTACATTTTAAGAAAAACACCTTTGGCTTCAAGCACATTTATTAACATAAAATTAAGTGTTTGTAGTCTCTTATTAGATAATAAAATGAAATATATTCAGCAAACCACAGTTAGATACGAAATTGAGACGTGCACGAAAATGACTTCAAAATCAACCTTTGAAAATGCGCACACAATTCGAGACGTGTAAGATTGTACGAGGATACCAGCTAAATGACACATTTCTAACTGGTTTTCTCTCTTAGTTGTTGCTCTTTATTTAATGCTATTCCGGCTATTCAAGTACTTCCTCCGTTCCTTTTTATATGACACTTTTTAGATAGCACTTGCATTAAGAAATTAAGTAACTTTATTATTTTACTTTTATTTAATGTTTTTCTAGGTAGGTCAAAGTATATATTTTCAAGACGAATTAACTACTCTATCAAAGGTATAATAGGAAGAATGTGATAATTTATGCATTGATTTTATGAAATGACATATATTATGGTCCAATTATTTATAGAAAGGGAACAGAGAGAGTAATTAACATAGAAAAAGCAGTTAGTACTTATTTTTATATATTTAAAAAGGAAAAGGACAAAAAAGATCAGAAAATTTATTTGGGAGATAAA
The DNA here is from genome assembly GCA_018342035.1 of Solanum appendiculatum. Lineage (NCBI taxonomy): Eukaryota > Viridiplantae > Streptophyta > Magnoliopsida > Solanales > Solanaceae > Solanum > Solanum appendiculatum. The sequence goes on from JAGDQO010000308.1 coordinate 66,395, forward strand.
CCATTGAACTAATAATTCGAAGAAATTGTAGTAACGACTAACGAGGGTCAAAGGAAATTAATGAGGGGACATGTACATGTGCAATGAAACGCGTGGTCGTGCCCAACTACTAAACCTTCCCATCACCATTTTCCTTGTCATCTTTATTAAAAATTAAAATATAATTAGTTATTAATTTTACTTTTTACTCAATAAATATATTTAAAAAATTGAAACGATAAAATAATACTAGTAATTAATATTAAAAAAATAAATAAGTCAAATTATTTTTTAACAGGCCTACCAAAAAGAAATGAACTAGAGTGAGTCGTTACGTCAAATACCACATCTAAAAAAATCTTTTAAACAGCATGCTACAACTTGTAAAGCGTGTTGAATATTCAAATGAAATCATAATGAATAGTCTTATCTTGAAACCATCGTAGGGTATGTCAAACTTTGCATCCAATAAATTCTATAAATACATTTTCTTCTTTGGGGTTAGTTTATCCATTAAAAACACATAGTCAATTCTATACTCAATATTCAACAAATTACGATGGCACTAAGACGATTCTTCATCGGAGTAGTACCTTTTCTTCTTGCAATATTGTCAACAAGTTTTATTTTTCACGTAAAAGCTCAAAACATTTCTGAACCGGTTCTCGATATTTCCGGTAAAGCTCTCGAAAAAGGATCGCAGTATTTCATCGTACCGTTGTCGGGTCGGAGCAACGAGGGTGGACTTGATGTGTCAGGCATTAGGAACACAGTTGATACTCTCGTTGTTACACAAAATCCTCAATCTTCCATGGGCAGTAGCCTTCGATTTACACCGGTGGACTCGAACGAAAACATCGTCAGATTATCGACTGATCTGAACGTTAAATTTATGGATATTATATCTACCGATGATAGGTCTATGGTATGGACAATTAACACAACATTAATTCCACGACGTTATTTGGTTGCGGTTGGTGGAGTTGAAGGAAATCCTGGTCGTGACACTTTGGGTAATTGGTTTAAGATTGATAAGTACGAGGATGCTTACAAGTTTGTGTATTGTCCTGAAGTTTGTGAAACATGTAGACCATTTTGTGGAGACATTGGAATACTTGTTGAACCTAGTAATAAATGGGTTTTGTTTGTTGGTTCTGATAAACCATTGAAAGTTAAATTTGAATATACTACGTCGGTTGTTACCGTAACTACAGCTCCTTCAATTAGTGCTAGCAATCTAGATAGACTGGCAACAATACCATTGATTAGTGTTGTAATGTGCATTGTTTTAGGTTATCTGATGTGAGTTACACAATTGTAATTATTCATGTGTTGAAATGGATAAGGTTTTTTTATATTTAATTATTATAATTGCATATGAATTTTGATAGTCGGGACTCAATTAGTTTTGAGACTATTTTTTAAAAACAATTCTCACCCATATTAGGTACTCTTTCGGGGCTCCAACTAGTCTGAATTTGCTCTTGAAAGTCTCATTATAGAAAATAATCAAAAGGAACTCATAGTAAATCAGCAAACATCAGATAGCTTTTGTTGTCTTGTTAGATATTATTTGATTGTTATGTGCTTGCTGGGCCGGCTCTTTTGGGTTGTCTTGCAGACCTCTTGTTTGTGATTCTTGAGCGGCCCAACAGCCATATCAACCCACCCAAAAAATAAAAGGCACTCCCTCTATTTTAATTTATTTATGTGAGTACTACCATTTAGAGAATCAAATATGTTATTCTTTTACCACGAATTATTAACTAGTATAACTTAGTTTGCAGTTTCTAAATATGTACTTATATTTGTTTTTAAAACTTTAAGAATTTACATCAAAATTCATACTAAATTATGTATTTTAATTTGACTCTTTTTTTAAACCTACGTCCTCCCTAAGATTATATTACTCCCACCTTTTTTGCTTAATTATTATCGGAGGAACGCTCTTGTCATGTATTTTGACTTGAGAAGGAAGGAATAAAAACTAAAATTAAAAAACACAACAAAGAAAGCATAATTACATTAAGATAACAAAGCTTTTATTACATTGAGGCTACACATACGTAGCATTATTTAACCATACAAGTAGGCCCGTACGTACAACGGAAAGGTTTTCATGTGCTGGGAAACCTTCCACCTCCCACACTGTGTTGTTACAAATCTCAGTTGGATTGTCAAGATAGAACTCAATGTTAACATCACTCGATTCACTTATTTCTACTTGTTTCGATGCCTTTGTTTAAAATACACTGGTGTGCCTTTGTACACATCTAGCCCGGACTGCACCACCGTAACAAAAAACAAATCGACCTGTTGAAATATAATATAATCAAGTATATATATATATATATCATTCATAGCATTTGTATGTGTAGGTATTTGATTGAACATACAAGCTAAACATAAACAAAATATCAAAACTATATATCTATTTTAAAAAAAGAGTAGTAATGAGAGTTTCATGAATGGTTTTTTCATTTTGCTCTCTCTTATCTCATGAAATAACTTTTCAGGTTGAGTTAGAATCAAAGTATATATAGTTTCTTATCATGATATAAAAGCCTAAGTTCATTTAAATTTCTTGATTTATATCGGATGTTGAACTCGTTTTATACTGTTCACATTTTAGATGTCTATTATTGGGTGTACGAGGAGGTGTTAGATCTGACATTAAGTGGTTGAAAATTTTAAAATGGGTCTCCTTAAATATATATTGGTCTATCATATATAATTTAACAACCTGAGAGGGACACACGAAGTTAGCATCATGAGCAGCTCTATTTATCGTCGGGCCTCGTGTTACTCCACCACCACCGGCTCCGTATATTGCTGACACCACAAAGTAGCTGGAGTCTGATCTGAGAATATCGCCATTAGTATCACGTACCACCTGCAACACTTGATTAGGAGTTGTTCTAGCACTTGTACATGAAGAGGAAAATGCAAGAAAAAGTGAGATTAGCAAAACAACCATCTTCATTTTATTTGAATATTGAAATTTGCTGCCTAAAGATACTTGATAGAGGAAGCTTCAATTAATAGAGAGGAATTTTGTAAATTATGTCGATATTTATATATTACTTAGCATTTTATTATTAATAATTTGCACAAAATTAAATGAGACTAACAAGTTAATTTTTTGAGAAATAAATGAGAGTCACCAAAGTACTTATAAGCTAAAAATGCCAAAAGCTACCGGTGTTTATTATAAGCTGCGAAATAAATTATAAATCAAAGAGTGATCAACTTTATTATAGCTTTTGGCTGATTTTACTGTATAACTAGTTTGGTGTTATCAAAGGTGTGGTTATATAATTAAAAAAATATTATATAAAATAGTTTAAACCGCTTATAAGTTTAGTTAAACACTTATTTTTCAAGAACACATTATGTAGTTATATAATGAAAATTTCTACACTATCACTATATAAAAGGTAAAACCAAACAATTTATCCATGTGCAAGATTTATTGGTTTAAGACCAAACACCAAAATAAGGACAATACTTTTGAGGTGATGATCTGATGGACATTAGTTGACAGTAATTAATAGATACTACATCAATTTTACTAATTAATCGTGCCTTACTCTTTAGTACAGCTGAATTAGGTTAAACTTTAAATTA
>JAGDQO010000308.1:75000-112460 GCA_018342035.1 Solanum appendiculatum
ATACATTAATACAAGCACGGATACATTAATACATTAATACGGATACATTATTAAAATAAGATATTTTAGTTATTTTTAAAAGATATAGGGACAAATGGAAAATAATATACTTAAAGGTGTGTACTTTAATAATTTTTCCAAAAAATAATTGATAAATATTAAGGAGTCTTTTTGTTGATAGTATGAGATAGACAAGGATATTAAGGAGTCTTTTAGTTAATGATTTATTTAGATGCATTTGATTTTTTTACAAAATAAATCAAATCTAACACACCCATTAAATTCTTTCACAAAAAATAAGCCCCACCTCTCTCTATTTTGTTTTTTCTTTCTAACATTTGAACTCAAAAACGTTTTTTAAAAATAAGCCCCACCTCTCTCTATTTTGTTTTTTCTTTATAATATTTGAACTCATAAAACCAAAATGTTGATATTAACATTTGTGGTGAACATATTAACATTTGTCGTTGTCCAGGGTGTGTGTTGGATACGGAACACAATATTCTTTTGAATGATGTCTTTCAAGAAAATAACATTTTTACGTGTTCGTAGGTAAATAGAAAATATTTTCTTAAAATATCTATATATAATCTACACAAATATTAACACTTTGTTTAGATGATTGCTACTTATTATTTCATAATATATTGTATTGTATTATATCATATTGAATTGTTTTAATGAATACAATGTTTAGATAAATTGTAATATCGTTCTTCATTGTTATATAATGGTACACGTCCCTAATTTGAATGATAAACCTACCAGAAAAGTAGGATACACGGTAGAGCTACTATGAAAAGGTAGGATAAAAGATGAAATATGATTATTAAATAATAAATAAAGACAAAATGAAAAGAAAATATTAAGGTAACGACACAATCACAACAAATCGGTCGTTACACAAAATAAATCTTTTCGTGGTTACCTAACAATGAATTTAAACGATACAATACAATAGAATTTAAATAACAATCAAAACAAACATTATATTTAAACTAACAATACAATACAATACAATACAACAGGTAACAACCATCCAAACAAGGTGTAAAGGACACAAGAAGTCAACAATGAAAGTAATACTGTGGGGGTACGGTGGTAAAGATTGGACTACGAAGAGTGGGAATGAAGATAAGGTGTTTGGAGGGAAAATATCAAATGCATCCAAAATCATTAAATCTCTAAGCGGCCAGGTTACTTTTATCCAAAATACCATTATGATTTAGGGGACCATTAAGTACGTGTGATTCACAATTTACATATAAAAATTGTTACGTCTATATTGCTAATTAATATGTTTAATTTGAATTTGGTTTGCTCCTTACATCTAACTTTTCTATAGATAACTCAACCCGTTTAACCATAACCATGGTTAAGACGCAGTAATAATGTTTATATCTTCGTCTATAACGATCATGTAAATGTTGTTTTGTTTTTTGAGATTTTTTTAACTTTTAAGATCTTTTAATGGTGAATGGAAAATTGAAAAGGCAGAAGTGTGAGGAAGATGGTGAAAATGTTAGCCCGCATAATTTCATCACAAGGGGAAGAAAGAATTAAAAACATAATTTAAAATTTTTCACACGTTTGAATTTGGGTGAAAGAAATAAATTTTATCATGTTAGCGTAAGAATTCACGAGATATAACTTTATTGTTTTGTTTTCCCACTCGATATCTGATATCTATTGAAGTGTATAATCATCTAATTTAAAAGCTTAAATTGTTAGAGAGATCACACTTATATTATTTAATTGTATTCTCAACACTTTCCCTCACGTGCGGACCTGATTTTTTTATGAGCCAAGCACTTGGAAATTATTTTTATATGTATGGCGGTGAGAATTGATCTCAAGACCTTTGCCTACTCAGATACCATGTTGAAGTGTGTGACCATCTCACCACCACCTATATCAAAAAGAATTTCCACGTGCTTGGCCCATTAAAAAAAATCAGGCCCTCACGTGAGGGGAAGTGTGGAGACTATAATTAAATAATAACAGTGCAATCTCTCTAACAGCTAAGTTTTCAGGAATGCCTGACTCAGGTTGTGGCAAATTAGGCTGGCCAAAAAAGAGTGGGTCATCAGGATGTGGCTAATACATCCAGGATCCATGAATTCTTGAGGATAAATCCCCCAGAGTTTACAGGGTCGAGTGCCACAGAGGATCCGGAGAACTTTGTGGAGGAACTTCAGAAGGTTTTTGAGGTTATGCGTGTTGCTGACGCAGAGCGTGTGGAGTTAGCTTCATATCAGCTCAAAGGTGGTTCTAGAATATGGCATGACCAATGGAAGAAGAGCAGGGCACAAGGGGCACCAATTATTAGTTGGGCTGTGTTTGAAGAGGCGTTCTTGGGGCGTTTCATTCCCCGCGAGCTAAGGGAAGCAAAGGTAAGAGAATTTTTGAATATGAAGCAGGAGTCTATGAGTGTGCAAGAGTACAACCTCAAGTTCACTCAGTTATCCCGCTATGCTCCGGAGATGGTGGTGGATATGAGAAGCAGGATGAGTTTGTTTGTGTCTGGACTATCCCGCTTGTCAAGTAAGGAAGGTAAGGCGGCTACGTTGATAGGGGACATGGACATAGCTAGGCTCATGATCCATGTGCAGTAGGTTGAGGAGGACAAGCTGAAAGACAGGGAATAGTTCCGTAGTAAGAGGGCCAAGACAACAAATCATGAATCAAGTCAGCAGAAGACCGGGAATGTGAATCGATCATCCTTTCAGCAAAGGTCTGCGCCTGCACCAAAGAACAGAAATGAATTCAGGAACCAGAATTCCCAGAATTTCAGAGCTCGACCTACTCAGTCGCAGGGTAGTGTGGCACAAGGGGGTAATTGGACCCCCACATGTACCAAGTGTGGTAGGAACCACTCAGGGGCATGTCGTGATGGCTCAAGTGGCTGCTTCAAGTGCGGTCAGGCAGGTCACTTTATGAAAGAGTGCCCTAAGAACAGGCAGGGTAATGGGGGCAATAGAGCCCAATCTTCTTCAGCAGCTCCAGCGGATAGAAATACCCAGAGATGAGCTACTTCAGGGACATGCGGAGGAGCAAACCGTCGGTATGCTATAGCTAGTCGCCAGGATCAGGAGAACTCATAAGATGTTGTCACGGGTATGCTTAAAGTCTTTACTTTTGATGTGTATGCCTTAATTGATCCAGGTGCGAGTCTTTCTTTTGTGACTCCTTATATAGCCATGAGGTTCGGCATTTCCCCCGAACAACTTCTTGAACCTTTTAGTGTTTCCACATTTGTTGGTGAGTCTATTCTAGCAGAAAGAGTCTATCGTGATTGTACCATCTTTGTCTATCACAAGGACACCATAGCTGACTTAGTTGACTGGATATGGTGGACTTTGATGTTATTTTAGGTATGGACTGGCTTCATGCTTGTTATGTCTCAGTCGATTGTAGAACTCGAGTAGTCAAGTTTCAGTTTCCTAATAAGCCAGTTTTAGAGTGGAGGAGTAGTTCAGCAGTGACTAAGGGTCGTTTCATTTCATACCTTAAGGCTAGAAAGTTAGTTTCTAAGGGGTGTATAAATCACTTAGTCCGAGTTAATGACTCTAGTGTTGAGACACCGCCTATTCAATTAGTTTAAGTTGTGAGTGAGTTTCCAGAGGTCTTTCCAGATGATCTTTCCGGAGTCCCTCCAGAGAGAGAAATAAACTTCGGAATACACATTCTTCCTGATACTCAACCTATCTCTATTCCACCATATAGAATGGCTCCAGCTGAGTTAAAAGCGCTAAAAGCACAGTTGAAAGATCTTCTTGATAAGGGTTTCATTCGACCTAGTGTCTCACCTTGGGGAGCTCCGGTCTTATTTGAGAGGAAGAAAGATGGTTCTCTTAGAATGTGTATTAATTACCGCCAGTTGAACAAGGTTACCATAAAGAATAAGTATCCCCTTCCGAGAATTGATGACCTTTTCGATCAACTTCAGGGTGCCATTTGTTTTTCTAAGATAGACCTCAGATCTGGTTATCATCAGTTGAAAGTGAAAGAATGTGACATCCCGAAAATAACATTCAGGACTCGTTATGGTCATTATGAGTTTCTTGTTATGTCTTTTGGCTTGACTAATGCTCCTGCATCGTTCATGGACCTTATGAACAGAGTGTTTAAGCCATATCTTGATATGTTTGTTATCATATTCATTGATGATATACTAATTTATTCGAAGAGTGAAGAGGATCATGCTAGTCATCTCAGAATAGTCCTCCAAACTCTTAAGGATAGAGAGTTGTATGCTAAATTTTCTAAGTATGAGTTTTGGCTTGAGTCTGTGGCGTTCTTAGGCCACATTGTATCTAGTGAAGGGATTCGAGTCGACACTCAGAAGATTGAAGCAATGCAGAACTGGCCCAGACCCACATCTCCAACTGACATAAGGAGTTTCTTGGGATTGGTAGGTTACTATAGAAGGTTCATCAAGGGGTTTTCATCTATTTCATCCCTGTTGGCGAAGTTGACTGAGAAAATAGTTAAGTTTCAATGGTCTGAAGCTTGTGAGAAAAGCTTTTAGGAATTGGAAAATCGGTTAACTTCTACCCCAGTGTTGACCCTACCAGAGGGTACAGAAGGCTTTGTTGTTTATTGTGATGCGTCTAGAGTTGGACTTGGTTGTGTATTGATGCAGAATGGTAACGTTATAGCCTATGCCTCCAGACAGCTCAAGATTCATGAGAAGAACTACCCGACTCATGACCTCGAGTTGGCTGCTGTAGTATTTGCTTTGAAAATATGGCGCCACTATCTATATGGTGTTCATGTGGATGTGTTCACCGATCACAAGAGCCTTCAATATGTTTTCAGTCAGAAAGAGCTTAACCTCAGACAGAGGAGGTGGTTAGAGTTGCTCAAGGATTACGACATGAGTATCATCTATCACTCAGGTAAGGCTAATGTTGTTGCTGATGCTTTGAGCAGGTTACCTATGGGGAGTACTGCCCATGTTGAGGAAGGTAAGAGGGAACTGGCTAAGGAAGTTCATAGACTTGCCCGTTTGGGAGTCCGTCTATTGGATTCCAGCGAAGGTGGAGTTGTGGTGATAAATGGGGCTGAATCATCACTAGTGTTTGAAGTGAAGGAGAAACAAGACCAAGACCCTATTTTACTTGAACTGAAAACAAATGTTCATAAGCAAAAGGTGATGGCTTTTGAACAAGGGGGAGATGGTGTGTTGAGATATCAAGGTAGGTTGTGTGTACCAAATGTGGATGAACTCCAAGAGAGGATCATGGCCGAGGCCCATAGTCCGAGATACTCGATCCATCCTGGTTCCACAAAAATGTATGATGACTTGAGAGAAGTCTATTGGTGGAGTAGTATGAAGAGGTGCATTGCAGAGTTCGTTGCTAAGCGCCCAAATTTCCAACAGGTCAAGGTATAACACCAAAGACCCTGTGGTGTGGCTCAAAACATCGCTCTTCTGGAATGGAAGTGGGAGATGATTAATATGAATTTCATTACTGGCTTGTCGTGTCTCGCAGACAACACGATTCGATTTGGGTGACTGTAGATCGGATGACTAAATCAGCCCATTTCTTGCGGGTAAAGACTACCAATTCAGTAGAAGATTATGCTACATTGTACATTCAAGAGATAGTTCGACTTCATGGAGTTCCTGTGTCTATCATCTCAGATAGGGGTGCACAATTCACTGCTCATTTTTGGAAGTTCTTCTAAAGAGGTTTGTGTTCGAAGGTGAACCTTAGTGCTGTTTTTCATCCTCAGACTGATGGTCAAGCAGAGCACACAATTCAGACCTTAGAAGACATGTTGAGAGCTTGTGTTCTGGATTTTAAAGGTAATTGGGATGACCACTTGCCTCTTATTGAGTTCGCATATAATAATAGTTATCACTCCAGTATCCAAATGCCTCTTTATGAGGCTCTTTATGGGCGATGATGTAGATCTCCTATTGGTTGGTTTGAGGTGGGTGAAGCTGAGTTGATAAGGCCATACTTGGTTCATCAAGCCATGAAGAAGGTGAAGATTATCCACGAAAGGCTAAAAACAACGCAAAGTAGACAGAAATCTTATATAGATATTAGGAGAAGAGACTTAGAATTTGAGGTTGATGATTGGGTCTACTTGAAGGTTTCACCTATGAAGGGTGTTTTAGATTTGGTAAAAAGGGAAAGCTTAGCCCCCCATACATTGGTCCTTACCAGATATCCAAGAGAGTTGGCAATGTAGCTTATGAATTGGATCTACCATCAGAGTTAGCGGCAGTCCATCCGGTGTTTCATATTTCCATGTTGAAGAAGTGTATAGGCGATCCTTCACTTATTGTGCCTATCGAGAATATTGGTATCAAGGACAACCTATCCTACGAAGAAGTGCCCATTCAGATTCGAGATCGTCAAGTCTGCAAGATGAGGACCAATGAGGTTGCATCAGTCAAGGTCTTATAGAGGAATCAATTCGTTGAGGAAGCTACTTGGGAGGCTGAGGAGGATATGAAGAGGAGATACCCACATCTTTTTCTTTCCGGAGAAGTTCCAAACTACTCTGCAAGCTGATATACTGAGTTATGTTAATTACATGTTGTGTGCTTGAGGGAGTTGTCAAATTCTTTCCACCCCTGTTCTATGGGGTGTGATCTCATTCGAGGACGAATGTTCCCAAAGGGGAGATATTGTAACACCTCAGACTTCGATGGGTTTTCAGTTTTGGGTCAACTTCAAATGACCATATCATTTAGCACATAGAGAGTTAGGTGGCCCATGAGGTATCAAATCGAAGGTCTTTGAGTCCTCTTTCCAACTCCACCAAGTTTGCTAAATTTTAAGTTTGGAGTGAAAAGTTATGGCCATTTTAGTAAAGCCTCTCTAGTTAAGGCTTTTCATCCATTTAAGGAAAGGGTGTTTTGGTCTTTTCCTTGTCCCTATCGGCCTACCCACATTTTTAATCACCCAATTTAGGAGTTTAATTAGACGCTAAGTTATTTTTTCTATTCCTAAACACTTAGAATTCTAGGGCGAAGTTTCAAGAAAAGAAAAAGAGAGTTTTCAAGCGTTCATTCAAGGGTTCGGGATTTTCGCCAAGAACAATCGTTCTTTCCAGGTATGTAAGGCTTTCCATAGTGATGGATTTGTTCATCCTCACGCCAAGCATGAAATTCTTTCATTAATTCGCCCATATAATCGTTTTTGTAAGTATTCTTGAAGAGTTCTTGAGTTTTAAGCTTCATTCTTTATCAATAGAGGTTTTGAGTTCTTGAGGTGAGGGTTTTGAGAATGAGTGGTGGTTCTTGATAGAATTTAAGTGGGATTTTAATAATTTCATGTTGGGTTTGGGAATCAAAGAGAGTTTAGAAGATATCAATCGATTCTAGATGAGTTAGGACCCGAAATTGAGCAAGAAAATTCGTTAAAAATTCTAGGTAAGGGGCTGGCGTGGCACACCACCATAGCGCCAGAGAGTTTCTTCTGAAGTTTGGGGCCTGGCGCCCCAAACTTTCTTATGAAGTTTAAGGCTTGGCGCCCCACGCCAGCAGCGCGCCAGGGGTCGCCTCTTATATTTTCTTTATCATAGCTTTGTGTAGTGTATATACTTTTACAAAAGTTAGTTTCATTCTGTTTTAATTGTTTCTGTATTTGTATATTTGTACATTTTTCTTGTAGTATAGCCATAATATGTTGTATTCTTTGTCCTATTGACCATCTTCCTTCTGGGTTTTGTATTACCCCTTCTCTTTTATACCATTTTTCTTCTATTTCTCTTCCTAATGCTCCTGGTAGTTTATTAAGTAGCTTTTTTCCTAGGTTTGTATCAAACGCATTTCCACTGATGCTACAATAATAAAAATATTCATTTAGAAATTCTTTTATACTAAACCAATTACTTATACTTAATTGTTCTAGCTTTATTACAGCATTTCTTTGTAGTGTTATTAAACCACTATTTGGGTCTTCTCCTGTTATCAAACTGTGTATTTTATTAGTAAAATTATAAGGATTTGGTCTCATATTTACCATCCTTTGGAATTTTTCAGGGAATTCTGTCTTATATGTTTCCCATAATCCTTTGGTTGATTCTCCTAATAATGTCTCCATATATCTATACATTGTTTCTGCGTCATTATCTTGATTAGTTTGTATGTAATCTGCTACTACTATTCCTTTCCATATATCTATTACTGAATTCCATAATTGAGGGTCATGTGCTGCTATATTAAGTATTTTTCCTTTATTCCCCCCTTCTTGTAATCTAATAGGTTCCTCTATAGGTTGTCTTCTTCTTTTTGGCTTTAAGTTTTCGGTCTGTACTTCTGGATTTACTCTATATACCCTGTATCTTGGTAAATTTCCTGTGTTTGTCTGTACTTGTTGCATCGAACTAGTTTTTTGGAAGGGACTCGAGCTACTCGAGGCACTTTCCATTAGTTCTTTTATACTTAAACTTGTTTCGCTTATTGCCGATCCTTCCTCTTCCTCTTTTTGGTTTCTATATCCGTAATTATCTTGTCTTAAACTACAATTTTTAAAATGTTCTTCTACTTGTTCGAAGGTTATTTTTTATTTTTTACATCCTTTACATCTAAAAACTGTATTTTTATTTTTATTATGTATTTTTTCTGCCTTTTTATTGATTCATCTACCTCAAAATCTTCTTCTTCTATTATTACTATATTCATTAATTCTTGGTCTTCTGAGTCTTCTTCATTTAGTTCTTTCTGATCGGTATAGCTATAATATGTAAATCTTATTGAAGTCTGTCCTTTACTATTAGTGTACATAAGATGATCTTTTGGTTTTAGAATTTCTTTTTTACTTAAATTTTCTAAATTTCATTCTAAACCAGCGTATTCTTCTGAGTCTATTTTTAATGGTTTCATTACTTTTATACCCTTGTCTCCCATTAATTCTACTACATCTTCTACTTTTAGTTTGAATTTTGTATTACTATTTGTTGCAATTTTTCCTATAAATCCTATACATATTAATAAATTATTACCTCCTATCATTTCTTCGTATCCTTTGGTATGTATACCAATTTTTATATGATTTGCGAAATCATTAGAGCTTAACATGAAGTCTGGGCTACAATAAAAAAGTCCTCCATTATTCGTCATGTCTACTTCTGTTAATCCGATTATTGTTTTTTCAATTCAGTCAATCTATCATCATATATTGTTATTAGTACTTTTGTTCCTAGATTTTTTCTAGTTAGACCTTTTAATCCTATTACTATTAATCCCATATGCATTAAATTCATGTTCGAATTCTTTATTTGTCTTAAAGATTCTGGGCTTATTAAGCTTAAACTATTACTATCTTCCCCTATTACACACATTTGTTCTTCCTGATAATGTTTGTATAATTGTGCTTGTCCTGTGAAAAATCCTGTGTTATATAGAATTTTTGGATTTAATAGTTTTAACTTATTTTGTTGGAAAATCTGAATATCTTTATCTACATCTATTACTTCTTCTAACTGATGACTAGTACTTTGTTTATTTTTTGAGGAGTCTAGGATTTTGGCTAAAATTCCTCCCCTCAAACTGTCTTGGGAGAAACTTGATCTTGGCCTGTCTGTTCTTCTGTTAAACGGAAAAATTTCCATGGCTTTTTAGGTATTCTTTCTTCTTTAGGAGTGATATCTATTCTTTTGAGTTGTTGTATCAAATCTTCTATATTTTTTTCTTTTATTACTTGTTTTTGTTCTATTGCCTTTTCTTTAATAAGTTGTTCTAATTTATCATTTATTTCTAATAATAACAGAATTATTGTATTGTTTTGTTTTATTGTAGTACCATCTGCTTTTCCTTGAGGTTGATGACTGGACAATCCTTCAGGACTTGGTCCTATTTCTGCTGCTTTCTTTAATATTTCTTTATAAAATGGATTGTTCATGAAAGTACTATGGTCTTTATTATGCTTATTTCTACTCTTAAATCTTTTATTTCTTTTTTAAGATTATAATTGTTAAATCCCAAATCTTCTTTAGGTTTTATTTCTTGATTATTTTGATTTTGTATTCTTTTATCTATATCTGCTTGTTGTATTTTGAGGTATTCTAAATTATTTTCTATTTTTTCTAATAGTTTATTTTGTTTTAATTGTAATTCCTTAAAATTCTCTAAATTTTTTATTATTTTATCTTGTTCTAATTGTACTGTTTCTCCTAAATTTATAATTAAGTCTGTAATACTATTTAGATGTTGGTCTGAACTGTGTAACTGATGTTCTCCACTATTGAAATTACACCTTATTAATGCTCATTATGTATTCAGACTCGTTTTGCTTCATTTTATTCATTTTTTGCTTTATTGTATTTGTATATAAGTATATGTTATTTTGTAGAAATTGTATCTATTAATATATGTATTCATTGTAGGTTGTGCCATCAACTGACTACATTTATTCGGTAAGTGACGAAGGAAAACATTTTATCGTATGCCTTGAAAACAAAAGTTGCACATGCAAGAGGTTTCAAAGGGACGGAATTCCATGCCCACATGCTTGGGCGGTCTTGAATAACAAAAATATGCTTCCAGATGCATATTGTTAAGACTTTTACAAGCCAAAAACAGTGTTGAAGACATATGAGGTGCCCGTGTATCCTCTTCCTGATGTAACTGAATGGAACGTACCTGAACATATTGCTGAAGAAGTCGTGTTGCCACCGAGATACAAGAGACCTCCAGGCAGGCCAAAGAAGCAACAAGATAAATCATTCAACGAGTTGAGTAAAAGAAAGGGTACCAATTCTTGTAGTACGTGTGGGAACCGTGGTCACAATAGGCGTTCATGTAGAACTGCACCACGTAATGTGTAGCATCTGACTTACAATAATGAGTATTTGTTTCTTAATTTTGATTCTGTCGAATTATTGAATAAAAGAGTTTTAATTTGCATACAAAGTGTTTTTTTAATTGTTTGTTAATTTTGAAATTTAAACAATTACCCAGTTCTAGAAATCAAACTGCAATTTTGATAGCCAAAAGAAATACTAATTTGATGTAATATTAAGATAAACAAAAGATGTGGTATTGATATATCATAATAATGACTGAATAAAACTAAGAAAAAATGTTAACTAAAAAATCAATGAAGTAAATACTAAAATACATTTAACTAAAAATACACAGGAATACATACCCATATATTCACAATATGTTTCTTACTTTTGAGTAAATATACAATTATTGAATAAAAGTGATTTTATTTGCATACAACAGTTTTTGATTCTTTGTTAATTTAGGATTTAACTTTAAACATGTACATGTTATAGGAGCAACAATAAATCCTATTATAAATTCATCCTGGACAAAATTATTTACCGATATTCCTTGATAATAATGGCTAAACAAGACAACCGTGTGAGCAATGACTATTTAGCATACACAAATATAGTTAAATAAGATCCAGGGAATATGCATACAAAATGAAGCCTGTTAACAATTCTTAATTGTCCAAAAAGACATTCACTTATTTATTAATTAAAATACTTTAAGCCAAAAACGGCTAGACATAATATCCAAAATGAAATAGTAGTTTGAAAACATCTTAAAATAAAAAACTTTGAAGGCTACTAGTTGATCATGACAATTTCACTACTGTCCATTTCTGGGCATGGCATCCTGTTCGACTTAGGCGGTGCCTCATTGTCGCTAACAGCTCTATCTTCAATCTTCTTTGCAACATATTCCCAAAGAAGTGCGCCGTATCTAATACGAAGTAACTCAGCATCAATGGTTTCGACAGGAATGCCTTCGCCATCACTCAAATACTCCGCAAATGCAAGCAAATACAGTCCACAATCCCTGTACATATATATAATTTGTAAAATAATATATTCATGTACATATATATAATTTGTAAAATAATAGATTTCGTAGGGCTATATCAATTTATAGAATGATGACACAATTTTGTAAAGATACATTGAACCATATCGCTGTTGAGGTATATCCTGCACGTATATCACAACGAATGGAATGTTTTGATCTTGCATATCGTCCATATTAAATTCATAATACATGGACAGATACATCGGCAGAAGCTGAGTAAGCTTTTGAATTTCCTCCCTAACAAAATAATCATGTCCTGCTATGCTGTATGAGTCATATACATGAATGCGTCGTTCAACAAATGACAGAACATCCAATACCCAATGGTTTCTCTGCTCCATATTTACGGGTATGAGCACGTTGTCGACTGTATTCCATGGAATAACAGCCATCAACCTATAGCCATTTATGTATTCACGTATGTCGTGTTCAATGTTCTCAACACAATTTTTGCTTTCAGCGTCAGAATACACGACATAAATAACAGCAATCTTTGTCTTGAACAGACAATCAACAGTTGTGTATCTGTATCGGCTGTTAACGTTATACTTATTTTTTTTACGCGAGTAATAGAGAACCACATCGATATGCTGTGATAATTGATGAAAATATCGAGTTGGATCAGTTCTTATAGAAGATACATCTATTACGTATAAATAGATACAATACATTAAGTACCTCATCATTCAAAAGTTGTCCATCGTATGATAGAGTGTAGAACCAATTCTCGTCAGTTATTAAGTGAATACCCAAGTCCGTGTGCACTGCCAATTTTGCCTAGTTCTTCTTGTAGTGATCTTGATTATGCACCCTTTGATTCAATAAAGATAGTATAAGTATGATGAATGTACCCTAATTTTACATATGAATTTTTTTTAAATAAAAGTACTTACTTGTGTGCATGCTTAACAAGGAGACCTTCACTAAGCCACATTGCATAATCTTCAAAAACATCATCATTATGTGGCCCTCGCATGAAATCAGTCACAAATGAATGTATCTTTTCATGTATTGTGTTCACTAGTAAGGAACTGCCAGCTAAAAATTTATATAACAACTTAATTTTAATGTTAACAGTTTTAATATATGTGTATACATATTCCTTGAATTTATAACTTTATAATTACCAAATGCATATCCAAACTTAGTGGAGTAAGGAGAGCAATTCCAACGACCAGGACGTCTGATTCTGACAATTGGTAAAGGTGTAACCTCCTCAACTACGGCCTTTGAGTGAATTGGTACAGATGTAACCTCATTAACTACGGCCTTTGAGTGAATTGGTGAAGGTGTAACCTCATCAACTACGGCCTCTGAGTGAATTGGTAAAGGTGTAACCTCATCAACTACGACCTCTGAGTGAACCACCATTGTTTTTATTGAATTAAGGCTTGGTAGCAACTCATTAATCAACTCAAATTGTGATGCTGGTTGTACATGTTCTGTTGTTTTGACGTTCATATCAAGAGATTGAATAGGAACATCAAATACAAGTGATTCTTCAGACTGTTTCTTATCGGCTCCAATTTCTGATTGTGGTATCTACACAAAAATATTTGAATACAACAAAAAAAAATCATAAATTAATATATTTGAATACTTTTTAAAAATAACAATGCAACTACTGGTTATAATTAGTTCATCAGAAAATAATTGAACTGACATTACTTTGAACTTAAATGCGATAAATAAATAAATGTAGGCACATAAATGGTACCTCTGTTTCTATTTCTTTTCCACCGGTCTGTCTAACTTCAAGAAGTTCTTCCGATATGACTGGATCTTGTATGTGTGTCTTAACCAGGTGCTGAAAATTACGATAATATTAAAAATAGATGATATCTATATACTTTGAAGTAAATTGATGATAAATACATGAATACTTAAAAGTTTATATATAGTTTAACAAACCTCTTCTTGAAACTGTATTGTTGTCTGATGACTCGTAATAGGTAACAACTGTTCGAACATTTCACAATCCACATTTGAACTATCACCATTATAGTTAACCATTACTGGACATCCATCATTGTGAATGTCCAGTGATACAGTAACTTTCTGTGATAATTTTATCAAATAATACAAAAAGATATAAGGAAATCAATTGCGTGAATACAATTATAATTGTATAATCCAGAAAGAGGGAATGTATCCATATATTACCCCATTTGTATCAAAGTGTTTTTTTCCCGAATCAACCTGTATATCTGAATGATGAATGTTGTCATTCAGTGAATTCTTCTTCACTAAATTAGGTACAACGAATTGAGTTTCTATATCAGCAACCTGTGTAAATGTATCAAATAATAAGTGTTATAACATATATGATTTAATATAAATTATGCCATACCTGGAATGACTCTTCAGTCGTACAGTTAACGTTGATTGCATCCAAAACAATTTTTAGATTTTTCACTATAAAGAAATGCAGTTCCTTAAACTATGCAGTGACCTAAATATATTTGTAAAAATTTAGAAAATATTTGTATATAATGAAAAGTATAACAAAAAAACCCAAAGCTGATTACAGATTTCTTAAATGCGGCAAGATCTTGCCGCAACTCGGCAATTTCATCTAACTTGCTATCAGAATTTTTCTTTGTCAACACAATGTGTGGTGTTTCATTGATTGAACTCCCATACTTCTTATGCAACTCATTTGCTGACACGTGATCATTTTGCAGTGGAGTTAACCCTGGACCCAAAGGGATCTTTTTTTATTTTCGTAACCCAGATGAAGGTTCACAAACATGCATTGTTGTTTTCTTAATCGCTATTGTTTAAGAAGCATTGACCTTTTCTTTTCCTTTTACTTTATTCTTTGGCATATCTGATGGAGGTTTTGAAGTGAAATCATCATCCTCAATTTCAACGACATCTTCATCAGTTAGAGTTGTGTCAATTACAGCATCTTCCGATGAAATTTGTAAAAGTGCAATTCCTTAAGGGATGGTGAAATATTCTGGAAGGTTAACTGTAAAGAATGCGCATGTAGTTCATTAATATATAGTTATTGAATTACAACATCAAAATATAAGTACTTTATATATAAACAAGTTATTAATTTAAATTGAAATAAAATATGAACAAATTATCGAATTTTCGTTATCTCTGAACATTTCTTCCATTAAGTATTCATAAAGTGATCGCTTCTCTTTGGTCCTCCAATTAAGAAATCTGGGGATACGGTTGGAAACTTTTGATGCAATTTTCTTGTCAACAAATGAACAACACTCGTACAGCCAAACTTGCATAGCAAGAGGCATACCGGCAATCCTATAATATTGTTTATGAGCATCCATCTTCTTTGATACAGTTTTAAGCAATGCTGCAAAAGCTTTTATTCCCCACGGATAATCTTTGTATCGATCACTCTCAACCAAATCAAAGTGGCTCTTTGGTATGGATGTGCTGGTCTTCTCTTTGGAAAAGATAAATGTATTTATAAAATACAGAATTGCAAACTTGACAGCATCGTCATCGTTCCCATCACCCCAAACTTTCTTGTCAAACTTCCTGATCAGTTCTGCCTTTTTTATTAGTCTTTTTACCTCCAAAAAATTGTTGAATGATTCTATTCGATTTCTTTGTGTTGAATGAGAAATCACCGGGATCGGCACCACAATTTAAACCAGATATTATGGCAAACTCTCGAATACCGAATCGGAGTGTGGTCTGATTTATACGAATGAACAAAGTATCTGATGAACTGTCCTGTAACTCACAAACCATCAGGCACCTAAATATTTGATTTTGGACACGACACTCATGCATTTTGGTATATACACCAAAACATGTGTTCTTAAATTTTTGAAACTGCATAGGAGTAAGCTTCTCCTTCAAATCAAGAACAATGTTATGGTTTCCGTATATTTGCATATGTGGGGCTTCAATTGGACGTTCTACCACATAAAATTTGATTTCCTACAAATGGAAAATGTATTACTTGTTTAGTTAGCATTAAAACTCAAAGTATTAATATATTCAAGATACAAGTATTTATTAAAACTTAATGTATCAATATATCAAACAATGTAAGTATTGCAATTTAGCATAAGACCATGACAATTTAAAAAATGGATACACTAGTTGTTAAACAAAAAATGAATACTATGAATACACTGTTGTTAAACACAAAAATGAATATGTTGGACAAACTAGAAGCAAGACACAATGTGTGGGTATCAAATTGTATAAGTATTCATCTATATAAAAAATTGAAAAAGCCAATAAACGTCAATCCCTGTTATAATAGAAATGCAGTATTAGTGTATTCAACTATACTTGTATTCCCGAATCAACTTTTTAAATTGGATAGAGTACTTATGTATCCAGGTATAATTGTATTCGCAAATCAACATTTCAACTTGAGCTTATATAACAATACAAGTATCTATGTATATAAAGATGAATACATTTCAACATTGTTGTTAAACAAATAGATGGATACATCAGACAAACGAGAAACACTATACAATTTGCTGGTATCAAACAGTATAAGTACTCTTGTATATAAAAATTTGAAAAATCCAACAAACGTCAATCTTTTTTTGGTCAATTTTTCCTGTAATACTTGAGGTTTTGTGTTGACTCAAGCATTTTGGTATAAAAATATAGTATTAATATATTTAACTATACTTAAATTACCTAATCAACTTTTCAATTTTGATAGAGTACTTATGTATTCAGATATAATTGTATTCATAGGTCAACATTTCAACTTGTACTAATATAACAATACAAATGTATATGTATGTAAGTATTCTACTATATACAAAATTGATAATCACATAACCCCCAATCTCTTTTTTATTCATGATCTTCTTGTACTCATTTTTTAATAACTATATACATACAAAAATCAATTTGCTTAACAATTTCAACACAAGAGGACAATTCATAATGGCAATGTCACCCAATACAAGTGTTGAGATATACAAGTAAATGACATTAAACTGATTAAATAAAGCATACAAACCTCAATCTCATTTTCCTCTTGTTCCTGCTCGACTCCTTTTTTTTCACTTCCACTTGAATCAAGATTGTTGACCTTTCTCCTTTTTTCAAGATTAGTTTTCACTTTTAATGATTCTGAACCTTCTTTCCTCTTTACTGATTTTGCATGTTCGATTTCTTCTAGCAGATTTAAGGGTATAGGGTCATTAACCTTCTTTGTTCTTTCGTTCTCCAATGAAGCAATAGAGCCTGGAATTTTGGCTTGTTGTTGAGTAATACACAAATCAAAAGAAGGTAGTTCATCCAACAATTTGTCAAATAAATGTATACCTCTCGTAGCCCGCCTCGGAGTACCAATTTCATCCATTGAAATGGATAAACAAATTCTTGAATCAAAACCCTATGAAAATAGATGAAAATATGGATGTGTATATATATAATCTTCATAATAACGAGATAACTATGCAATTATAAGATACCCAATGGATACAAATCATAAAAATCGTTCTTAAAATGATGCAAAAGATCTTGAATTTGAATGAATTTGGGTGGAAAAAATCAGAAGATATGTGATATAGGGATATTGATGAAAGAGAAAAAGTTGTTGATGGTGAACATGGGAAAAGATAACGTAAAATCTGTCTGACATAATTAATTAGGCATTCAATAAGAACTTTTCTATTTAATATTTATTCATATTAAATATATATAAAAAAATTATTTATTAATATATAATTAGCTTTGCTATTTATTGTATAATTATATCCATATAACATGAAAAAAATGAAATGTAGCTATTTTTCTTAAATATATATGGATGTTTGTCATATTCTTTAATAATTTCTATTTTTTTTTTAGTTGCATAGAAGGTATAAGAAATAAGACTAAAAAAATTACACAAGTGTAAATAAAACGGTTTACCAATAAAATAAAAATTCTTATAATCAATTAACTCATTTACATCTCCTAATTTAATAATTTCATGATAGACTAATGTCAAGTTTCACCTGTGACTTTGGATTTTAGAGGTTAATTGGTCCCCCATTTGACCTTTTGGACGGTGCAAAACTCCAAATACTCTCAACCCTTTCTTTTCTTATCATCGAATATTTCGTATTGAAAAAGGTGTCCAATTTATTTCTCCTTATCTTCTCTGATTTTGATGGGAAAATTATACTCCACTTTAATTTTATATGTCAATTTTGAATTTAGCACACTTTATTAATTAATATTTAATATTATTACTTATACTAAGGATAAAACATTGGATATATTGAAAACGATAAATAAAGTGAAAGTTTATTTTTATAATAATAGATAAGTAAAAGTGAATCGTGAGAATATTTATCTATGTTTGAGTTTATACTAACCTAATTAATTTGATTTTACCGAAGAACAGTAGACCTAACTTAATTGATGGATCACTTCATTTTTTTTATGAGAAAATGGTCTAAACCCCCCCAATCTATACCCGAAATCTCAACTACACACTCCAACTTTACGGGTGTCCTATCACCCCCCTGAACATTTTAAAAGTGAAATATATACCCCCTTAAAAAGTCATACCCAGATTTAAGTTAAGCAGTGATATACACTCGCCTGCCACATAATATTATCTTATATTTTTAATAAAAAAGTTATTATTCTTTATCTTTATTTTATATTTTCCTTTTATATTTTCCTTTTATATTTTCCTTTCTCTTTTTCTCTTTTGTTTTTAATCCTCTTTTGACTTTTATTTTCCTTTTCTTTAACAATAACTTTTTCTCCATTGATATGAAACCCAGAAGCACATTAACTTTCTTCTTCTTTCTATTCTTTTTATATTTTTTATTTTATTTTATTTTTCATAATTTTAGTGAAGTTTCATTCAACTTGATAATATTGTTGAATCGAATTTGAGTCTCCCAATCGGAGAATTAGAAGACGGCATATTTGATAAGTTCATATGGTCAACTATTTTCGGAAAGTGGGTGGCATATTGGAGTTGGAGATGATAGCAAAATCCAAAGTGAATTTGTGATTTGAAGTATTGAAAATTGTTTTTGCTATTTTTATCTCGTTGCCATGGTCACTGTCTACGAAAGGTGTTTTTTAGTGTTTTAGAATGAAACCAATCTATCTGTCTCACTTTTAAATATTTCTTGCTCAGATCTGAAAAAAGTAGTTGAAAATGGCGACATGGTAGTGGCAAAATTGGTGGTGTGAGAATGAAAATATGAAGTTTATGATTAAAAGAAGGGGAGTCGATTTCTTCTGGAAAAAAAGAGAGGAAAGAGATAGGATTAGTGATAGCTGAATAGTGAAATAAGTTTATGGCATTTTCCAGTGACTTAAATCCGGCGAAGTGTTGAAGAGAAAAAGAAAGAAGACAAAGAAAATAAAAAAGAAAAGATAAATAGAAGTAAAAGATAACATAATTTTAAAAAAATAAATCAAAAACTTAATATAAAAAGGAGAAATTACTTGCAAAGTTAAAGTTTTATTAAAAAAAAAACCGTCTCTCACTCTCTTTGAGAAAGTGAATACACTTTCTTTGCCACCTCAGCATATAGGGTGAGATTAATTCCATTTTAAAAAAGTTCAAGGGGGTAATAGGATCTCCGTAAAGTATAGGTGTGTAGTTGGAAATTCGGCTATAGGTTAGGAGGGATTTTGGCCATTTTCTCTTTTTTTGATATATGTGTTTCAATGTTTGTTTGTAAAGTGCAAAATAAGGACTTGGGCTAAAAGCCTCAGAGATTTGGGCTTTAACGTTCGAACTTCGAACAAACTCAGAGAACTTTTGATGGGCCTTATTAGCGTGTAGAACCTCTGGATACGATTGATTGACATATTTTTAATTAAATATTCTATTTAGTAAATTAATACTAGTATGTTTGGTCAAATTTTTTAAACCACCATATTTTGATAAGAAATAATTTGTGTTTAGTCACTAAATTTTACAAGTAGTAATTAGTACTTGACCAATCTTATTAAAAATATTCAAAGTGTAAAAATTATATTAAATTGTTTTTAATTAAAAAAAAGATGATTTTTTTTGTAGAATAGAATAAAATGAAAAGAAATGTCACATAATAATAATATTTTCTTTATCTCAATTTATATGATTCATTTTTTATCTAGTTTAAAAAGAATGATACATTTTTTATTTAATAAATATTTAATGATATTGTTAATATTTTGTCCATATGGGTTCTACTTATTTTTGCCAAACGCTAGCTTAGTACTCCCTCAAGTACAATATTAAAGAATTATATATTAGGGCGTGATACTCTTAAAAGAAAATATTTAAAGACATAAATCAAAGAGTAATAATTTGTCAATATAAAATAATGTCAACAATTCATTTATATTGAGTTAGAGGGAGTAACCCCTAATGGGATTCGATTCATCGTGAAGTTTCACATGGGAGAATAATCACAAAATATAATTTGAGTGTGCTACGAATAAAGTAACAATAAAATATTTAACGTATGAGTAGTCACAAAACATGATTTTCATTATTAACGATAGGAAATAGGACTTACTGAAGCAATTAACAAAAGCAGATGGTGACTATTTCTCATGATCACATAAAGTTAATTTGTGATGATTAATTACTTAATTATTTCTCCTATAACTATACCTTCGAAGAAATTTAATAATTCATTGATATTAAAAATTGTTGTCGTTGAATATAATGGATGAAAAACATGGCTAGTACCAATTATTGACTCTCTAAGGTCGTGTATTTTATGAGATTCTACAAGATAAGTTTAATTTAAATTAGGATTTTTGAGCTAATTCGTTCTAAATTCTAGTTCACGTCTATGTAAAGGATAATATATTCATTTAAATAGAATTCTCAATCATAAATTTATTGGATATTCATAAAGAAATCAAAACATCATATATTGTCTTTGTCAAAGTCACCGCCTTTCATTCCAAGGTATGAAATATATCGCAAGAAGATCTATATCATCCTAATTTGAAAAATACACTACCTACCACCCTGGATTTACGGAAAATTTAAAGAAAAACATCAAGAAAGGAATATAATTGTACCACGCTATTTATTAATAATAATTTCATTATTATTTTTTCATACTCTATTTATGATTGAAGTTTATTATCTCTACATTAAAATTTATTGCAAACAATCGTATTGTACTGTTCCCTATCTGTTCAAGCTAAGTTTGTTGTGGGTTAAACTGACCCAAACATACTCTTGATGATATTGTTACAAAACAGGATTTGAAAGCACATGAAATATTAATATTCCGACTTTGCGAGTAATCTTTTCTCCTTAAAAGGAATTTATACCTCCACATTAAATCTATGTCGCATCCATTAGGCTTGATATCACTTAATAGCGGACCCAGGATTGTCATTAAAAGTGTCATAAAAAATATAATTATGAGGTTAGTAGTATTAGAATACACAATCTCAACAAATTTTCACAATACCTTAAACACAGGGGCGGCTCAACGCAATTGGAGGCCTAAAGCGAAATTTCAATTAGAGGCCTAAAATCTAAATAAACTTCATATCCATTAATTTTTTTAAAAAAATATTCTTACATTTTTAAATGCAAAGTATATTTAATATTTTTTTTATATATGATGTATTCGATTTCTTTTTCAATTATTAGCTTTAGATAAGATTTTATTAATTCAACGTTGAAAAACATCTTTTTACTCGGACAATTACTATATGAATTGTTAACATAGTTTTATAAGTAATAAGTTGATAAATTTCAAATAAAGATAAGAGTTAGAACCATAAAATTTGGTTCAAGAAGTTGATAATTTTGTATACCCCACATTTTACTATGCTTGTTGTAATACTTGAAAATCTAAGAAGAAATAAAAAAAGAATTTGCAATTCACTTTGTTCAACACTTTTCGACTATTGATTCATATTTTTGATAAAGTATTACTCTAACTTATCAAAAATTTAAAGAAGAGAGTGTAAAAGGAGTTAAAAGAATAAAATAATGTGAATATTAGCGTAGAGAGTGTAAGAAAATAAAACATTTTTTCTTAATTTCTTATGGGATTAAAGAGAATGAAATAATTTTAAAAATTTAAAAATATATACTTTTATCATAAATAATTAATTTCTCTATAAAAATTAACACTTAATTTATTCTTGGTAAAAAATTTGAGGCCCCCTAAAATTGGGGGCATAAGGCCAATGCCTTATTCAATTAAGCATACAACCAGCCCTGCTTAAACATTAAACTAAACTTTTAACTTGTGTCAAGAGGTGTCAATAATTGTATATATATTCATTAAACCAAAATTTGACCTCTATATACAATACAATTTTCCGACGAAGGAATGTCACTTGACACCCCTTACCGAAGGGTGGGTCCGCCCCTGATACCACTAGTATTCAACATACTATGTAATTTTATTTTTACTTTTCATATATGACTTTGTTTATAATAGTACTTTCTCCATTTCAAAATAATTGAATTGTTGGGGTATTTCACACTCTTTAAGAAAAGAAGATTAGGACACAAATTAGACATTACTTTCCATTTTTGCCCTTATTAATTATTGTCAAATTAGTCTTTAGAATAATTCAAAGTAATTAAAGTTTCTTGAACTCATCACATAGAATTAAGGATAAAAATGAAAAAATATTTTAAAAGTAGCCTTGAACTGAACAATTCAATTAATTTGAAAAATGAAAAATATTTCAACAATTCAATTAACTCGAACGAGGATCAACTTCTTTACGTTCGATCATGTCTAATAACGGGATAGGCGGCCTAGCACTGGGTAGGTGAAGGTCAATGGGATTTTCGGAAGTGAAAGTTGACGAAAACACCACAAAGGGAAGAAAACACAAACATAAGAAAAATAAACGCTTGGTCATGTTTGATTTGTGTATTGCTTGCCTTTTATTTATACACTCATCACTCTCATCCAATTATGATAAATTATTTATTCAAGAATTCAAATAAGTATTTCTTTGATCATAAATCTTTTCTTATTTAATTAATTTCATTAAAATTCATCAAAAATGTACTTTTAATTTGGGGAAACCTATATTATTTTTTAAATTTTTTGAAAAAAATTCTGCTGCTCTCGAAAAACACTAATTAGTTTCATCTAAAAATTTATCGAAACACTTTATTTTTTAAAAATAAATATAGAAGTATTATAGGCTCTTTATTTAAGCTTATCCAAATTCTTTTAAGGTAGTTTTGAACCAAACTATTTATTTTTTAATTTTATTTTAAAATCATGTATAGTCCCAAGTGTCATCTAAATTAAAAGGGAGTGAAAAAGTATATATTGTAAAAAAGTTTAACTAATATGCACTGTAAGTAAATATTTTCTCAATGGTAAAAAACTTTTATCAATTCCTATGATGCAAACTAGAAGTTTGAATGTATTATTAATGTCTATCCATGTATAATACTTATTTCCAATGTGTATGAAGCTGATTGTTTACATAGTATTGAAGAAATAGAATACCTAAATTAATTAGTGATGATGAAAACGAAGACGATCCTCTATATTTTTAGCAATACAAAAGGCTATTAATGCATTCTTCATTTTTTCAAACACATTCTACCAAACGACCTATAAATGTACCATTTAGAAAACAGAAAATAGCAAATGCCCCCTCTATTCTAGTAAACAATTACCAATTGCATATCTTTATTTTACGTGATCTTATTATTTTCTTGGACTATTTTAAAATAAATAAATAAATAATATCTTTATAAAATAAAATGTATTTCACACTCTAAAAAAAAATGTTTCTTATATTATTTTTTTCTTTTCGTTCTCTTGTTCCCCCCCTCCCCCTCCTCCCTCTCAGCATATATTTGCCACATAAGCTCTAGATTTTTTTTTTTTGAGGGGGTTATGATTTTCAAAAACCCATTGTATTCTTCTAATTTCCATGGCTTTGCCTTAAATCTAACCTTCTCTTTACAAATTCCACTTAAATCTTACTCCCTCTGTTCCATATTAACTGATCACCTTCCTAAAAATACTTGTTTCAAATTATATGATCACTTACTAAATCAAGATAAAATTAATTAAATTTTTCCCATTTTATCCTTATAATTAATATAATAAATGTGCATAAGTTCCAATGATACATTTTATATGCCTTATGTCATTATAAATTATCTTGATATCCATCAATATGGATAAATGGTAAATTTGTCAAATTGTTCATCTTATTTATGATTTCTTAAATACCGTATAAAATAGAAAGTGATCAGTTATTATGGGACGGAGGGAGTAGTAATTTCTTCCTAATTCTTCAATCTAATCACCTCCAATGTCAATTTCCCTTTCAAAGTGTGTTTGGTACGTAGGAAAACGTATCTATAGAAAACTTTTTCTAGAAAATATTTTCTTAAAAAATAAGTGGTTCTCTCACTTATTTTCTAGTGTTTAATAAATAAACAAGAAAATATTATTTCATGAACATTTATATGTTATTTAGCAAAACATTATAGAAACGGGTAAAGATGGGAGTGGGGGTTCGGGATGGCGCGGTTGGGATGGTCGAAGGGTGAGGGTTGAGTGGGTAGAGAGGAGATAATAAATTTGAAAAGTCACTTATTCAACTTCTTTTTCCGATTTCCATTAGAAAAATCATTTTTCTCATTTTTGAGTAACCTATTTTTCTAAAAAAAATATTTTTCCAAACAATTAAATCAATCAAACATTAAAAAAAATTGAAAAATATTTTTTGATGCCGATGTAACCAGAAAAGTATATGTACTATGCTTCATCTTTTCTAGAGAAACAATGTGCCCGGATAAGAATTTCATTAACGCGGTTAGCTTCGAAATATCGAGTGCCACCTCGATTCACCCAAACCCAAAAATTTCTTACCTCATACTGCTAAGAAGTAATCTGCAGAATTAAGTGAATATGTTTGTAGCTAATATTTTAGCAAAAATATGTTTTTAATGTTTAATACTTGGTAGCATCCATCAATTAACCTAATTTAATGATTAATAAACTGAAAGAGCCAAATATATTTTTAAAATATACTCAACTAATCATCGTACTTCATTGGCACGTTTTACTTATTGATAGTCCGTACGGTCCCTTTGCACATCAATATCCATTATTGGCCCTGCAACTAGAGCAGAGGATAAGAAGGAAAATCTGGGTGCCAAATAGGGGTGAGTGTTCGGTTCTTTGGTTCGATTTTATCAAATTTCGGTTTGATTTTGTGATTTTTGATTTTAGAAAAGTGTGCACCGTATACCAAATAAAACTAATTTGGTTCGGTTTTTTCTACTTCGGTTCGGTTTAGTTTGGTGTTTTTAAATCGGGTTTTCGGTGTGAATGAAAAATAAAATGAGGACAAAATCAAAGTACCATATGCTTAAAAATTTAAAACTATCTTAAGGAATGATGTGTCTCGCCGTGGAACACTTATTGTGCTAACTAAAAGACTATATTTATCTTTATTAAGAACATTGTGCCTCCAACTACTTCTCGAGAAAAATAAGTACAAAGGCTGGTTCCTAACATAACGTACATGGATAAAAATATGTTTGAGTTCCTCTTGGAAATTAACTATTAAATTGTACATTTGTTGATACTTTGATTTGTTCATGAATGATTTAATTGTTAGTTGAATTTTTATATTTGTTTATATATATATATATATATATATATATATAATATTATTTTATTTTATTTTTTAAATAAAAGTTCGGTTCTTCAGTGCACCAAAATTTTGAGACCCTTACATCGAATATCGAACCGAAGAACCGAACTTTTTAAAAAATAACATAGACACCGAATCGAAAAATCGAAGAACCGAAACTGAAGAACCGATATAGTTTGGTTCGGTTCGATTTTTCGATATTTATCCCCACCCCTAGTGCCAAATATATTTTTAAAATATATAATATACTTACATCATTCACGTGGTAGATCATAGATGCACTACAACAAAAATGATCCTTAATGTTATTTAATTAATGATAATAATTTAATTGACGTTAAATATATATTTTTAGGGTAATTTGGACTCTATGTAAATGTCCCTAAAGTCTTTACCGACATTGAAGTTAGTGACAATTAACTAATGCCGGTAAAGACTTTAACACCATGTTTATTGCCGCTAAAAGTTGTTTTTGTTATAGTGATAGATATATATGATATGTTCCTTCGAACAAAAATAGGATCTCTCAATTCTTTTACGAAATATTTTACTATTATGGGTGTATTTGATACGAAGGAAAATGTTTCATTTTCTAAATAATATAGTTTATTGCTCACTTAGTTTATTATATTTGGTAAGTAAAAAAAATATTATGATTGAGTTAGAGAGTTGGGTTAGGGATGCTAGGATGGAGTAGGGTGGAAAGTAGGGGCAGATCTCGGAGGTCACACGGAAATTCACTCAAAACTCTCTTGACTAAATTTTTTTTTATATATATAAGGTACTTTTTAGTGTTTTATGTATATATATAAATTTTGAATCTTCTAAATATTAAATTAGAGGTTGGCTATTACTATATAATAAAGGAGAATAAGCACATAGCTAGCCCGTCAACATGTCAGCTTCAGTTGTGTGCTTATTTTCACATTGACTTGCTTGGCATACTAGTTTAAGCCCGACTTAGGTAACCTTATTTTTTATTTTTGTTTTTATTTCAACTCATTTGAAACTTTTGACATTTCGTATTCATATTTTAGTTATTCCATCTTTTATTTTACATAAAAATATTTTTAATTTTTAAATTTCATCAAAAATGTTTTGTTTTATATAATTAAAAAGATATTATTATTATTATTATTATTGTTTTTATTATTATTATTATTATTATTATTATTATTATTATTATTATTATTATTATTATTATTATTATAAGAAAACCTTATCTACATAAATGAATTTTTACTATAAAAAACAAATTAAATAAGTACTACTTAATTAAGTGTAGCAGATATCTACGATGTTATAAATTTAAAATTTTGATTTATTTGTCCATTTTTTAATCTATAAATTACCTTTTATTTTGAATATTAATGTTAGATCGTTAATATTATATCTATAAAAAACAAATATTATTGAATTTAAAAAATTAAAAATACCACAAATAAACATTACGAATTTCAAAAAATAATGATTGGGCATGTGCAAAGCACGGGCATCCCCTTTCTAGTACTAATATATAAGAGGGAATAAACACACAGCTGAGCGTCAACTTGTCTGCTTCACCTGTGTGCTTTCCTTACATGTGAGTTACTTGGCCCAATGGTTGAGTCTTGACTTTCATGCCAAAGTTCCCTGGTCCAAACCTGAGCAGCAACTTATTTTTATCCAGCTGCCCATTTTGCTTCTATGTGTTTTCATTAATTAATTTTTCTAAAGTTTATGATATTATAATTAATTATTTTTTAAGAGTTTGAATAAAAGTTGAAATTTAGAGTTTGAATATATTTTTCGTAGATATGATTTCTACCGCTGCTTTTTAAAAATTAACAAAGTTTTTATTAATTTATAATTTTTAAAAACTACGTAAAAAAATGTAATAAATCAAAATAATTGACAATTCAAAATTTATTTGAAAGATAAAAATTATAAATATCGATATAAAATTAATGTTATTGGCCTGTTGGTTGGACTTCACACTACATGTCAAAGGTCTCCGGTTCATACCCGAGTGACAACATTATTTTATATTAAAATGTGATTAACTCTTGAAATTTCACATGTGCCACATAAATTGGGACAACAGGAGTAACATATATTATTTGAAAATTACTAAATTGGGACACGGGAAATAACATATATTATTTTAAAATTACATACTTAAAATGTATTAAAAAATTGATTAACTCTCAAAATATCACATGTGCCACATATAATTTTTTAAATGTACCTTTGAAATATTATAAAAATAATTAACAACAATTCATAAAATTAAATCAAATAAACTAATAAATATTGGGCCCGGACTTGTCCGAGCTTTTGTATCTAGTGTGTGTGTATATATATATATACTTATGGATATTTTCTTGATCAATAAAAGAGTCCGGAGCTAAAAATGTCATTTTTCCATACAAAATGTATAAAAGGACCACTCAATTTTTTAAAAACTAAAACGGACAACTCACTGTCCTAGGAGTGAGATTCTTTGTGTTTTTTAACACCGTTAATGGCGTCCAATTATCGTTCTTTCTCGCTGCTCAGTTAGCGAAATGTTAATTTATTTTTTAAAAAATTGTAAAATCGCTACAGAGGCAGCGAATTCTTTTTTGTATAAGTTACATAAATCACATAGTGTAAGATGAAATTACTAATTATCCCTACTTTTTTTCTAATTACAATAATCTCTTAAAATTAACCCAATCCGGATACATTAATGAAAGCGCGGATACATTAATACATTAATACATATACATTATTAAAATAAGAAATTTCCCAATCCAGATACATTAGTGAAAGCGCGGATACATTAATACAACAATCCGGATACATTAGTGAAAGCGCGGATATATTAATACATTAATACATATACATTATTAAAATAAGGGATTTCCCAATCCAGATACATTAGTGAAAGCGCGGATATATTAATACGGATACATTATTAAAATAAGGGATTTTAGAGATTTTTAAAAGATAGAGGGAAATATGGAAAATAGTTTACTTAAAGCTGTGTAATTTAGTAATTTTTCCATATATATTTTTTAAATTTTAATTGTAAAATCGCTGCAGGGCTACAGATAAGGATTGTGATCTCTGCATAGGATTGGAAGTTAAATTGGGCTAAAAGCTTTAGAGATTGGGCTTTAACGTTCGAACAAACTCAAAGAACTTTTGATGGGCCCTATTCTAGACTTAATAGGCCCAACAAGATTTAATCAGTCTTTACTCTCTTGTCTTCGGTCAAGAGAAGCCCAGACCAATACAACTCAGCCTAATTAGGTCTATTGACATAAAGCATACAACCCCTAGATAGAACTTAGAAGGGATATTGACTTGTAAATACAATTTCTAGATAGAATTAAAATATTTTCAATCAAATATTCTATTTAATAAATTATAATAGTATGTTTGGCCAAGTTTCTGAAATCACCATATTTTGAAAAGTATTTTCGGTAAGAAACAATCTGCATTTATCCAGTAAATTTTAAAAGTAATTTTAATTAGCAACTAGCAACTAGTATTTGACCAATCTTATTAGAAGTATTTTAAGTGTAAAAATCATATTAAATTATTTTTTAGTATAAAAAGATAATTTTTGTTTAGAATAGACTAAAGCGAAAAAATGGTCACCTGAGATGATACGTGCTCCCTTTGATTCAATTTATATGATTCATTTTTTTTAGTTAGTCTTAAAGAAAATGACACATTTTCTTATTTAACAAATATTTAATGGCACTATCAATATTTATCCATA
The DNA here is from genome assembly GCA_018342035.1 of Solanum appendiculatum. Lineage (NCBI taxonomy): Eukaryota > Viridiplantae > Streptophyta > Magnoliopsida > Solanales > Solanaceae > Solanum > Solanum appendiculatum. The sequence continues at coordinate 104,163 of JAGDQO010000308.1, forward strand.
TGTGTCCCACTTATTTGCCAAACCCTAGCTTAGTATTCCCTCTAGTACAATATAAATGAATTGTTAAGGGGTGACACCCTTAAAAAAAAAGCTAAAGTAAATCACAGAGGAATAATTTGTTAATATAAAATAATGTCAACAATTCGTTTATATTGAGTTAGAGGGAGTAACCCCCTAATGGGATTCACTTTATCATTCCACGTAGGAGAATAGTCACAAAACATAATTTTTATGTGTACTAAAAATAATGTTTTAACAAAAAAATATTTAACGTATAAGAATATTCACGAAACATGATTGCATTATTAACAATAGGAAGAAGACAGGAAATAGGACTTACTGAAGCAATTAACAAAAGTAGATGGTGACTCTTTCTCATGATCACATAAAGTTAATTTTTGATGATTAATTACTTAATTATTGCTCCTATCACTATACCTTAGAAGAAATTTAATAATTCATTGATTTAAAAAAGTTGAACATAATGGATGAAAAACATGGCTAGTACCAATTATTGACTCTCTAAGGTCGTGTTAGTAATTAGTAATTTGCTCTATGATTGATTTACACCAAAACTTACTTACATGTGGAACGTTAATTATAAATATTTCTATGAATGGTAATACATTTCTCCCCCTGTTTCTTTTTAGTTATCATATTTTTTTTAGAGTCAAATAATAAAAATTTTGAGTAACATTTAAGATTTATTTTTTCATTATATTAATATAGAAAAAATTATAATTTATAGTACTTTTCATATAATTTTTAAATATCTAAATTTTTGTTTTAAAATATCAAATTAACGTAATCTAATTTAACTTTGCAAGTTAATCAAATTAACTCTTGAAAACCGCAACATAACAACTAAAAAGGAACGGAGTGAGTAATTTTCTTTCTTGTATATAGACAAAATTACTTACATATGGTTTAATTGTTTGCATTTCCTTTCTAGTAAACAAATACGACAAAACACACACAGAGAATAAATATATACGAGGAAAAAATTGCAATCATCATTGTATACATTGAAAATTTGTTGGATTCTTTGAGACAAGTTTAATTTTAGCTAGGATTTTTGTAGTTAATTTATTTTAAATCCTAGTTCATAGCTATATAGAGGATAACATATTCATTTAAAGAGTCATCTCAAATATATCCCATAAACTTATCATGAGATATTTATAAAGAGATTAAGACATCAAATATATATTTTCTTTGTCAAAGTTACCGCCTGTCCTTCCTAGCTATCAAATACATCACAAGAAAATCTACATCATCCTAGCTCGAGAAATGCATCCATGTGAATAAGGGTTCATTTGATTAGGTGCATAAGAATAAATAAGAATAATATTGAATAGAATCATTAAACTCTATTCAATTATTCTTATGCACCTTATCAACATATTTGTTCAATTTCTAAACACAAATGCCTTTTAATTCCTCACTTTTGTTGGTTCAATTTCTACCAACATTCGTTTTGTTTTATTAATATCATTTTGATCAATGCCTACTTCATTTCATATGCTTGTTTGTACAATTATTTCTTTTTAAATATGCGGAATTAACTGAATATGTTTGTAACTAATATTTTAGAACAAATATGTTTTTACTATTTTATACTTGATAACATCTATCAACTAACCTAATTTAATGATTAATAAAAGAAACACATATTATTAAAATATCTGAAGTTGAATGTATATACGTCTTTTAATATATAATATACTCAACTAATTAATCATCGTACTTCATTGGCACGTTTTACTTATTGATAATCCGTAACGGTCCCCTTTGCACATCAATGTCCATTATTGACCCTGCAACTAGAGCAGAGGATAAGAAGGAAAATCTGGGTGCCAAATAGGGGTGGGTGTTCGGTTCTTTGGTTCGATTTTATTAAATTTCGGTTTGATTTTGTGATTTTCGATTTTAGAAAAGTGTGCACCATATACCAAACAAAATTAATTTGGTTTGGTTCGGTTTTTTCTACTTCAGTTTGGTTTAGTTTGGTGTTTTTAAATCGGTTTTTCGGTGAGAATGAAAATCGAAGACTCTACTCTCCAAGAAGTCAAACCCACTTCTTGTTACAATTCTCCCAAACTCTACTCTCCAAGAAGTCAAACCCACTTCTTGTTACAATTCTCACAACTCTCAAACACAACACTCCAAGAAGTCAAACTCGCTTCTTGTTACAAACTCTCAACTAACTACTCTTTAAGAAGTCAAACCCACTTCTTGTTCTTCAACCTAGGAATTATTACAACTCAATAATAAACCTAGAACAAATCAACAAAGACTAATAACCCTAGCCTTTAATTGATCAGTCTTCAATATTCAATAGTTCAAACTTGAACACAACTCATGAACCTAGTTCTAGAGTTGCTGTGACGAAGTCTTGCAGTTTTGCTCCAATGGCTATTGCTCTCAAGATGATAACTTTCATGAATATGCAATAGGTGCCGCTCTGCCTTTGCTGGAAAATTCTCTCAATTATGATTGCAAGCGCCGATCTTCTCTTTCTCCAGCCTTATCCTTATATAGAGTTTGACAGATCCTTAGTCAACTTCAACAAGGAAAGAATTTTTGTTTTCCTAGAAAACTAATCCTTTTCCTTATAGAACTTGTTTAGCTCCTTCCTTAACTGCCTAGGAAACATCTTCTTTTATTATTTTCCTTCTTTAACTTCATTTTCTGCTTTGGACACGTTTTCCTACTTCATCTTGGAATGAGTTAGTGATTACTTTCTGTCTCTTTCCTTTTCCGCATAAGAGTTGTTTTTCGCAGTAGACTCCTACAAGGAAAGTAATTAATTTTTCTTTAAAAAGTTTTCATTTTCCTATAAGGAGCCTTCTGCACTTCTTTTCCTTATTTAGGAGCTTTTCTTTTCCTATAAGGAGTCTTTTGATTTAGTTCGCGCATTGGTTCTGCTACTGGATTGTGAACTAGGTTCACCTTTTTGGTTTCTCAGTGATTTCTCTTTCACTCCTTTATTTCTACACTTTATTACGAGTTTTCTTTGCTGCAATCTCCCATATTTGTACCACTGTCTGCATTTACGTATGGGGACCTGGTTCACCTGATAGATTACACATAAGATAACCAGTAGTGAACAAGGTTCACTTTATCAATCATCAAAACTACTTATATGTTCTCCTACTTCCCAACAATTTCCCTCTTTTTGATGACGATAAACAATGCATCATAGTTTACTTGTCAAACATCAAAACATTGTGTCAATCATCAAAACTACAAACATCATGTTCCCTAATTCCATGGCAATGCATCATAGTTGACTTTGTCAAATATCAAAACACTTTGTTAATAATCAAACCTACAAATATCATGTCCTCTTATTCCCCAACAATTTCCCCCTTTTTGATGATGGCAAACTATGCATAATATGTCCCTAACCCACATCATATAACTTCCCCCTTTCGACATCATTGAAAACCAAAGAACTCGACGAGCATACAATAAGTGCAATATCGTTTTAACTCATGGCCACTTGGGCAACACTCTCTAGTACACTTCTCTTAACAATAAGGTAAGTTGATCTGAGGATATTAGTCATCTTACACTCACACACAATCAAGATCGTCAATGAGGAACAAAATAAAAAAACATGTACCAATTTAAGCCTTTAGAGCCCTAAATCAAAAGCATATGATATCATGAGTATGAGACAGACACAAGCACATCAAAGAGTTTGGAAAAATGGAGGATAAGGATTGGGACAAAGATTACTAAAGTGAGGAGGAAAATGATGTTTACTGTCATTGATAAATTTTTCAGTACGCCCATTGTGCACCAGCTCCTTCATTATGATCAGTATTTTTAGAAAATAATAATTCATCAATAGCAACACGAGGTCTATCATCAGTTAAGCATAGTCAATTTCAAGGAGACTAGGTAAGTATTTTCAAGCATTAGGACCAACAACAACTGAGTTATGAAGCTCTTTTTCTTTGAACTTGGTTCAGTTGCAACACAATTTTAGAGATTTTTTTTAAAACTCTGGTCCAACTACATAAAATTTTCACTCCTCCATGGTTCTTTTGTTAGATAGACTTTCCTTGATGACATTTCGAAAGAGTACCAACTATAGGCAAGAGCTCCCTCACATTTTGGTGCAATAGAGATGAGTTTATCAATAACGAAGGCCGACACCAATAATAGTTTGTTCCTAAGAGAATTGTTCCCCCTGAGAGATAATTGGTTTTACACTTGGAATGGATGGAATATCAATTCAGAATTTGTGAACCTGGTTTAGATGTGAGAGGTAAAATAAGGTTCCCCCTAAAGTAAAGTTAGGGTGGCTTCAAGACTGAGGTCCTCATCATTTGAGTAGTTTGGGATTGAAGGATGCTTATTGTCAAAGAGAGGATTCTTGGTGATTTATTTTTCAAAGAATTGGATTTTGATGATCGACCAGGTTCACTAGTGCTTATGTTGACACAAACTCAGGAAATTCATGCATTGAAAAAGGAAGGTACATACCTGAGTATTACAGAGAAACCAGGTTCTCCTTTTGTGTGTTCCTCAATGATTTCCTTAATGTTATTAGTAAAAGAGTAGGGATAATATCCGCAGACCTTCTAAACATTGTTTGAGATGTGCCTGGTGTGTGTACCTATTACAGTACGAGACTGAGTTAGCAGATATTCATTGTATAATCACTCAAGCATAAAATTATTAGTTTACTAGCTAATTATTAAAGGAAATCATGATAATATATCAGCTTGTTTTGACAAGACCAAGCTCTAGATGATTTTTCTCAAGTTGTTCATATTCAGGGCCTTTATGAGTATGCCTGCATCATCATATTCTACCGGATCAAAGGAATCTCCAACTGAGTAATAGGGAACCATGTCTTGTATTTTCATAAACATGACTCTCTTTTGTTTGATAAAAAATGAACACCCATCCCCATACTAAACAAGATATCTGATCGACTTGAAGTCAGATACAATCAAGGAACCTCAATTTCCAATAACTTCCAATGAATAACGAAGACCAGGTTCACATAGCGAAGTTCCCCCTGAAGGTGTACCGGACTCTAAGTGTCCCGATTGCTCTATTGTTCCCCTTATCTCCAAGACTGGTTAATCTCAGTAACTGCTACTGCAGATGCATCAATGATTGTCAGATGTGGACCAGGTTCATCAATGGTGTTCTCTAAATTTGCATCGTTAAAGATGTTTGATATCAGGTCACTTTCTTCGAAATCAACCTTTTTATTCTACTTGAATGATGACTTCACATATTTTCCTTTTGTATACACACCATGCACAATAGCTTCACGGATTTTGATTAGGGGAATCACATGAATCAGATCCTTCATGACTAGTTTATTTAAATGAGACAAACTAGCATGACGCATTCTCTTATGCCAAAGTAGAGAAATATCATTAATGACGCTGAGGCAAGTAAGATTCTCTTCATGAAACGACGGAATGTCAACTTTGTACACATTATTGTGTCTTTTCAGAACCAGGCTCCCAGAGTTAGTGTTTGGCACAAGACATTCAGCTGGTGTGAACAATACATTATTTTCTTTGTCACACATTGCAGAGATGCTCAACGAGTTATGCTTCAATTCTTGAACATAAAACACATTCTCTATGGCATGGGATTGTGACTTTTTAACTTTATCAATTTTGACTATTTCACTTTTCTTATCATTTTCACGGACTTTACTGCCGCCGTGAAAATCAGAGAATGAGAGGAAATTTTCTACCATTTTTAGCAAGTTTCTAGAGCATGCACTATCCATGTACCAGGTTGACCTTTTTCCTCTCACCTTCACCTGAAACACTAGTCAAAGATTAGTCTTGGGAACTCAGATTAGCTTGGGCCCCTTTTTGTGAGTAAAAGGATGAATAAGATCTCTTCTAGTCCATAAAGTTAAATAAGAAGGCTTTTTATCTGGAACATTTTTATTTGGAATCAAGTTTTTAATCATTTCAGCCTTTTCCTTTTTAGTGAACTTAACATTTTTCTGAAAGGCCTTAAATAGTGCTTTACATTGATTCCTTAAATGACCCAAGTTTCCGCAATGAGTGCATAAACATTTAGATATGTGAGTAGTGTGTGCTACATGAAACCTATTCCACTTCGACCGATGGTCTACCTTTCTTGAATCTGAGTTAAAATTTAAAAGGACCTGGTCCATCTAAGATTTCGTTCCAGATCAAGTTTGGTCTTAATAAGATTTTCTTGTAGCAGTCTATTTCTTTCAGTTAAGGCCGACAGTTTATGGTTAACCGTTTTATGTCTTCTTCCAAAGCTAATTGAAGTTCACTAGCTGGGTTTTTGCCCTTGTGACTTAATTCTGGGTTCTTAACCTGTTCGTTTAGACCATTGATGATGTTATCCCGAGAAATAATTTGATCTTCTAGTGTCATACAGTCAAGTCTTAGGGATGCATATTCATCCATTAATTGATTCTTTTCGGATTTCACTAGATAGTATGCGTCAATAAGAACTGAGGACAAGGATTGCAATTTTTTCTTGGAATAAATATTTATTTTAGACTTAGTTTCAAGAAAACTTACCTCTGATTGTTTTTCCTCCTCTTCATCTTCATCAGAACTTGCCATCAATGCCTGAATTGTTTCATGAGATTTGCATGTGCTTCTTTCATCATCCGATTCCATTGTTGCGACTAGTGCAGGAAAATTATATTTGTCTGCTTACTTAATTGCAAGTAATGACCGATTTTCAAATCCACCATCCTCAGACTCTTCTTCTGATAAGTTTCCTATCGCGGCAAATGCTTTCTTCATTAAGAGATCTGCTTCTTGATTAGTCATTCGTCTATTTGTGGGAATGCACTTATCATTCTTGATCTCTTTTGCTTTCTCTGAGCTGTTTCTCTTGTGCTCTAGAGCCCATAATGAACAAAACTTGATAAAGTGATCTGGACTTCCGCACTTGTGGCAGACCTGTTCTCTTTGATTTTCAATTGTTTCTTGAGAGTTCATCCTTTGAAATACTTGTCCTCTCTTTAACATTCTAGAAAACCTCTTAGTCATTAGTGTGATGTCTTGAATTATTAAATATTGTGACTTATAGATACGTACTTTATATGTAATGTTCAAATATGTATATTTTTTATTTAAGAAAACTTAAAAATTTCATGCCTAAATTTACGGACAAAATTAAACTATTGAACTCACGAAATTCAAACTGTTCCACAAATTGGACCAGATGAAATATGTTTTCTTGTATCAGTAAAATTCGCCAAGTTAGAGAATTTATCTACCGGGTCATTATAGCTAGAAAAAAAGAGAGTGAGAAAAACTAAAGCAATAAATACATAAATTTCACTTCAAGTTTGGTTTCTTTTGACTTACCTCATTTTCTTTGTGATTATGCTTACCTCTCTTATTTTATTCTTTTCAAAATTTAATTACTATTTAAATAAGAAAATATGAATTAACTAATTTGTCCTGAATGATTTATTTTTTTTCAAAGTATTGTCCTGAATGATATATTTTCTTGTTTAATTAATTTTATAAGATATTTTTTTTCAAAAAAATACATTTAATTTGGAGAAAAACTACTTTTTGATAAAAATGTGAAATAGCAAAAGTACCCCCTTAAATCCTCTTTTATAAATAAACAACTTATTCTTTAGAGGGTGTTTTTGTAAACAAACAACTTATTTTTATTTTCTTTAAAAACTCTTAATTATTTTCTTCCAAAACAGCTTATTTTTAAAAAATAATAATATAGAAGTATTATAAGGCTCTATATTTAAGCTTATCCAAACTATTTCTAAGGCTCGTTTCGAACCAAACGATTTTATTTTATTTCTTTTTAAAAAAATCATGTCTAGTCCCTTGTGTCATCTAAATTAAAAGGGAGAGAGATTGTATATATTGTAAAAAGTGGACAATGTCCCCGATCATAAATTAGCCTAATGCATCCATTGAATAAGGCTTCGTTTGATAGGGTGTATAAGAATAATATTGAATAGAGGTTTAAGCTTTATACAATATTATTCTTATACATCCTACGAAAATGTTTGTACAATTTTTAAAAACAAATGCCTTTTGATTTCTCGCTTTAGTTGGTTCAATTTCTACAGGTATTTGTCTAGTACTTTTTTTATTATTATTTTAATCAACTCCTAGTTCATTTCATATTCTTGTTGGTACAATTATTTCTTTTCAAATATGCGGAATTAAGTGAATATGTTTGTAACTAATATTTTAACACAAATATGTTTTTACTGTTTAATACTCGGTAGCATCTATCAATTAACCAAATTTAATGATTAATAAGCTAAAAGAG
>JAGDQO010000309.1:0-67911 GCA_018342035.1 Solanum appendiculatum
ATACACAATCACCAACCCGAAACTCTCGATGAAGTATCTTGGCATCATGCCACTTTTTCATTTTCTCTTTATAGAAAGCAGCACTTCACTTTCAAAAGCTCGAAGCCAAAATTCTTCCAAAGCATGAAGTTGGTCAACCCGACTCTTGGAAGCAACATCCCAATTCAAATTAATGGTTTTCAAAGCCCATAGGGCCTTATGCTCGAGTTCCACCGGGAGATGGCATGATTTGCCGAACACCAACTGATATGGTGACATACCAATTGGTGTTTTAAAAGTAGTGCGGTAGGCCCACAAAGCATCATCCAACCTTCACGACCAATCAGAATGATTTGCATTCACGATTTTGGCTAAAATTTCTTTAATTTCCCGGTTAGACACTTCAACCTGTCCACTTGTCTGCGGATGGTAAGGGGTGGCAACCTTGTGCTTTACTCCATACTTGGTCAATAGCGATGTAAACAATCGGTTGCAAAAGTGTGAACCTCCATCACTAATAATTGCCCGTGGTGTGCCAAACCGTGTAAAGATATACCGCTTAAGGAATGTAATCACACTTCTTCCTTCATTGTTGGGTAAGGCTATAGCTTCTACCCATTTTGACACATAATCAACAGCTACCAAAATGTATTCGTTCCTATAAGAACTCACAAAAGGACCCATAAAATCAATCCCCCACACATCAAATAATTCAACTTCAAGGATTGGAGTTAGGGGAAGCTCATGTCGATGAGACACTCCTCTTTGCCTTTGACATAGAACACATTTACGGACAAGGGAGTTAGCATCTTGGTACAGTGTTGGCCAATAATAGCCACTTTGCAATACCTTGGCGGCTGTTCATACCCCAATATTGTGACCGCCAACTGGAGAAGCGTGGCATGAACTAAGTATAGCATGAGCTTCAACTTCCGGCACACACCTCCTAATTATTTGATCAACACATTCCCGAAATAAATAAGGCTCATCCCAAAAATACTTTTTCGCATCAAAGAGGAATCTTTTGCGCTTATAAAATGAAAGCCCCTCAGGAATAATACCACACACGACATAATTTGTGAACTCAGCATACCAAGAAATGGAACCATGAGAGATCATCATGACCATCTCATCAGGAAAACCATCCTCAATATCCTTGTCACTGGACACCACAAAATTTTTTTTGATTCTTGATAAATGATCCGCTACTTGGTTTTCACAACCTTTCCGATCCTTGACCTCAAAGTCAAATTCTTATAACAGCAACACCCACCGAATCAGCCTCGGTTTAGCATCCTTCTTAGCCATTAAATAGCGGATAGCTGCATGATCAGTGTGCACCACTGCTTTAGTTCCCAATAAGTAAGCTCAGAATTTCTCGAAACCATACACTACAACCAACAATTCTTGTTCGGTAATAGTGTAATTCCTTTGAGCCACATTTAAGGTCTTGCTAGTGTAGTATATTGGGTGAAACAACTTGCCTCTTCGTTGTCCCAGGACAGCACCCAAGGTAATACCACTAGCATCACACATTAATTCGAATGGACTACCCCAATCCGGGGCAACAATGACCGGAGCCGACACAAATTTCTCCTTGAGGCACTCAAAAGCAATCATACAAGCTTCATCAAACAAAAACACGTTGTCATTCTCTAGAAGTTTGCATAGTGGATGAGCTATCTTCCATAAATCCTTGATAAATCGCCTGTATAAGCCTGCGTGTCCTAGGAAACATCGGACACCTTTAACTGAGACAGGGGGTGGTAGCTTGACAATTACCTCAACCTTTGCCTGATCTACTTGTATACCTTTCCCTGAAATTTGGTGTCCAAAAACAATCCCTTCTTTTACCATGAAATGACATTTCTCCCAATTAAGTACAAGGTTAGTTTCGACACACCTTTATAAAACTCGTCCCAAGTGTTCAAGGCATTCGTCAAATGAGTCTCCCACTATAGAAAAATCATCCATGAAAACCTCCATAGAGTCCTCAACCATATTAGCGAAAATTGATAGCATACACCTTTGGAACGTTGCCGGTGCATTACATAGCCCAAAAGGCATGCGTTTAAATGCACAAGTTCCATAGGGACACGTGAAAGTTGTCTTGTCTTGGTCTTCCGGGGCTATAGAGATTTGATTGCACCCGGAACACCCATCAAGAAAGCAATACAATCCACGCCTCGCCAACCCATCAAGCATCTGGTCCATGAAGGGCAGGGGAAAGTGATCTTTCTCGGTTGTCAAATTTAGCTTCCTATAGTCCATGCACACTCGCCAACCGGAAACTGGTCGCATAGGTACAAGTTCACCCTTTTCGTTTGGAACCACGGTCATACCCCCCTTTCTTTGGGACACATTGAAGTGGGCTTACCCACTTGCTATCCGCAATGGGATAAACCACACCTGCATCTAACCACTTGATGATCTCCTTCTTGACCATTTCTTGCATTGGAGGATTCAACCTCCTTTGGTGCTCGACGTTGGGCTTACAATCAACTTCCAACTGAATCTTGTGCGTACAAATACCGGGAGGAATCCCCACAATATCAGCAATTGTCCACCTAATAGCATTAATGAACCTTTTCAGCACACTCAAAAGTGCATGTACCTGCCCTTCAAGTAAGTCAGCTGCAATGATCACCGGCAAGGTATTATTAGCCCCCAAAAACACATATCTAAGATGGGAAGGAAGAGCTTTTAATTCAAGCTTCGGGGGTGCTTCAATGGATGGATTTGCGGGAGGAGTTTCTCTATTCTTCAAATCAATTTCAAGTTGCAAAGGAGCTTTCGAGTAATAACCTAAACCCGATAAAGCAGCCACTACTTCGTCATAATCTTGGATATCTACTCCATCATAGTTCAACATCACAACAGGTAATGATTCACTAATACAAGCAATCTCGCTCAGTTTTTTTAACACTCAACTACACCTACCACAATTCAAGATGTAGGTGGTCATTAGCAATATAGACCCAACGAGGAGTTGGGGTCGATCCCACGAGGAATGGCACAGAGTATAGAATTCAAATACGAAGTACTAAAGTGATCTAGCCTTTTGTAGAGATATACAACTGAATCGATGCATAAAGTAAATCGCCAAGTTTCAATTATCGACAGGAAAGATTTTTAAATGATTAATTTGAGGAAACACGAGCTAATGAGATATTTAACCAATAAAGATTTTGGGACCTTAGGAATGTGTGAGTGTTCAAATACCAATTTCACTAAATGGGTCATTACGAATTTCATAAAAATGTTGAAACATAATGGGTAGGTAAGATTGCAACTATGATAGCTATTTCGTAATCAACTACCATGCTTTCAATTGGGTTCTACCAAACCCCAACAGGCAATGCAATACGAAACACAATCTAGCACCTTAATCAAACTCACTTTAACAAGTTGAGTATTATAAGTGAGAACTCATACAACCATCAGTTAATAACTCCACTCAATTGCACCTTCAACAAGCATACAAAGAGATATAAACTAGAATTGAATTTACAACTTCAATTCATAAAATAAAAACATGAATTATCAACTGAACCCATTCTATTTCAACATTTAATTCAGCAATCCATAAGACCCATAAGCTAATTAGACATTTGAACACATAATCACACCCTAAGGCAATGGGGTTTTAGCCAATCATATTAATAATGAAGAGATAGTTACCAAAAACATTAGCCATTGATTTTCCAAGTCTCCAAGCAACAAATACAATCAACTAAAATTTACCCAAAGTGCAATTCCCAAGAATTCACAAGAATAGTTCACCAACTCAATTCAAGTGCAATGTACTTTCTAAGTTTTAGTTCCAGTTCTTCTCTCCCAGCTCTCTCACTAATACTAGCCACTGCTTCATCGATCACATCAATAACCGACACCACATGGATGTCATTGGGTTCTTTCATAGACTTACATACATTAAAGGTGACTTCCTCCTCATTAACTCTAAACTTCAAGTCTACGCTTTCCACATCGATAAGTGCTCTCCCGGTAGCCAAGAATGGCCTACCAAGAATAATAGGTATCTCGGCATCTATCTCACAATCAAGAATAACAAAATCAGCCGGAAAAATAAACTTTTCAACTTTTACAAGAATATCATAAAGAACACCGATGGGTCGCTTGATAGAACGATCCACCATGAGAAGTCGCATTGTGGTAGACTTGGGCTCGCCTAGCCCAAGTTGTTTGAAAATAGCATATGGCATCAAGTTAATACTTGCCCCCAAATCACACAATGCTTTAGGAAATTTGAACACCCCAATAGTGCAAGGTATTGTGAACGCTCCCGGATCATCCTTTTTAGCAACTACATTTGACATAATAGCACTACAACTATGGGATACTTCCACCGTTTCAAAGTCCATACTTCTCTTCTTTGTGACCAATTCCTTCATAAATTTAGCATAACCCGGCATTTCTAGTAGTGCATCCACCAAAGGGAGATTAATTGAGAGAGACTTAAAAACAGAAAGGAACTTTTGGAATTTTGCGTTGTCATCTCTTTTCTTCAACCTTTGTGGGAATGGAGGGTTAACCTTGGGCAACGGTTTGGGAGAAACCGATTTAGACACATCCTCCACCTTTGATGTACTGGTTCTACCAAAAATTAACATCATTTGGAGGAGCGACATTTTTGTTGGGCATATTATCGTTCACATCATCCTCAATACCATCATCATCATTCACACGAGGTGGAATTTTACTCCGTTCAGCCCCGTTGTTCTCAACTACATAGCTACCCAAAACTTTTCCACTTCGAGTCACAATCACCATACATTGAGCATTCTCATTCTTTGGATTGGCTAAAGTGTAACTAGGAAGGCCACCAATTGGTCTCTGATTCAACTGAGTGGAAATTTGGACCATTTGAGACTCAAGATGCTTAATTGAAGCTGAGTGAGGAGTAACTGTTTGATTTAGAGAAGAGAAATTAGCCTTCATCTCCTTGAGTACTTTGTCTGACCCTTCCGCCTTATGCAAAATACGAGCAAGCATATCCTCAGTTCTAAAGCTTTCAGGGTCAGTCTTTGGTTCGGTACCTTTAGGACGATCATATGGAGGCACATATTGATCTCGCTCACCATCCCTCCAATTGGCAGCTCGATCATGCCACTCACGATTATCTCTCCAACCACTACCTTGATCTTTGTTCCAACCTTGATTCACACCCGGCTTTTGATAGCTCGAACGAGAACCCACTATTTGATTCGACACAAATTGGACTTCTTCATTGTACATGGTTTCAAATGCAACATCATCTGGGCTCATAGCAACTGCGTTAACGGCTTTGGATCCCACACCCATGACATGCTTTGTTAACAAGTCCATCTGAGTCATCATCTTGGCCATATTCGCATCACGTTCATGGTCTTTCTCAATTTGCTCCTTAGTCATTCCGACTACAAGAGGTGATACTTGATCTTCTCTTGTATTCCAAGCCCGATTAATCTTTGTCATATCATCAAGCAATGCTGACGCAATAGTAAATGGATGTCTCATGATTCCACCTTGAATCAAACGATCGGCAATAGACTTGTTTATCGAATCAAGGCTACGGTAGAAATATTGCAACAACACATTTTCAGGCAACCCATGAGTAGGACATTGTAGAAGAAGCTTTTGGAATCTGAGCCATGTCTCATGGATTGGTTCACCATCTAGTCTCTTGAAGTTCTGAATACCATCTCTCAATTTCACCATCGTCGAAGGGGTAAAGAATCGTTCTAGGAATGCTTCCATTAGCTCCACCTAAGAAGTAATTAAATCTCTTGGTAATTCAGCCAACCACTTCGTTGCCTCCCCATTTAGTGAAAAAGGAAACAACCGAAGTCGAATTGACTCTTGAGAGATGTTCTTGAATGTGAAAGGGCTGCACACATCCAAAAAGTTATGAAGATGTTCATGTGGATCCTCATGAGCAAGTCCTCCAAATGAGCCTTTGATTTGCAACAACTGAAGCATAGTTCTGGTCACATGGAAGATGGCATTACCCATAGTAAGGGGTAAGCGTATAGCTCCAGCACTTCCCACTTGAGCTACATTGAAGTCATTCAGATTACCAATATCATCATTCACATGACGTATCTCATCATTCTGACCAACAACACTATCAGCGTCACTCATGTTGTCACCTGTTGAAAATAAACAACGAAAAGACTAATAAGTAAATTTGACTAAAATCAAACTAATTCACTCAAATACATCGATATAAGAATTTTAAACGCCAATCTCAGGCAGCGGCGCGATTTTTCATGATGCGCAACTACACCTATCATGATTCAAGATGAAGGCGGTCGTTAGCAATATAAACCCAACGAGGAGTTGGGGTCGATCCCACGAGGAATGGCACAGAGTATAAAATTCAAATACGAAGTACTAAAGTGATCTAGCCTTTTGTAGAGATAAACAACTGAATCGATGCATAAAGTAAATCGCCAAGTTTCAATTATCGACGGAAAGATTTTTAAATGATTAATTTGAGCAAACACGAGCTAAAGAGATATTTAACCAATAAAGATTTTAAGACCTTAGGGATGTGTGAGTGTTCAAATACCAATTTCACTAAATGGGTCATTACGAATTGCATAAAAATGTTGAAACATAATGGGTAGGTAAGATTACAACTATGATAGCTATTTCGCAATCAACTACCATGCTTTCAATTGGGTTCTACCAAACCCCAACAGGCAATACAATACGAAACAAAATCTAGCACCTTAATCAAACCCACTTTAACAAGCTGAGTATTATCAGTGAGAACTCATACGACCATCAGTTAATAACTCCACTCAATTGCACCTTCAACAAGTATACAAAGAGATATAAACTAGAACTGAATTTGCAACTTTAATTCATAAAATAAAAACAAGAATTATCAACTGAACCCATTTTATTTCAACATTTAATTCAGCAATCCATAAGAACCATAAGCTAATTAGGCATTTGATCACATAATCACACCCCTAAGGCAATGGGGTTTTAGCCAATCATATTAATAATGAAGAGATAGTTACCAAAAACATTATCCATAGATTTTCCAAGTCTCCAAGCAACAAATACAATCGACTAAAATTCACCCAAAGTGTAATTCCCAAGAATTCACAAGAATAGTTCACCAACTCAATTCAACTGCAATGTACTTTCTAAGTTTTAGTTCGAGTTCTTCTCTTCCAGCTCTCTCTCTAAACTCAATTCAAAATTTTCTATTTATATTATCCCAAAAAATCCACACGCTTTGAATTTGATGGTCATTCGGCGGCGTTAGTCGGGCTCGCCCTCCACTCGGTGATGTGCCAAGTTGATTTATCTCACCTTTTAATTCTTGACTTTAGTACTGATTTCATTTTGGATCATTAGGTGAGGTGCATCGAGCTCACCATCTTGATCGGTGACTCACCGTCTGATCCCTCAGCTCGCCGACTTGACTTGCATTTACCCTTTGTTTGCTGGAACTTAAGGAGAGGCTGCATTCACTCGATGACTCGTCGAGTTGCCTTTGGCGAGCCTCAGTCTTCTTTTTCTTTCACCTTTTGCATTCTTTTGGCTTATTTTTGCATTATATTGCCCTTTCCTCATTCCAGGTACTTCATGCTGCACACAAAAGATTTAACATTAGTTATAGGTGCAAAATGGGCATTAAGGACACTAATTTGGCACAAACGAAGCTATAAATGAGTCAAAACTATCGACTTATCAAAAGGGTAGATTTTAGGATTGAATAGACTTATATAGTGCTAGGGAATGAGGGGAACCAACTTAAGTTAGTAAATTAGTCATTGGGTGAAAAGACCAAAAGAACCCTTTAAAATAAATCTCGAGCCCCTACCTACGGTCCGTAGGTCAGACCTACGACCCATCCTTTCCTTCCATAGGTAGGTTCAGAGATTATCAATTTGGACCCTGCAATGATGGGTCCACTGTATTGCTCGTGGGTTGACCTACGGCTCGTACATGGCCATTGTAGGTCAGACTCTAGGCTCTGAAAATTTAACTAACTATAGGTCTCACCAATGAACCATACCTGCGACTCATATACTGGACGACGGGCCGTCCTGGCAGACCGTCATTGGGGTTCTGAAACTTGTCATCTTGAAAACTTGGGCTTGCCACCTACGGTTCGTTAGTCCATCTACGGTCCGAGGTGGCCTCCGTCACTGGCACCAGAACCCAGAAAATCCAAAAATTTTCCACCCTTGAATCTGAGGTATTACATTATCTCCTCCTTGGGAACATTCTTCCTCGAATGAGAATCAAGACATCATAAGAAGGGTAAGAACAAGAGCTAACAACCCAACCTAGAATGCAATCACATAAATGCACATATCCAAGGAGGAAAACATAACCTCCAAGCTAAAGCATGTTCAACACACCATTTCATGAAGACTTTATGCAACTCATACTCAATGCACATAATCATGGATAAATCAATCAAGCTTGCTCATTTTCACAACATTAGTCTCTCTATGAATCATGCATAATCAAGGAATCATGGAAATAACTAAGACATATGAAACCAAAGAATGAACCATGAGGAACTAGATATCTCAAGCTTGAATAGGATCGGAGGGAAAGAGATGAGGATATCGGGACATCATATCGGCCACGGCCTCCCAAGTAGCACCCTCAACTAATTGATTCCTCGAAAGAACTTTCACGGAAGCAACTTCTTTATTTCTTAACTTCCGAACTTGCCGATCTAAAATCTCAACCGGAACTTCTTCATAAGAAAGACTATCTTTTATGCCAAGATTCTCCAATGGCACTATAGACGTCGGATCACCAACACATTTCTTCAACAATGAGACATGAAAAACCGGATGCACCGATGCCAAATCATTAGGCAAATCAAGTTCATAAGCAACCTTACCAACACGCCTCAAAATTTGATATGGGCCTACATAACGGGGACTAAGCTTCCCTTTCTTCCCAAATCTCATTACACCATTCATGGGTGAAATTTTCAAGTAAACCCTATCATCAACATCAAATTCTAAATCTCTCCTTCTATTATCGGCATAGGACTTTTGTCGACTTTGAGCCGTTTTCAACCTTTCTCTAATAAGTTGTACTTTTTCCATGGCCTCATGTACCAACTTGGGACCTATCAAAGCAACTTTTCCAACTTCAAACCAACCTATAGGAGATCTATACCTCTTTCCATAGAGAGCCTCAAACGGAGCCATGCCAATACTAGAATGGTAGCTATTATTATAAGGAAATTCAATCAAAGGCAAATGATCATCCCAATTACCCTTGAAATCAGTTACACAAGCTCTCAAAATATCTTCCAAGGTTTGGATAGTACGTTCCGCTTGCCCATCGATTTGAGGATGAAAGGTCGTACTAAGTTTAACACTAGTACCAAGACCCTTTTGGAAAGATTTCCAAAATTGAGAAGTAAATTGTGCACCACGATCGGAGATAATGGATAAAGGCACTCCATGCAACCTAACCATTTCTCTCAAGTACAACTTAGCATAATTCTCCGCTGAATAAGAAACCTTGACGAGAATGAAATAGGCTGATTTCGTCATACGATCCACAATAACTCAAATCGAATCATATTGTCGCCGGGTGCGTGGTAAACCAACGATAAAGTTCATATTCACATCTTCCCACTTCCAAGTAGGAATACTAATATCTTGGGTCAAACCTCCCAATTTTTGGTACTCGACTTTCACTTGTTGGCAATTAGGACATTTAGCCACAAACTCCGCAATATCCCTCTTCATCCCATTCCACCAATAGACCTCCCACAAAACACGGTACATCTTGGTAGCTCCCGGGTGAATGGAATATCGAGAACTATGGGCTTCAGATAAAATTTGTCCTCTTAGGTCATCTACATCGGGAACACACAAACAACATTGATATCGAAGCACACCATCTCCTCCTTGGGAGAAAGCCTCAACAGACTTTCTAAGCACCGCTTCCTTCAACTCAACCAAATTAGAATCAAGATCTTGCTTAGCCTTCACATCATGCATAAAGGACGATTCGAAACCATTGTGAACCATAACACCACCTTTAGTGGAATCAACCAACCGAACACCCAATCGGGCCAATCTATGTACATTACGAACCAACTCTTTCTTACCATCCTCAACATGAGCAACACTACCCATAGACAACTGGCTAAGAGCATGCGCCACCACATTAGCTTTATCGGGGTGATAGAGGACACTCATGTCATAGTCATTTAACAACTCAAGCCACCTCCTTTGGCGAAGATTCAGTTCTTTTGTCTTAAACACATATTGCAAACTCTTATGGTCGGTAAAGACATCAACATGCACCCCATACAAATAATGCCACCATATCTTTAAAGCGAACACCACCGCCACTAATTCTAAGTCATGAGTAGGATAATTCTTTTCATGTACCTTGAGTTGCATTGAAACATAAGCAATAACTTTTCCATATTGCATGAGAACACATCTTAGCCCAATCCTTGAAGCATCACAATAAACCACAAAACCATCGGACCCTTTCGGTAGAGTCAATATCGGGGCCGAGGTAAGTCTATGTTTCAACTCTTGAAAACTCTTCTCACACTCTTCGGACCAAGTAAACTTAACCTTCTTTTGAGTCAAAGCCGTCAATGGGGAAGCAATCGAAGAAAACCCTTCAACAAACCTCCTACAATAATCGGCTAAACCCAAGAAACTACGAATATCCGAAGGTGATAGAGGTCTAGGCCAATTCCTAACCGTATCTGTCTTCATGGGATCTACCTCAATACCCTTACCGGAGACAATGTGACCAAGAAAAACCTCAAAACTTAGCCAAAACTCACATTTACTAAACTTCGCAAAGAGTTGTTGGTCCTTGTGGACTTGTAATACAATCCTCAAATGATTGGCATGATCACCCTCACTCCTTGAGTAAATCAGAATATCATCTATGAACACAATCACAAACATATCAAGATATTGTCTAAACACCCTATTCATCAAATCCATAAACGCGGCTAGAGCATTTGTCAACCCAAACAACATCACTAAGAATTCATAATGGCCATATCTAGTCCGAAAAGCCATTTTCGAAATATCATATTCTTTCACCGTCAATTGGTGATAACCCGAACGGATGTCGATCTTAGAGAAGTAACTAGCCCTTTGAAGTTGATCAAATAAGTCATCTATCCTTGGAAGAGGATACTTATTCTTAATGGTAACCTTGTTCAATTGGCGGTAGTCAATGCACATACGAAGTGAACCGTCTTTCTTCCTTACAAACAAGACTGGAGCACCCCATGGAGAAATACTTGGTCGGATGAAGCCCTTATCCAACAAGTCTTTCAATTGCTCTTTTAATTCCTTAAGTTCCGTCGGAGCCATTCTATATGGAGGAATAGAGATAGGTTGCGTATCCGGGAGAAGGTCAATACCGAAGTCTATTTCCCTTTCGGGAGGAATACCTGAAAAATCATCGGGAAACACTTCTGAAAATTCATTAACAATGGGGACCGACTCAAGAGTAGGGGTTTTGGAATCCACATCCCTCACCCTAGCGAGATGGTATATGCAACCCTTAGAAATCATCTTTCTAGCTTTAGGACAAGAAATAAATTGACCTCTAAAAATAGAATTTCCCCCCTTCCACTCTAGGATAGGCTCATTCGATAATTGAAATTTGACCATTCGGATCCTACAATCAATAGAAGCATAACAAGAGTGCAACCAGTCCATCCCAAGAATAATATCAAAATCTAACATATCAAGCTCTACAAGATCAACATGAGTAACTCTATGAGATACAGAAATGGGGAAAATTCTATAGACTCTCTTAGCCACAATATATTCACCAATCGGAGTAGAGACATGAAAAGGATCTAACAACACATCCGGAACAACATCAAACCTCATAGCCACATATGGCGTCACAAAAGACAAAGTAGCACCGGGATCAAGCAAAGCATAAACATCAAAGTGAAAGACTTTCAACATACCGGTAACCACATCGGGAGAACTCTCTTGCTCATGACGAGTTTGAAGTGCATAGAATTGGTTTTGCTTCTGATTTCCACTAGAACTCGATGGATTCTGAGGTTGAGTTCATCGACGGTTATCCCCTTCATTTTTAGCCACTAAGGGACCTTCCCTTATCTTGTGATCCATCTTGCTACAACCAAAGCATGCATTAGAACCGGCTAGACATTTACCCTCATGCTTTTTCCCACTCTTAGCACAAGGAGTAAGTGAGAAACCACCACCATTCCGTCCTTGAGGCTTAGGGTTGGACACCTATCCTTGTTGGACTTAGGAGGAGCATTTGAGGAACCTTGACCGGAGAACTTTGGTCGAAATCTAGAATGACCATGTCTATTGGACCTTGAGTGTGAAAAGTTACCATCACTGGTCCTAGCCCTTTTTGCCTCTCTAGACCTTTCCTTGAGTTTCTCCTCTTCTATTTGTTGAGCATACACCATGAGACGAGAAATATCCATGTCATTGATAAGCATGGCGGTGCGACACTCTTTAACCACCATTTCGGACACTCCCAAAAAAAACTTACTCATTCTTACCCTAGGATTGGCAACCATAGAAGGAGCATATTGACAAAATTATGTGAACTTCAAAGCATACTCTTTCACACTCATGTTTCCTTGATGAAGGTTGATAAACTCAAGCACCCTTGCCTCCCTCATCTCAAGGGAAAAAAACTATCAAGTAAAGCAACCTTGAATTTCTCCCAATCAAGCGGACCCTCATTAACTGCCCTCTCACTCTTCCATTGGTTGAACCAAACTTGAGCAACACCTTTAAGTTGATAAGTGGCCAACTCCGCCTTTTCCTCTTGCGTCACACCCATAATCATCAGCACCTTATACACCTCATCGATAAACTCTTGAGGATCTTCTTCAATCTTAGAGCCATGAAATTCTGGAGGGTTCATTCTTGTGAAATCCCTTACCCTTGATGCCGACGTACACACATTTGGGTTCACGGGAGCCACAACCTCTCTATTGGCTTGAGTCGTCACGGCTTGGGCCACACTTGAAAAGCAGCCCTAAACTCCTCATTAGACACTTGTTCGGCCAAAGGGTCGGTCAGAACTTGAGGAGCTTGTTCATCCACATTCTCTCCCGCATTTCTTCTAGCATAAGCTCTTCGGGTCGCCATATCCTAAAATGCATAGGATAGGGATTAGGAGAGAGACATATAGAGTTAAACTCTATGTCACGACTTAGGAGTAATAGAAGAAGTGAGGTTTCTAAACGCCTTATAGCCTCTCATTCATAAATGTGGCGCGCTTCACACTACTAGACTCTACTTGACGCGGCTTATGAGACATCCTAGGATCTTTCAAAAACCTTGCGCTTTGATACTAAGTTTGTCACAATCCAAGGTACGCCCTAGACGTGACATGGCGTACAAGACCCTGAAAGGCCTCATACAAGCCACTTAGCATACATACATACAAAATCATAGAGATTAAGGGATCAAAAGACAATGTTGTATCAAAGCTTTTAAGCAAATAGTGGAAGTCTACATCTCATGTCTCAAAGCCAATCTAACATAGGAAATGGAAAATAAGGTTTGGGACGTAACCTAATACAATGTCAAAATGAAAGAATATGAAGGTAAGAAACAACTAGGCTATGTCCTCGAATGGATGAGGACTCACCAAGTCTTCACAATTCTTCTACTAAGCTCTAGCCATGAGTGGATGGTGAATCGCCAAGCCCTACATCAACAAGTCAATGTAGGCAAGAGTATGCGTTAGTACAATCAAGTACCAAGTATGATAGCAATGCACATAAACATTTAAACCATGCTAAAATGGGACATTTTTATGACATGCAATGACCAAGCTAAAACATGATAAAAAGTCCAGAAACATGTAACATAAACCATGGTCAAAGCAAGCTAAAATATCTTTACTTTACTTAAGGATTATCATAGGAACACATTAGTTCATTATTGTGGGAAGTAGCCTTAACCGACAAATAAGACCATGAGAGCCATCAACACGGAATCTGGTGTATAACCCCACACCGATAGGGTCCTCTTACTTGCCAAGGTAGGACCCTTTACTTATCATATAGATTACGTGGATCTACTAGCTAGTGTCTATCATAGACCATTATCCTATGGTGGAACATAGTTTATGAGAAATAGGTAATCGCCACTTGTCCACTCGGTGCTAAGTATAATTCCCACGGATTAGACATAGTTCAATTATCATAAGTAGACGTGAGTAATCGCCTCTTGTCTACACTAGGGAACATGGGTGATCGCCTCTTCTCCCTTCACTAGAATAGCTCCTTAATCATCAATTCAAAGTTAGTTGAGCAAACCTTTCAACAAGTTATGAATCATTACATGTGAGAAAACCTTTCACATTCATGGGTTGAATAATATACGAGAATTTCCTTTCACAACTCAACAACAACATCAACATATCATAAACTTTGGTACTTCAATCTCAAAGCACCCTTAATTCATCATTAGCTTCATAAGAGACATGCATGATTTCATAAGCTTCATCTTTACCTAGTCATGCATGATTTCATAAGCTTCATCTTTACCTAGTTCATCATGCTCACAACTTACAAATCGTAGAGTTCATATGGGTTCATGAGAATTCCTCTTAAATCATGCAATTCAATGCAAACTCATGCTTGGAAAACCATAAACAAAGCAATTTGTCCATAATTGAAGGAACCCACATAATAGAGGAAAATCATAGTTTTTGATTGAACATGCTTACTTTCATAAAATCATCTTTAGTTCATTCATAATCTCATCATAAAAATCTTGGCTTAGGAATCAAAATTCAACATGGACTCATAGAGATTTCATAACATTCATCACTTCATAATTGAACCCACCAACAAAAGCATAATTTTGAAATTGGGGGAATTGGCATGGGTTCATGGGGATTCATCTAAATTCATGAAATTCAACTCAATTTATACTCCAAAGTTCATAAATCAATCAATTCGATCATCATTGCAAGGAACCCATGACATGGAAGAAAACCCCTAATTTAATTGAAAACTTCTATCTTGAAAATTGGAGATTTTAGGGATTCCATGGAGGAAAGGGTTCCATGGATGAACACTCTCATACCTTAGGGTCTCAATTCCTTAAGCAATTTGATGAAGAAAGCTTGATTTTTTGATCCCTAGCTTGCCCTTTTCTTCTTCTTCTTTAGTCTTTTAGAGAGAGAATATTTGAGAGATGAGGGTTTGGGGAAATTTTGCAAAGTGGTTGGAAAGGGTAGATTTTAGGATTGAATAGACTTATATAGTGCTAGGGAATGAGGGGAACCAACTTAAGTTAGTAAATAAGTCATTGGGTGAAAGACCAAAAGACCCCTTTAAAATAACTGTCGAGCCCCTGCCTACTGTTGGACCTATGGTCCGTAGGTCAGACCTACGACCCGTCCTGTCCTTCCGTAGGTAGGTTCACAGATTATCAATTTGGACCCTGCAACGACAGGTCCACTGTACTGCTCGTGGGTCGACCTACGACCGTACATGGCCATTGTAGGTCAGACTCTAGGCTCTGAAAATTTAACTAACTATAGGTCTCACCAACGAACCCTTCCTACGACTCATATACTGGGCGACGGGCCATCCTGGCAAATCGTCATTTGGGCTCTGAAACTTGTCATCTTGAAAACTTGGGCTTGCCACCTACGGTTCCCACCTACGATTCGTTAGTCCATCGACGGTCCATAGGTGGCCTCCGTTCTACCCTTGAATCTGGGATATTACAATGATAGTATGAATTACGATGTAATAAGAAGTAGTAGTAAAAGTACCTAGAGCTAGAAGAATACATGCAGAGGTATAGTAATCTAAGAAAGTGGGATAGTGATGAGGCATATTATGTGGTTGCAGTCATGCACCCAGTAAGTTATTAAGGAGGAGTTTTTCCTTATGGGTAGACTAAGAAGTGATGAGTTGGTGTAGATTTCATGATAGAAGGTAGAGTAAGAGTTACTAGTATGGATGAGTTAGAGTATACTTTGACCAGAGAGAAGTTTATGATGATGTGTTAATCCATTAATATCGACCAAGTATAAGTGTTGAATAGAAGAGCTGAGTATTCATGATGCAATAGATTTAAGCGAGGCTTATGATTTTTAAAAGGAGAGCCACATGATACTCAGAGGGTTATAGAACTAATTAGGCAATGATATATAGTGAATGAGTAAGTAGTACTTAAGTTGTGAAATAGAAGTGTGGTAGTAATCTGTAAATAGGTAGACTGAGAGATAAAGATTGACTACTTGTCGTGAGATCTTAGTGGGTGAGTGTTTCTTAAGTTTATCTAGTAGTTGTAAGTTAGTATAGTAAGCGAGCAATTATATTGATATCTGTGTTTAGTAATAGACACTAAGCTTAAATTTGAGATGAGTGTCGTGATTAAAAAGAGAAGATGGCAACATGAGGGTGATGATGTTAGTTCGAGATCTGATCTAGTAGGTTTAACATAAATTAGGTGAGAAATTAAGGTGTTACTTTTGATAAGTGTGAGTGGTACAAGTGAGATATTATGACTCTTAGATGATATCAAGGGAGTGTGGCTAAGTTATTAGATTAGCAAGAGCATTAAGAGGTGTACCTGAGATCGTATGTAGTCAAACAAGGTTCCAATTAAGTTAATGATTTTTCATGTGTGCCTATATAGTATATTTGAGCTGTCAATGTGGAATAGGCTGGTGTAAGCATTTTTTTCCCCTTAACACCTAGATGAAGCGGCCTTATAAGCCAATGAGATGACGTTAAGAGGAGCATCTTAGAAAAAGGTCTTAGAAGGAACCGTATTCACATGGAGGGTTCAAAAACCATGAGATAAGCCTTTCCCGAGTATTAGAGTAAAGCGCATGCAGACCAGTTTAGAGATGATGAAATAGATCCATAGCTTTAAAATGTAGGCTTCAGACCGAAGGGGAGATGATAAGATGAGAAATCAAGTTAAGTGTTAAGAATCAGATATTGATGTGTTCAGAAAGAGTTAAAGTGATATATCGATCCATTCATAATATTGTGTATTCCTCAAAGTTCAGTCATTCCAATATCTTATTGATGTTTCTAATATCATAATTGTGTCCATAACCTGTGCTCATACACTTAAGAGAGATTCACATCTATGCTTAGTTCTCAGAATAAGGGGCAAAGACTTTAGCCCATTGATCTCAATCTTACTCCATAAAATTATGGATAGCAGCCTCATGATATGAATCTATTCATATAGGCACTCATGTCTCATAGTATGCTCAGTATAGCAAATTCATGGTTTGATTTCAATGGCTAGCAACATAATGTTATTGTCATGCATATTCTGATATCAGAATTCTCTAATGAATCGTGCTTATGATCTTTCACCCTAGAGCTCTTTCAGTGATCCTTTTCAGTATTGATAGCGATGTTGTCGATAGTAGTTGAGTAATGATAGAAGGAGAGGGTTGATATTTCTTACAGTGGTAGTGGTGGTGTTCTTATTCCATCTAAAGTTATAATGTGGAGGAGGAATAGAATGGTGCCTTACTATGAGTAATAGTTAAATGAGAGCAATTAGTTGGTTCCTGGTAGTAATGCGTGAAATTACAGTTGGTAGAGATGATGAGAGAATGAGACATTCTTAGAAGAATTGGCTAGTAGGAGTCCATAGAGGGGTTATAGTACTAGGCTTGAATGTGGTGTTGTTACATATGGATGAATACATGATGCATTAGGTGTTTCTTGGTTTGGGCTCGAGGTTGGTTGAATGCGGTTATAAGGAGAAGTATTCTTAGGATGAGATTCCCTATAGAGGTATAGAACCTGAATCTTGTGGTTTAGATAAGTATAACCATCTCATATTTAGCACCTTGTGAATTAGAGATCAGGCTTGAACACAGTAAGATCAAGCGATTAAACTTAGATGTTTGTAAGAGTAGTCATATACGCTAGTGGGAGCTATGAGTTGCAGCTAATAAAGTGTAGTAATCAGAAAGGAGAGTGTAGTTGAGAAATGTTGCTAAGCTTAAAAGCTACTAGTTATATCACTCGAGGCATAGTAGTCATATTCTTACTTTGTGCTCGGATTACCCTTGTTTCATGTCATGGCCTGTAATCTTGAAATCTTATGTGAGCTTCGTGCCAAGTGTGCTCGAGTCTAGTTTCAAAACTCTCAGTATGAATCACTTCCGCCTATGTTAGTAGGCAAGTTTAGAAGTCAAGAGAGATAGTGATAGTAACTCATTTACCTTTCATGCTCAGCTTAACCATCATTCAGGGACAAATAATCTCAAGGGGGAGATATGGTTACACCCTAAAAAGTTCTAAGTTAAGACTCGAACCATTTTTGAATTGCATATAAGGTCATACCGAGTGATTCTTAATTGTTCTTAGATTTTAAAGTCAATTCATTAGTGTGAGAATAATTTTGGATATCAATTAAGGTCACCAGAATCCCCTAGCACAATGTTGAGTTGAAAGCTTCCCTACCGAGTAAGTTTTGATCTAAGATTCTACTTAGGTCAAATTCAAACAATCATACCTTTCAGTACATAAGAAATTAGGTGACCCATCACCTACCAAATTAAAGATCTTTGAATCCTCTTTCCAACGACACCGAGTTAGCTTTATTTCGAGTTCGGAGTGGAGAGATATGTTTGTTTTAGTGAACCATCCTTTTAAGGCATCTCATCAGATTTTCTAGAGGGGTAGTTTGGTCTTTTCCCACTCCATCTAAGCCTTGACCACATTTGTTTCAACCTAATTAATGGTCTAATCAGTGTTAAAACTTCTTTTCACGTTCTTTAACACTTAGAGAAATTAGAGCAAGGTTCCAAGAGGAGAAAAAGCTAGGGTTCAAGTGTTCTTCAAGATTCCATTGATTTTCACCAAGAACATTGTTCTTTCCAGGTATGTAAGGCTTCTCACAGTGATGTACTTGATCGTCTTCATGCCATACATCTAATTTATCCGCAAAATCATTGTATCTAAAGGATTCTTGCATAGTTCTTGATTTTGGTTCAATTCTTTAACAATGGAGGTTGTGAATTATTTTGTATTGTGGATCTTTGGTAATAGTTGTATTTCAAGAGAGTTTGTATAAAAATTTCTATGAATTCGTGTTGGGTTTTAGAATCAAGAAGAGTTTAGGTGGAATTACTTAATTTTAAACTAGTTGAAATCCTATTTTGGCTTGAAAAATTCATCGGTTTTCTAGGTAGAGGGGTGGGGCGGCGCGCCACCAAGGTACCAGGATTACTTCCCAGTAGTTTGGGGCCTGGCGCCGCGCGCCAACAGTGCGCCCCAAACCTGGGTCAGTTGTCACGACCTGAGCGTACACCCTGGACATGGCCAGCACTTGAGAACTATTGCTGGTCCCCAAGCGAACCCTCATCCTGGCTGACTACAAGCGGAAGACCAACTCAAGCATAGACAAGCTTCAAACTGAAAGAAATACAAAATCAATAGTGTATTAACTCCCAAAACTCTCTAAATTTACTGAGTATTAAGCATGTTTTAAAGAAAACTTCTGAAACTAAAAGACTCTCCAATATTGTCTATCTATGAAGCCTCTACTGTACAAAGATGAGTGTCGGGACAAGACCCACGACTCCTCAAGAGAACTACTACTAACAACTTATAAAACTAGAGTGCTCCGGAACCAAGGTGGCCTTACTCAAAAGCTGACACGCTGATGAAGTGATCTCAATGGAACTCCTGTTGAGGATCCTAAGTACATGTATCTGCATCATAAAAGATGATGGTCGAATGACATCAGTACATTGAATGTACGAGTATGTAATATAGATGAATAACAAAATACCTAAACTGAAACTCTGGTAGTAACTCAACTGAAATATAATATAAATCATGCTGGAAAACTCATTTAAACTCTTACTGAAAAATGCAATAATAGCATATACTAAACTGACTAGACTGAAAGAAAGATTCAACTCAACTCAATGTAAAGTATGATTAGAGATGAGATCATTTAAAGCTTCACAAAGTACAATATAATAACTCAAAGAAAATTGTATATGAAAATACAATGAAAGTACTCTTTACTCTATTAGGGAGTTTCTCTAACCGACAACCATCACTATGAGCTACGTGATGATACAGTGTCTTGCCCATACTGCTAGAAATGTCCTATACCTTGCCGGGGTATAGGACACCTCAACTAAGTGGATCCACTGAGCTCTACCCGAACGCATAAGGAAATCATCTAAAAAGTATGAATCCTTTACCCATGTTGGCATACATGGTTTATGAGGAATTTGAGTTGTCTGAACTCATCCCCATATCGGTGCTCAATACTACTCCCAATAATATATACTCATGCTCAACTGTATAAAACATAACTCTTTCTCAGTTTGAGGTAATTACTCAAATGATCCTGTTAAAAGAGGTAATACTCTGAAAACATCTCTGAACTCATAAACTCATTTAAAAATCAATGTTTCTCTCTTTTAAATGTAAAAGTGTTACATTTGGGAATACTTAGTTCCCTTATACTCTTTTTCAATCATGAATACAACTCTTCTCATCCTCATATTTACTTTCTCAACACTTAGTTCAAAACTATTGTTAATTACTAGAGAATTCTCCAAATGACTCAAAAAGACCTCTTGAACTTTCCTCTTAAACTTTCTTTAGTTTGGAATGTAAATTAAGTCATGTGATTAGAACATGTAGTATCTCTCAAGGATTAATGGAGTCTTTAGGAGCTAATACAAAGAACAGAACATAGTCACGATTCAAAGGAGTACGTTTGGAATGAAACACGGAAAGAAAAAGGCCAGACGACCCTTGGTGTACTGCTGGCGTGGGGCGCCAGGCCCCAAACTACTCACCAGAGTTTGAGGCACACTGTTGGCACGTCGCGCTAGGCCTTAAACTACTGAGCAGTAGTTCTGGCGCAATGGTGGCGCGCTGCCCCAGCTCCTACCCAGAAATTTGATGAATTTTCTTGCTCAATTTCGGGTCCTAACTCATCTAGAATCGATTGGTTTCTTCCAAACTCTCTTTGATTCACAAACCCAACATGAAATTATAAAAATCTCACTCAAATTCTATCAAGAAGCACCACTCATTCGCAAAACCCTCACCTTAAGAACTCAAAACCTCCATTGTTAAAGAAACCTCCATTGTTCAGAATGAAACTTAAAACTTAAGAACTCTTCAAGAATATTTACATAAAACGATTATATGAGCAAATTAACAAAAGAATTACATGTTTTGCATGAGGATAAACAAGTCCATCACTATGGAAAGCCTTACATACCCGTAAACAATAGTGTTCTTAGCGAGAATCGACGGGATCCTGACGAACGCTCAAAAACCTTGCTCTTTCTCTTCTTGAACTCTTCTCTTATTTTTCTAAGTATTTAGGAATGACAAAGAGTGGTTTAGCATCTTATTATACCCTTACTTGGGTGAGGAAAAACGTGCTAAATCTAGTGGGAAAAAGGAAATGACAAAAATACCCTTTTCTAAAACAAATGAGATTCCTTAAATAGAGAGGCTTCACTCAAACGGGCATAACATTTTACCTCGAGCTTGAAATTTAGCAAACTTGGTGGCATTGGAAAGAGGACTCAAAGAAATTCAAATTTATAGATCATGGGCCACCTAATTTTTTATGTGCTAAGAGATATGATTGTTTGAAGTTAACTTAAGTAGAATTCTTAGGTCAAAACTTACTTGGTAGGGAAGCTTCCAACTCAACTTTGTCCTAGGGGATTCTAGTGGCCTTAATTGATATCCAAAATCATTCCCACACTAATTAATTGACCTTAGAATCTAAGAACAATTAAGAATCACTTGATACGACCTTATACGCAATTCAAGAATGGTTCGGTCTCAACTTAGAAATTTTCTGGGGTGTTACAATATCTTCCCCTTGGGATCATTCGTCCTCAAATGATGGTTAAACTAAGAATGGAGGGAAAAGAGTTATTATCACTACCTCTTTTAACT
Source organism: Solanum appendiculatum (assembly GCA_018342035.1). Lineage (NCBI taxonomy): Eukaryota > Viridiplantae > Streptophyta > Magnoliopsida > Solanales > Solanaceae > Solanum > Solanum appendiculatum. The sequence goes on from JAGDQO010000309.1 coordinate 21,935, forward strand.
TTTGAACTTGCTTACTAATGTAGGTGGAAGTGATTCCTACAGAGAGTTTTGAAATTGTACTCGCGCACACTTGGCTCGTAGCTCACATAAGATTTCAAGATTACAGGCCCTGACATGAAACAAGGTATCCAGGCACAAAGTAAGAATATGACTACTATGCCTTGAGTGATATGATTGTCAACTTTTAAACTTAATAACACTTCTCAACTATGCTCTCCTTTCTTATTACTACACTTCATAGCTGTAACTCAAAGCTTCCACCAGAGTATATGATTACTCTTACAAACGTGTAAGTCAAATCGCTTACTCTTACTATGTTCAAGCCTTAACTCTAAGTCACAAGGTGCTAAACATGATATGGTTATACTTATCTAAACCACAAAATCCAGGTTTTATGCCTCTATAGGAAATTTCATTCCATGAATACTACTCCTTACCACTACATTCAACAAAACTTCGAGTCCTAGTCAAGAAGCATCTAATGCATCATGTATTCATCCACATGTAACCACACCACATTCAAGCCTAGTACCATAACCTCTCCATGGACTCCTACTAGCCAATCCTTCTAAGAATTTCTCATTCTCTCATCATCTCCACCAACTAAAATTTCATGCATTACTACCAGAAACCAACTAATTGCTCTCATTTAACTGTTACTCATAGTGAAACTTCATTCATCCTTCCTCCACTTTTATAACCTTAGACTAAATAAGAAAACTACTACCAAAATAAGAAGCATCAACCTTCTCCTTCTATCATCACTCAACTACTATCATCAACATCACTTTCTTAACTAAAAGGGATCACTGAAAGAGCTTTAGGGAGAAAGATCATAAGCATGATTATTTTGAGAATTTTGATATAAGAATATACATGACATAACATTATGTTGCTAGCCATTGAGAGTAAAGCAATGAATTTGCGAGACTGAGCATACTATGAGACATGAGTGCTTATATGAATAGGTTTATATCATGAGGCTAATATCTATAACTTTATGGAGTGAGATTGAGATCAATGGGCTAAATTCTTTGACCCTCATTCTGGTGTATGGGCATAGGTCATGAACACAATTCTGATATTGAAGACATCAACATGATGTTGTAAGGACTGAACTTTGAGGAATACATTAGAGTATGAATGGATCGATATATCACTTTAAATCTTTCTGGACACCTTATATCTAATTCTCAACACTTTACTTGGTTTCTCATCTTATCATCTCCCCCTTAGGTCTGAAGCTGATACTTTAAAGTTATGGATCTATTCCATCATCTCTAAACTAGTCTATATTCAATTTACTTTAATACTGTCAGGACCCAAAGTACCTCCTAGCTGTGACATAGAGTACAAGACCCCGAAAGGCCTCATACAAGCCACTTAGCATACATAGAAAAGATAATAGAAATCAATAGTATAAAAATCAAGTTCAAATCATAAGAGTTTGATAAAAGTAGCGGAAGTCTACATAAAGTGTCTCAAAGCAAATCTAGCATAAGGATGAAAAATAATGTTATGACGTAACCCAATACAATATCAAAATGAAAGAACATAAAAGAATAACAAGGCTACATTCTCGAATGGATGAGGACTCACCAAGTCTTCAATAATCCTTCTACTAAGCTCTAGCCACGAATAGATGGAGAATTGCCAAGTCCTACCTTAACAACTCAATGTAGGCAAGAGTATGTGTTAGTACAATCAAGTACCAAGTATGATAGCAATGCACAAAATCACTTAAACATGCTAAAATGGGACATTTTCATACTTGTGAGATATCTTGCGAGTCGCTTTAGTTCATTATTGTGGGAAGTGAGCCTTAACCGACATAGACCATGCGAGCTATAACATGGAATCCGGTGTTACCCGTACACCGAAAAAGGTTGCCCTACTTACCAAGGTAAGACCATGAAGTTCTAGCTTACATGGATCCAATAGCTAATGTCTATCCAAACAATCATCCTATGGTGGCACATAGTTTATGGGACATGAGAGATCTCCCCGTGTCCACTCGGTGCTAGGCATAATTCCCACGGATTAATCATAGTCATAATCTTATCATATCATTAGAAGACATTGGGAATCTCTTCTACCTTATTATGGGTAAACATGAGGGATCTTCTCTTGTCCCTTCCATTAGAATAGCTCCATAGAAGACATGAGGGATCTCCTCTTGTTTATCATGGGGAAGGGGAAACATGAGGGATCTCCTCTTGTCCCTTCCATTAGAATAACTCCCTATTCTTTTTAGTTGAGAAAATCCTTTCACACCCCAACATAAATCAACATATCATAAACTTTAATGCTTCAATCTCAAAGCACCTTTAAATCATCATTAACTTCATAAGAGACATGCATGACTTCATCAACTTAATCTTTACATAGTTCATCATACTCATAACTTGAAAATCATAGAATTCACATGGGTTCATAAGAATTCATCTTACATCATGCAATTCAATGCAAACTCATTCTTAGAAAACCATAAACAAGGCAATTTGATCATAATTGAAGGAACCCACATGATCGAGGAAAATCATAGATTTTGATTGAACATGTTTACTTTCATACAACCATCTTTAGGTCATTCATAATCTCATCATGAAATTCATAGCTTAAGAATCATAGTTCATACATAGGTTCACATAGACTTCATGAAATTCATGTCTTCACAATTCAACCCATCAACACATTCATAATTTCGAAATTGGGGAAAAAGGCATGGGTTCATGGAGATTCATCTAAATTCATGAAATTCAACTCAATTTATACTTCAAAGTTCATAAATCAATCAATTGAGGCAACATTGAAAGGAACCTATGACATGGAAGAAAACCCCTAATTCAATTGAGAACTTTTAAATTGAAAATTGGAGATTTTAGGGATTCCATAGAGGAAAGGGCTCCATGGATGAACACTATAATACCTTAGAGTCCCAATTCCTTAAGCAATTGATGAAGAAAAACTTGATTTCTTGAACCCTAGCTTACCTTCTTCTTCTTCTATCTTCTAGAGAGAGAATTATTTGAGAGGGGAGAGTTTGGGAAACTTGTAAAGTGATTTGGAAGGGTAGATTTTAGGATTAAAAAGGATTATATAGTGTTAGGAGTTGAAGGAAACTTACCTTGGTTGATAAATAAGTGATTAGGTGAAAAGACCAAACGATCCCTTAAAACATTTGGCCGGCTGCCCTACTTACTACATGACCTACGGTTGGTAGGTCAACCTACTGCCCATAGGTGACCAATCGTAGGTCACACTGCCTAAGCCCCCAAAATTTTAACAATTTCCACCGACTTCCCCAACCTACTACTTGACCTACGGTTGGTAGGTCCACCTACTGATCGTAGGTCATGTAGTAGGTCACCCGAAATCATTGTTTTCAAATCTTTTTCCCTAGGCAGACCCACCTACGACTCCTACCCTCTTGACCTACTGTTGGTAAGTCAACCAACGGTTAGTAGGTCAAGTAGTAGGTCACTGAAGTTTTCAAGAGTTGGAATCTTTCATTCTTTTCGAATCCGGGGTGTTACATTGTCTCCCCCTTGGGAACATTCGTCCTCAAATGAGATTCAAAACATCATAAGGAGGGTAAGAAAAAAGAGCTAACAACCCAACCTAGAATGCAATCATATAAATGCACATATCCGAGGAGGAAAACATTAACTCCCTACTAACGCATGTTTAAAACATCATTTTTATGAAGACTTTTGCAACTCATACTCAATGCACATAATCATAGATAAATCAATATTACTAAGTCATATCTTTGAAAAAACTCAAATTTTCATGAGCATGAATGCATGAGGAGACATGAGAATGAGCACGACACAAGAATCTTAAAGAGCGAATCATGAGGGGCTAAGGCCTCAAGCTAGACCCGAAGGTAGAAGGAAAAAGATAGGGATACTAAGACATCACATCGCCTCTGACCTCTCATATATCAAATCATAACAGGGAACTCTTTCCAGCAACTTCATTAGTCCCCACACTTACCAATCAAGAAACACACTATCTCGCCCTTGGGAGCAAACCCCTCTGATCCTTCCAAACCCATCTCCCTCAATCCAAACATAGTACCAAAAACCTTTAACAACCACGGAACCATTGCTACAAGTAAACACCTAAGAAGTTTTCATAAGGATTTCAAAGTCGACCTTAAGCACACTAACCACAGATGGAGTCTTATCATAGCCAACCAAACACCCAACATTAATCAATGCATAAATACACACTAAAAGACCAAAACTTACCAATCACCATATCCGAGGAACCCTCTTGCTCATGACGAGCTTGAAGTACATAGAATCGATTTTGCTTTTGAGCACTTGAACCCGATGGATTTTGGGGTTGAGTCCATCGGCGATTATCTTCCCCTTTCCTGACCACTAAGGGACAATTCCTTATCTTGTGGTCTGTCTTGCCACAACCAAAGCATACATTGGAACCGGCTAGACGATTGCCCTCATACTTCCCTCCACACCTAGCACAAGTGGTCGATGAGAATTCACCACCATTTCCTCCTTGAGGCTTAGGGTTAGACACCCTATCTTTGTTGAACTTAGGTGGATCATTGGAGGAATCTTGACTGGAAAACCTTTGTCGAGACTTAAAATGGTCATGTCCATCGAACATTGAATGTGAAAAATTACCATCAACGGTCTTGGCCTTCTTTGCCTCTCTAGATTCTTCCTTGAGCTTCTCCTTCTCTAGTTGTTGAGCATGCACCATGAGATGAGAAATATCCATATCATTGACAAGCATAGCCGTACGGCACTCTTTGACCACCATTTTGGACACTCCTAAAATGAACTTACTCATTCTTACCCTAGGATCGGCAATCATAGTAGGAGCATATCGAGATAGTTTTGTGAACTTCAAAGCATACTCCTTCATACTCATGTTTCCTTGACGAAGATTGATAAATTCAAGAACCTTTGCCTCCCTCATCTCAAGGGGAAAGAACCTATCAAGGAAAGCAACCTTGAATTTCTCCCAATCAAGAGGACCCGCATCTTCCGCCCTCTCACTCTTCCATTGGTCAAACCACACTTGAGCCACACCCTTGAGTTGATAAGCGGCCAACTCAGTCTTTTCCTCCGGGGTCACACCCATGATCATTAGCACCTTGTACACCTCATCAATGAACTCTAGAAGATCCTCCTCAACCTTAGAACCATGAAATTCTGGAGGGTTCATTCTGGTGAAGTCCCTCACCCTTGATGCCGCCATACCCACATTTGGGTTCACGGGAGCCACAACCTCTCTATTGGCTTGAGCCGTCATGGCTTGACAAAACACTTGAAAAGCAGCCCTAAACTCCGCATTAGTCACTTGTTCGGCCAAAGGGTCGGTCGAAACTCGGGGATCTTGAGGAGGAGCTTGTTGTTCTACATTCTCTCCCACATTTCTTCTAGCATAAGCTCTTCGAGTAGCCATATCCTGAAACGCATAGAATAGGGATTAGGAGAGAAAGACCTATGAAGTTACACTCTATCGCACGACTTTAGAGTAATGAAAGAAGTTGAGTTTCCTAATCATCTTGTAGTCTCTCATTCATAAATGTGGCGCCCTTCACACTCATGACAAAGAATCTACTCAACATGGCTTATGAGACATCCTAGGACCTTTCAAAAACCTTTGGCTCTGAATACAAAGTTTGTCACAACCCAAAGTACCTCCTAGTGTAACACCCCAAGCTTCCAAAGGATTTTAAAATGCAGAACTCACCAGAAGACAGTGACCTACGGAGGCTACCTACGGGCCGTAGATGGATTGATGGGCCGTAGGTGGGAACCGTCAATGGAGCTGTGAAATTTTAGAATTTTCAAGTTTCTGAACTTTGACCTACGGAATAGCAGGACGGTTCGTAGTTCAATTGACGGGCCGTAGATGGGTTCTGTAGATGCCTTCCAGACATAGCCAAATTTTTAGCCCAAAATGAACTTTCTAAATCAATTGACGAAAGAACAGGACGGTCCGTCAATTGATGTACGGATCGTAGATCCTGTCCGTCGATTGGGCCCGACAGTTTTTTAATTAAGGGTTTTTTGGTCTTTTCCCTAATTATTTACGAATTAAGCTGAGTCGATTATACCCTTAATCTAAGACCTATAAATACTTTCTAAGCCTAATTCCTTTCATTCTAATTCATTCCAAAACTCTCCTCTCTCAGAAAAAGAAACTCTCTCAACTCTCAAGGAATAAGAAGAAGCTTGAATCCTCCATTGAAGACCTTCAATCTTCTCCAATTTCTTGTGGATTTCTTTGAGGTATGATAGTGTTCACCATTAGGAGTCTTTTCCTCTAATGGGACCTTCCTCTTTTTCATGATTTTCAAAGGTTTACTCTAACCCAATTGAATTAGGGTTTGTGATCAATCATTGTGGGTTCTTCAATTATGGTTCTAATTATTGATTTTTATGATTCCTAGTGCACGATTTAGATTGATAAAGTAACTTAGTGCATGAATTAGCATGAATTACATGATTTGATGTAAAGATTTCATGAACCCCCACGATCCCAAGCTAATTCTCCCCAATTTGATAATCTATGCTTTGATTGTTGGGTTGAGTTATATTTGATAAAGTTTACGAATTCTCTATGGAATCAAGCATGAATTATGAATGAATTGAGGATAATCTTATGAATCTAGCATGATCAAGTCAAAAGCATGATTTTCCTCTATTATGTGAGTTCCTTCAAGTATGGGTAAATTTTATTAATTATGGCTTTCTAAGCATGAGCTTGCATTGAATTGCATGATATGAGTTGAACTTGCATGAACCCATATGAACTCTATGAATTATGAAATATGAGCATGATGAATTAAGGGTGCTTTGAGAGTAAAGTACCAAAGTTATGATATGATGATGCTATGGTTGAGTAGTGAAAGGTTTTCTCACGTAATTCTCCCATTATGATAAAAGAAGAACAAAGAGGCGATTACCCATGTTCTTAAGGAGCTATTCTAATGATGTAAGCTTGGACAAGGTCCATGAAAGATGAATATAGATAAGCATGATTTTAGCTTAAATTGGTAACCCTAGTTGTACCTTTTCATGTTTGATAATATAAATATGTTAATGACTAGTCCGTGGGAATTATGCTTAGCACCGAATTGATACAGAGATGGAAGTCTTCTCGTTAGTAGAGGCCGGGTCTTCTAGTGAAAGCTCTCCCCGTTAGTAGAGGATGAGTTTTCTAGATGGAGCTCTCCCGTTAGTTGAGGTCGAGTCTCCTAAAGCAATCTCTATCCCATAAACTATGTTGCCACCATAAGATGTTGTCTTTAAGTAGACATTAGCTAGTGGATCTACATAAGCTAAGAAGTTCATGGTCTTACCTTGGCAAGTAGGACACCCCTTTTCGGTGTGGGGTAGACACCGAATTCCGTGTTGATAGCTCACATGGTCTTACATGTTTGTTAAGGCTTTTCCCCACAAGTCAATGAACAAGTATTCTCATGATGAAGTAAAGAAAAGAAAGAAAAGATGTTTTAGCTTGCTTTGGCCTTGATATATGCTTTATGTTTCATGTTTCTCATGTTTATCATGTTTTTAGCTTGGCCATCGCATGTCATGATTATGTCTCTCTCTCTAGCATGACTTATGTGTTTATGTGCATTGCTATCATACTTAGTACTTAATTGTGCTAACGCATACTCTTGCCTACATAACTTCTTTGGTGTAGGACATGGTGATTCACCTTCCACTCGTGGCTAGAGCATTGACTTAGAGTTGAGAAGAATACTTGGTGAATCCTCATCCATCCGAGGACGTAGCCAAGTTGGGTTTTACATTTTATGCCTTTTCTTATGTTGGATATTGTATTGGGTTGCGTCCCTATCACTTTTATTCATGTTCTACGATATTAGAAGGCTTTGAGACATGAGTTGTAGACTTTCGCTATTTTGAGTAAAGCTTTGATATAAAATGCTCTTTTGAACTCGTATTTCTCTATTATCTTGTATGTTATGTATGCTAAGGGCTTGTATGAGGTCTCTCAGGGTCTTGTACACCGTGTTACATCTAGGGGCTACCCTGGGTCGTGACAAACTTGGTATCAGAGCCAGGTTTTAGAAAGATCCTAGGATGTCTCATAAGCCGTGTCAAGTAGAGTCTTGTTCATGAGTGTGAAGCGCACCACATTTATGAATGAGAGGCTATAAGATGTTTATGAAATTACACTTCTTTCATTACTCTTAAGTCGTACCATAGAGTTTAACTCTATATATCTCTCTCCTAATCCCTATCCTATGCGTTTCAGGATATGGCGACCTGAAGAGCTTAGTTAGAAGAAACATGAGAGAGAATGTGGAACAAGAAGCTCCTCCTCAAGCTCTTCAAGTTTCGGCTTTGGCGGAACAAGTGACTAATGTGGAGTTTAGGGCTCTTTCCAAGTGTTGGCTCAAGCCGTGACGGCTCAAGCCAATAGAGAGGTGGTGGCTCCCATGAACCCAAATGTGGGTACGGCGGCATCAAGAGTGAGGGACTTTACGAGGATGAATCCTCCGGAATTCCATGGCTCTAAGTTTGAGGAAGATCCTCAAGAATTCATTGATGAAGTGTACAAGGTGTTGATGATCATGGCTGTGACACCGGAAGAAAAGGCGGAGTTGACCGCTTATCAACTCAAGGGTGTTGCCCAAATTTGGTTCAATCAATGGAAGAGTGAGAGGGCGGTTAATGAGGGTCCTCTTGATTGGGAGAAATTCAAGGTTGCTTTCCTTGATAGGCTCCTCCCTCTTTAGAAGAGAGAGGCTAAGGTTCTTGAGTTTATCAACCTTCGACAAGGAAATATGAGTGTGAAAGAGTATGCATTGAAGTTCACACAATTGGCTAGATATACTCCGTCCATAGTTGCTGACCCAAGGGCAAGAATGAGCAAATTTGTGTCGGGAGTGTCGATATGTTGGTGAAAGAGTGCCGCACCGCCATGCTTGTGCATGACATGGATATTTCTCACCTCATGGTTTATGCCGAACAAATTGAAGAAGAAAAGCTTAAGGAATGGTCTAGGGAGACCAAGAGGGCTAGGACCAGTGATGGTAACTTTTCCATGCAAGGTCCGATGGACATAGTCGCCCTAGATTTCGACCAAGGTTCTCTAACCAAGGCTCATCCAATGCTCCTCCAAAGTCCAACAATGATAGGGTGTCTAACCCCAAGTCTCAAGGAGGGTATAATGATGGTTCTTTATTGGCTCCTTGTACCAAGTGTGGGAAAAAGTATGAAGGTAGATGTCTAGCCGGTACGGATGGTTGTTATAATTGTGGAAAGAGTGGTCACAAGATAAGGGATTGTCCATCTCTCACGGCCAAAGGAAGAGAGAATAAGCAAGCTCCACCTAGAGGATCGGGTTCGAATGCTCAGAAGCAAAACCAATTTTATGCACTTCAGGCTCGTCATGAGCAAGAGAGCTCTCCTGATATGGTTACTGGTATGTTAAGAGTTTTCCATTTTGATGTTCATGCTTTGCTTGATCCCGGTGCTACCTTGTCTTTTGTGACGCCATATGTGGCTATGAGGTTTGATGTTGTTCCGAATGTGTTGCTAGATCCTTTTCATGTCTCTACTCCTATTGGAGAATCTATCATGGCTAAGAGAGTTTATAAAGATTGTCCCGTCTCCTTATCCCATAGAGTCACTCATGTTGATCTTGTAGAGCTTGATATGCTAGATTTTGATGTTATTCTTGGGATGGATTGGTTGCATGCTTGTTATGCCTCTATTGATTGTAGGACCCGAATGGTTAAGTTTCAATTTCCAAATGAGCCTATCCTAGAGTGGAAGGGAGGAAATTCTATGTTTCGAGGTCAATTTGTTTCTTATCTAAAAGCTAGAAAGATGATCTCAAAGGGTTGCATTTACCATCTTGTTAAGGTGAAGGATATAGATTCTGAGATCCCTACTCTTGAGTCGGTCCCCGTTGTTAATGAGTTTTTGGAAGTGTTTCCCGATGACTTGCTCGGTATTCCTCCCAAAAGGGAAATAGACTTCGGTATTGACCTTTACCCAGATACGCAACCTATTTCTATTCCTCCTTATAAAATGGCTCTGGCGGAACTTAAGGAACTAAAAGAGCAGTTGAAAGACTTGTTGGATAAGGGTTTCATCCGGCCAAGTATTTCTCCATAGGTTGCTCCGGTCTTGTTTGTAAGAAAGAAAGATGGTTCACTCCGTATGTGTATCGACTATCGCCAATTGAACAAGGTTACCATTAAGAATAAGTATCCTCTACCAATGATAGATGACTTGTTTGATCAACTTCAAGGGGCTAGTTATTTCTCTAAGATCGACCTTCGTTCGGGCTATCACCAATTAAGGGTGAAAGAAGATGATATTCCAAAAATGGCTTTTCGGACTAGGTATGGTCACTACGAGTTCTTGGTAATGTCATTTGGGTTGACAAATGCTCCGGCCGCATTTATGGACTTGATGAATAGAGTGTTTAAGCAATACCTTGATATGTTTGTGATTGTGTTTATTGACAACATTTTGATCTACTCAAAGAATGAGGGTGAACATGTTCATCATTTGATGATTGTGTTGCAAGTCCTCAAGGACCAACAACTCTTTGTGAAGTTTAGTAAATGTGAGTTTTGGTTAAGGTCTGTGGCTTTTCTTGGTCACATTATTTTCGGTAAGGGCATTGAGGTAGATCCTAAGAAGACGGAAGCGGTTAAGAATTGGCCTAGACCTTTATCACCTTCGGATATCCGTAATTTCTTGGGCTTAGCCGGTTATGATAAGAGGTTTGTTGAAGGGTTTTCATCCATTGCTTTTCCATTGACGGCTTTGACTCAAAAGAAGGTTAAATTTGCATGGTCTGAGGCATGTAAGAAGAGTTTTCAAGAGTTAAAGGATCGACTTACTTCAGCTCCAATATTGACTCTATCGGAAGGATCCGATGGTTTTGTGGTTTATTGTGATGCCTCAAGAATTGGGCTAGGATGTGTTCTTATGCAAAATGGGAAATTCATTGCTTATGCTTCAAGACAACTTAAGGTGCACGAAAAGAACTATCCTACACATGACTTGGAATTAGCGGCAGTTGTGTTTGCTTTGAAAATATGGCGACATTATTTGTATGGGGTACATGTAGATGTCTTCACCGACCATAGGAGTTTGCAATATGTGTTTAAACAGAAAGATTTAAATCTCCGCCAAAGAAGGTGGCTCGAGTTGTTAAAAGACTATGATATGAGTGTTCTCTATCACCCCGGTAAGGCTAACGTGGTGGCGGATGCTCTTAGTCGATTATCTATGGGTAGTGTTGCTCATGTTGAGGATGGTAAGAAAGAGTTGATTCGCGATGTCCATAGATTGGCTCGATTGGGTGTTAGATTGGTTGATTCTACTAAAAGTGGTGTTACGGTTCACAAGGGTTCTGAATCCTCTTTTGTGCATGATGTGAAAGCTAAGGAAGGTCTTGATCCTAACTTGGTTGAACTAAAGGAAGCGGTACTTAAGAAGTTCATAGAGGTTTTCTCCCAAGGGGGACATGGTATGCTTCGATATCAAGGTCATTTGTGTGTTCCAAATGTAGAGGGTTTAAGAGAGCAAATTTTATCGAAAGCCCATAGTTCTTGATATTTCATCGACCCAGGAGCTACCAAAATGTACCGTGATTTGTGGGAAATTTATTGGTGGAACAGAATGAAGAAAGATATTGCACAGTTTGTGGCTAGGTGCCATAATTGTCAACAAGTGAAAGTTGAGCATCAAAGGTCGGGAGGTTTGACCCAAGATATTAGTATTCCTACTTGGAAGTGGGAAGATTTGAATATTGATTTTATTGTGGGTCTGCGCCGCACGAGGTGACAACACGATTCGATTTGAGTTGTTGTTGATAGAATGATGAAGTCAGACCATTTCATTCCCGTCAAGACTTCTTATTCGGCGGAGGTTTATGCTAAGTCGTATTTGAGGGAGATGGTTAGGCTGCATGGAGTGCCTTTATCCATCATCTTCGATCATGGTGCACAATTTACTTCTCAATTTTGGAAGTCGTTCCGAAAAGGTCTTGGTACTCGTGTTAAGCTTAGTACGGCCTTTCATCCCCAAATCGATGGGCAAGCGAAATGTACTATTCATACCTTGGAGGATATGTTGAGAGCATGTGTAATTGATTTCAAGGGTACTTGGGATGATCATTTGTCTTTGATAGAGTTTTCTTATAATAATTGCTACCATTCTAGCATTTGTATGGCTCCATTTGAAGTTCTATATGGTAGGAGGTGTAGATCTCCTATAGGTTGGTTTGAAGTTGGTGAAGTTGCTTTGATAGGCCCGGAGTTGGTGCATGAGGCTATGGAGAAAGTTTGACTTATTAGGGAAAGGTTGAAAACTGCCCAAAGTTGACAAAAGTCTTATGCCGATGTTAGAAGAAGAGAATTAGAATTTGATGTTGATGATTCGGTTTACTTGAAAATCTTTCCCATGAAGGGTGTAATCAAATTTGGTAAGAAAGGGAAGCTTAGTCCCCGTTATGTAGGCCCATATCAGATTTTGAGAAGTGTTGGTAAGGTTGCTTATGAGCTTGACTTGCCTAATAATTTGGCATCAGTGAATCCGGTTTTCCATGTCTCATTGTTGAAGAAGTGTGTTGGTGATCCGACCTCTATAGTGCCATTGGAGAATCTTGGCATAAAGGATAGTCTTTCTTATCAAGAAGTTCCGGTTGAGATTTTAGACCGGCAAGTCCGGAAGTTAAGAAATAAAGAAGTTGCTTCCGTGAAAGTTCTATGGAGGAACCAATTGGTTGAGGGTGCTACTTGGGAGGCCGAGACCGATATGATGTCCCGATATCCTCATCTTTTTCCTTTCGATCCTACTCTAGCTTGAGGTATCTTTATCCTCATGGTTCATTCTTTTGGTCTCATGTGTCATAGTTCATTTCCATGATTACTTGATTATGCATGTTCATGAAAGAGTCTTATAAGATTATGTGTATTGAGTAAGAGTTGCATAAACTCTTCATGATATGATGTATTGAGCATGCTTTAGCTTGTAGTTGATGTTTCCTCCTCAGATATATGCACTTATGTGATTGCATGCTAGGTTGGGTTGTTAGTCCGTGTCTATTACCCTTCTCAAGATGTCTTGAGTCTCATTCGAGGACGAATGTTCCCAAGGGGAAGATATTGTAACACCCCAAGCTTCCAAAGGATTTTAAAATGCAGAACTCACTTGAAGACAGTGACCAACGGAGGCCACCTATGGGCCGTAGATGGATTGACGGGCAGTAGGTGGGAACCGTCAATGGAGCTGTGAAATTTCAAGATTTCCAAGTTTCTGAACTTTGACCTACGGAATAGCAGGACGGTTCGTAGTTCAGTTGACGGGCCATAGATAGGTTACGTAGATGCCTTCAAGACTTAGCCAAATTTTCAGCCCAAAATGAACTTTCTGAGCCAAATTTTCAGTCCAAAATGAACTTTCTGAATCAATTGACTGAAGAACAGGACGGTCCGTCAATTGATGTACGGACCGTAGATCTTGTTCGTCGATTGGCCCCGAAAGTTTTTAATTAAGGGTTTTTTTGTCTTTTCCCTAATTGTTTACCTATTAAGCTAAGTCGATTATACCCTTAATCTAAGACCTATAAATACTTTCTAAGCCTAATTCCTTTCATTCTAATTCATTCACAAACTCTTCTCTCTCAAAAAAAGAAACTCTCTCAACTCTCAAGGAATAAGAAGAAGCTTGAATCCTCCATTGAAGACATTCAATCTTCTCCAATTTCTTGTGGATTTCTTTGAGGTATGATAGTGTTGTCTTTTCCTCCATTGGGCCCTTCCTCTTCTTCATGATTTTCAAAGGTTTACTCTAACCCAATTGAATTAGGGTTTGTGATCAATCATTGTGGGTTCTTTAATTATGGTTCCAATTACTGATTTTTATGATTCCTAGTGCACGATTTAGCGTGATAAAGTAACTTATTGCATGAATTAGCGTGAATTACATGATTTGATGTAAAGATTGCATGAACCCCCATGATCCAAAGCTAATTCTCCCCAATTTGATAATCTATGCTTTGATTGTTGGGTTGAGTTATGATTTGATGAAGTTTACGGATTCTCTATGGAATCAAGCATGAATTATGAATGAATTGAGGATAATCTTATGAATCTAGCATGATCAAGTCAAAAGCAAGATTTTCCTCTATTATGTGAGTTCCTTCAAGTATGGGTAAATTTTATTAATTATGGCTTTCTAAGCATGAGCTTGCATTGAATTGCATGATATGAGTTGAACTTGCATGAACCCATATGAACTCTATGAACTATGAAATATGAGCATGATGAATTAAGGGTGCTTTGAGAGTAAAGTACCAAAGTTATGATATGATGATGTTATGGTTGAGTAGTGAAAGGTTTTCTCACGTAATTCTCCCATTATGATAAAAGAAGAACAAAGAGGCGATTACCCATGTTCTTAAGGAGCTATTCTAATGATGTAAGCTTGGACAAGGTCCATGAAAGATGAATATCGATAAGCATGATTTTAGCTTGAATTGGTAACCCTAGTTGTACCTTTTCATGTTTGATGATATAAATATGTTAATGACTAGTCCGTGGGAATTATGCTTAGCACCGAATGGATACTGAGATGGAAGCCCTCCCGTTAGTAGAGGCCGGGTCTTCTAGTGAAAGCTCACCCCGTTAGTAGAGGCTGGGTTTTCTAGATGGAGCTCTCCCGTTAGTTGAGGTCGAGTCTCCTAAAGCAATCTCTATCCCATAAACTATGTTGCCACCATAGGATGTTGTCTTTAAGTAGACATTAGCTAGTGGATCTACATAAGCTAAGAAGTTCATGGTCTTACCTTGGCAAGTAGGACACCCTTTTTCGGTGTGGGGTAGACACCGGATTCCGTGTTGATAGCTCACATGGTCTTACATGTCGGTTAAGGCTTTTTCCCACAAGTTAATGAACAAATGTTCTCATGATGAAGTAAAGAAAAGAAAGAAAAAATGATTTAGCTTGCTTTGTGTTGATATATGCTTTATGTTTCATGTTTCTCATGTTTATCATGTTTTTAGCTTGGCCATCGCATGTCAAGATTACGTCTCTCTCTCTAGCATGACCTATGTGTTTATGTGCATTGCTATCATACTTATTACTTAATCGTGCTAATGCATACTCTTGCCTACAATAACTTCTTTGGTGTAGGACGTGGCGATTCACCTTCCACTCGTGGCTAGAGCATCGACTTAGAGTTGAGAAGAAGACTTGGTGAGTCCTCATCCATCCGAGGACATAGCCTAGTTGTATTTTACATTTTATGTCTTTCCTTATGTTGGATATTGTATTGGGCTGCGTCCCTATCACTTTTATTCGTATTCTACGATATTAGAAGGCTTTGAGACATAAGTTGTCGACTTCCGCTATTTTGAGTAAAGCTTTGATATAAAATGCTTTTTTGAACTCGTATTTCTCTATTATCTTGTATATTATGTATACTAAGGGCTTGTATGAGGCCTCTCGGGGTCTTGTATGCCGTGTTATATCTAGGGGCTGCCCTGGGTCATGACACCTAGCCGTGACATGGAGTACAAGACCCCGAAAGGCCTCATACAAGCCACTTAGCATACATACACGAGATAATAGAAATCAAGAGTATAAAAATCAAGTTCAAATCATAAGAGTTTGATAAAAGTAGCTGAAGTCTACATAAAGTGTCTCAAAGCCAATCTAGCATAAGGATGAAAAATAGCGTTGGGACGTAACCCAATACAATATCAAAATGAAAGAACATAAAAGAACAAGGCTACGTCCTCGAATGGATGAGGACTCACCAAGTTTTCAATAATCCTTCTACTAAGCTCTAGCCATGAATAGACGGAGAATCGCCAAGTCCTACATTAACAAGTCAATGTAGGCAAGAGTATGCGTTAGTACAATCAAGTATCAAGTATGATAGCAGTGCACAAAATCACTTAAACATGCTAAAACGGGACATTTTCATGGCATGCAATGACCAAGCTAAAACATGAAAAAGAGTTAGAAACATAAGTCACAAATTATAGTCAATGCAAGCTAAACATATTTAAAACACTTGTGAGATATCTTGAGAGTCGCTTTAGTTCATTATAATGGGAAGTGAGCCTTAACCGTCATAGACCATGCGAGCTATAACATGGAATCCGATATTAACCCTACACCGAAAAAGGTTGCCCTACTTGCCAAGGTAAGACCATAAAGTTCTAGCTTACGTGGATCCACTAGCTAATGTCTATCCAGACAATCATCCTATGGGGGAACATAGTTTATGTGATATGAGGGATCTCCCCATGTCCACATGTTGCTAGTCATAATTCCCACGAATTAATCATAGTCATAATCATATCATATCTTTAGAAGACATGGGGGATCTCCTCTGCCTTATTATGGGTAGACATGAGGGATCTCCTCTTGTCCTTTCCATTAGAATAGCTCCATAGAAGACATGAGGGATCTCCTCTTGTCTTATTAAGGATAGACTTGAGGGATCTCCTCTTGTCTATCATGGGGAGGGGGAAACATGAGGGATCTTCTCTTGTCCCTTCCATTAGAATAACTCCCTATTCTTTTTAGTTGAGAAAATCCTTTCACACCCCAACATAAATCAACATATCATAAACTTTAATGCTTCAATCTCAAAGCACCTTTAAATCATCATTAACTTCATAAGAGACATGCATGATTTCATCAACTTAATCTTTACATAGTTCATCATACTCATAACTTGAAAATCATAGAATTCACATGGGTTCATAAGAATTCATCCTAAATCATGCAATTCAATGCAAACTCATGCTTAGAAAACCATAAACAAGACAATTTGATCATAATTGAAGGAACCCACATGATAGAGGAAAATCATAGATTTTGATTGAACATGTTTAATTTTATACAACCATATTTAGGTCATTCATAATCTCATCATGAAGTTCATAGCTTAAGAATCATAGTTTATACATAGGTTCACATAGACTTCATGAAATTCATGTCTTCACAATTCAACCCATCAACACATTCATAATTTCGAAATTGGGGAAAAAGGCATGGGTTCATGGAGATTCATCTAAATTCTTGAAATTCAACTCAATGTATACTTCAAAGTTCATAAATCAATCAATTGAGGCAACATTGCAAGGAACCTATGATATGGAAGAAAACCCCTAATTCAATTGAGAACTTCTAACTAGAAAATTGGAGATTTTAGGGATTCCATGAAGGAAAGGGCTGCATGGATGAATACTATCATACCTTAGAGTCCCAATTCCTTAAGCAATTGATGAAGAAAAACTTGATTTCTTGAACCCTAGCTTGCCCTCTTCTTCTTCTTCTTCAATCTTCTAGAGAGAGAATTATTTGAGAGGGGAGAGTTTGGGAAACTTGTAAAGTGATTTGGAAGGGTAGATTTTAGGATTAAAAGGACTTATATAGTGTTAGGAATTGAAGGAAACCGACCTTGGTTGATAAATAAGTCATTAGGTAAAAAGACCAAACGATCCCTTAAAAATTTTGGTCGGCTGCCCTACCTGCTACATGACCTATGGTTGGTAGGTCAACCCATTGCCCGTAGGTCACACTGCATAAGCCCCCAAAAGTTTAACAATTTCCACCGACTTCCCCAACCTACTACTTGACCTACGGTTGGTAGGTCCACCTACTGATCGTAGGTCATGTAGTAGGTCACCCAAAATCAATTTTTTCAAATCTTTTTCCCTAGGCAGACCCACCTACGACTCCTACCTCTCTTGACCTACTGTTGGTAAGTTAACCAACAATTAGTAGGTCAAGTAGTAGGTCACCGAAGTTTTCAAAAGTTGGAAGTTTTCGTTCTTTCCTAATCCGGGGTGTTACAAATACTCAAGAAAGGCTAATCCCATGGCTACTGAACTATCCATATGTAGGTACTAAGATTCCTTCTAAGGCTTCTTTTTGATATGCTTCACTTAACTTCTTTTTGCTTCTATAGAAGTCCTTCTATAATCTTTAGCCACATTGTCTTATAAAGTAACTTAATCTAAATCTCAATAGTCTGACTTCTCTTTCTTAGCTTACTAATATCGTACCTCTAAGCTCATATCTACCTAACCGAGGGAAACTTGATCTATATTTAAGAGGTTAATCATTGGTTAGGCTATATAAAATGTCTTTTACCAAACTCTTAAAGCTAATACATAATTCTTACATCGGCCTACTCCAAATTGATAACTCAAATACACTATATAGGCACACATCGAAAATCATAACATTATTAGAACCTTATTTGACTACATATGATCTCAAGTACACCTCTTAATGCTCTAGTTAATCTAATGACTTAGCTGCACTTTATTGCTCTCATTTAAAAGTCAGCATCCCACACTTATACCACTCACATTCATTGCAAATTAACACCTTAATTCGTCACCTACTCTATATCAAATCTATCATATCAAATCCCAAAACTAAAATCATCACCCTCATATTGCCATCCTTTTTATCACGACACTCATCTCAAATTCAAGCTTAGTGTCTAGTACCAAGCACATATATCAATATAATTTCTCACATACTATACATCCTTACAACTACTAGATAAAATTAAGAAACACTCGCACACTAAGACCTCATGACAAGTAGTCAATCTTTATCTCTCAGTCTACATACTTACAGTTTACCATCGCATTCCATTTCACAACTTTAGTACTACTTAGCCATTCACTATACATCATTGCCTAATTAATTCTATAACCCTATGAATATTATGGGGCTCTTCTTTTAAAAATCATAGGCCTAGCTTAAATATACCGCATCACGAATTCTCAGCTCTTTTATTCAATACTTAAACTTGGTCGATACTAATGCATTTATACCTCATATAAACTTCTCTCTGGTTAAAGTGTATCTAACTCATCCATACTAGTAACTCTTACTCTACCTTCTATCATGAAATCTACACCAACTCATCACTTCTTAGCTTACCCATAAGGAAAAACTCGTCATTAATAACTTACTGGTGCATTACTGCAACAACATAATTTACCTCATCACTATCTCCTTTTCTTAGGTTACTATACCTCTGCATGCATTCTTCTAACTCTAGGTACTTCTACTACTATTGGCTTATAACATCGTAACTCATACTATCTTTTCGGGTGAAAATACTACCCAAGTTCATAAACACACTTCCTCATAAGGGTTTCAACTGAAACAAGGTTTAGAGTAGAGAGTCCGGGAGTACATTTTTCTTTTAGCTCAAACACACGATTCATATGAATAGGAGTGCATTCTTTCGAATCTCAACACTTAAGCTCACTCACAAGCTTCTCTCAAGACCCTCTGCAGTCTCATGACTTTCTACAGACTTTTTCTTAGTCTAACTCATCGATAAGCATCCTGGCTTTACATTTCAACTACCTTGAGTATGAGGGGTAGTCGAATGGATTTGAGAAACGCACGAGTCTGAATAAGTTTCTTAGGTAACAACTCTATCGCATGATCCAAAGTATGAAAGAAAGAAACTTTTCTTAAATGTCTGTAGTTCCTCATTTATAGAAATGGGGTCCTCACAACCATAAATAAGATCCTACTGACATGAATGCGGAGGCCAAAATCCCCAACACTAGAAATCAACAACATCAACAATGCACTAAGTCTCTAAATGGACCCTCGGGATTCGTTCGGAACCCGTACACACAAACCATATATGCTTCCTTACCAAATTCAATGTTCCGAACTCACTAGAACCGTCAGAACTCGAATTCGAGGTCTCCTTGACCCAAAACCCGATAAAGTGCAACTAAACTAACTTAAGTCTCAAAAACTCAAATCAAGCTCGAGACCTCCAAAATTTCAACCAAGGCCACTTCTAGGCCTAAAATCATCTCCCGAATTCAACAGGGTCATAAGAATTAAATTCCGAGCATCCGATCACCTAATGTTGACCAAAGTCAACCCTATAAACAAAAACTCATTAATTCCCAACTCAAGGCCTCAAATCCATGATATAGCCCTAAATTTGATTCCGTCAACTCTCCTAGACCAAATTCCACATTTCAGAGTTGATGGAATTGACGGAATTCCATTCTGAGCTCCGAAACTCCAAATGACCTCAAATACCACTTTTTGACAACTTAAGCTTCCAAAACTCAAATTTTTCCAAAAATCTTAACTTACAAGGAAATTCACAAAACCAACTTCGGATACTAATCAAACATGACTCAGGGCAACTCTCGAAAGGGGTAAAATGGTCATTTTATAAAAATTACCAAAAATTACCTTCAGGGTCATTACATTATCCACCACTAAAAAACATGTTCGTCCTCGAATATAAAGTAAAAGAAAGTACCCAGAGCCTCAAAAAGCTGAGGATATTTGGCACGCATATCGGACTCGGACTCTCAAGTAGCCTCTCCAACTGAACGGAGACCCCAATGCACCTTCACTGAAGCAATCTCCTTGGACATAAGCTTGCAGACCTGTCTATGAAGAATAGTTGTAGGCTCCTCCTCATAAGTCAAATCTGGACCCAACTCCATAGAATCGAGTGTAATCACATGAGACTCGTCCGGGATGTACTTTCGAAGCATAGAAACATGAAACACATGATGCACAGCTGATGGCCACCTCTCCCACTCGATCCAAAATCTCAAAAGGACCAATGAATCTAGGACTAAGCTTGCCCTTTTTCTGAACTGCATGAAGCCCTTCATGGGTGACACTCAGAGCCAAACATGATCGCCTACCATGAATACCAAGTCTCGGACTCTCTGACAGCATAACTCTTCTATCGACTCTGGGATGTCAACAACCTACTATGTATCAAGTGAACCTGCTCCATGGCATCCCTAAGCAAGTCAGTGTCTAAGGAATCCACCTCCGCCAAGTCAAACCACTCAATCGGTGATCTACACATCTGCCATACAACGCCTGAAATGGGGCCATCTGAATGATGGAATGATAATTGTTGTAGGCAAACTCCGCTAGAGGCAAATGTTGATCCCACGTAGCACCAAAATCAATCACACAGGCACGGAGCATATCCTCAAGCACCTGAATCGTCCGCTCGGACTGACCATTTGTCTGAGGGTGAAAGGCAGTACTCCTATCTAATCGAGTACCCAAACCATGCTACAAGGCCCTCTAGAAGTGCAAAGTGAACAAAGAACCTCGATCCGAGACTATAAATATCGGCACCCCATGAAGTCTAAAAATCTGACTGATGTAGAGCTGGGCTAACTTCTCCGCCGTATACTTCACCCAAACTGGAATGAAATGAGCGGACTTGGCCAGCCTATCAACGATCACCAAAAATAGAATCATAGCCACCCACAGTTGTAGGTAGACCCACAACAACGTCCATAGGAATCCGCTCCTACTTCCAAGTAGGGATGGGCATCCTCTGAGACATACCTCTGGGTTGCTGGTGGTCACACTTGACCTATTGACAGGTCAAACATCTAGATACAAAGTATGTAATATCCCTTTTCATACCTCACCACCAGTAATGCTGACTCAGATCATGATACATCTTCGTCGCTCCCGGATGGATAGAATATCTAGAACAATGGGCCTCCTCTAGAATCAGTCTAATAAGCTCGCCCACCTTGGACACACAACCTCCAATCCTTAAAACCCCTTCAGAATCAAGTGTAGCCTCCTTGGCTTCACCTCTCATCACCTTGTCTCGAATAAGATAGAACTTCTCATCCTCAAACTAGTGCTCTCGAATTTGCTCAACCAAGGAAGAACGGGCCTCAATGAACGCAATCAAACCACAACTCTCCTCAGAAACCTGCAATCGAACAAAGCTGTTGGCTAACCTCTGAACATCTCTAGCCAAGGGTCTCATATCAACACTGATCATGGTGAAACTCCCTATACTAGGAGCCTTCCTACTCAAAGCACCGACCACCACATTGGCCTTCCCGGGATGATACAAAATGGTCATATCATAGTCCTTCAGTAACTCAAGCCATATGCGCTGTCTCGGGTTCAGATCCCTCTGACTGAAAATGTACTGAAGACTTCGATGATCGGTGAAAACCTCATAATGCACCCCATACAAATAGTGTCACCACAACTTAAGTACAAATACCACCGCCGCAAGCTCTAGGTCGTGGGTAGGATAGTTCTTCTTATGTTCCTTTAACTGTCTAGAAGCATATGCAATAACCTTCCCTTTTTGCATCAACACACCTCCCAAACCAACTCCGAAGGCATCACAATATACAGTAAAACCCACACCCTCCTCAGGCAAAGTCAAAACAAGGGCTGAAGTCAACAAAGTCTTGAGCTTTTGAAAGCTCCCCTCACACTCATCGGACCAATGAAAATCCATAGTCTTCTGAGTCAATCTAGTCAATGGCGCTGCAAAAGTAGAGAAACCCTGCACAAACCATTTGTAGTAGCCTACCAACCCTACGAAACTCTGAATCTCGATAAGAGAAGTAGGTCTCTTCCAACCCTTAACTGCCTCAATCTTGGCCGAATCCACTCGAATACCCTCCTTGGACACCACATGTACCAAGAATGCCACAGACTCAATCCAAAGCTCACACTTGGAGAACTTGGCATACAACTTCTGTTCCCTTAATCTCTGAAGCACCAACCTCAAGTGACAGGCATGATCCTCCTTGGTACTGGAATATATCAAAATGTCATCAATGATACAATCACAAAGGAATCCAAGTATAGACGAAACACTCCATTCATCAACACCATAAATGCCGCATGAGCATTAGTCAGCCCAAAAGACATCACTAAGAACTCATAATGACCATAACGAGTCCGAAAAGCTGTCTTAGGAATATCCGATGGCGGATGATAGCCAGACCTCAAATCAATCTTAGAAAACAACGCCACACCCTGAAGCTGATCAAACAAATCATCAATGCGAGAAAGAGGATACTTGTTCTTGATAGTCACCTTGTTCAACCGCCTATAGTCAATACACATGTACTAAAACAATCCTCCCCAAGACTGGTTGTCACATGTACAAGCCGCTAAAGACAGAATTCAAAGGAAAATACAAGTCTCAAATATGTATTTGCTTCTCAACTAGAACAAAGCATAAAAATAGGAGTAAGAGAGTTCACCGGCGGATGATAGCTACCTCTCTCGATCTCCTGGAAAGTCTCAGATAGTAAAGAAAAGAGATGCTCACAATCCGGGCTCAGAACCTACACAGGTGTAGAAGCAAGGGTGAGTACTAACCAACATTTTACTCGGCAAGTCAACTAACAAGACAAGGCAAATTTAATAAAATTCACGAACTCCTTTCCTCCTAACCGAACCTCCATAACTACGACCTACACAGAAAGATCAGTCCAACCTAGACTACACAATTCATATAGCACAGGGATCAACAATGGTTCACTGGTATCACCAAATAGTCATGACAGAACCAGATATATCAATCATGGTGGCACAGAAAGCATATACACAACTCCACAATGAGTGATGCATATCTATCCTAACGATACACATCTGTTGAATCTTAGCCCGAAACCCATGGGGGAAGCACAAGGTCCATGTATCCGCCGGAACCATTTCCCATCGGCATCGCCAGAAATTTTTTCCATTGGCATAATCATCACTCGCCGGAACCATTTCCCATCGGCATAATCAAAGTGTCTCATCATAGTGTTCCAGAACCAATGCAAATAGGCATGTTCACACAATTAATGAGAAAATGATAGTGCTCACAGTCACAACGCAATTCATATTAATATAGTTCAAGTCATTCTATCAACAGTATATCAACACCAACCTTTACATCAATCACATCATTATAATCACCTAGTCTCCATTTCACTACCCCTTCATCACAAATAGGATCAACCGGTAAGCAAGTATTTCAAGTCTACTCCCATAATTCCACAAAGAGCAAAAACCATTTCATCAAGATCACGGCATTTTACACTTAGTTCACACGTTAGCACACATCACCTTTTTATTAACCTGTCGATCAATATAAATTGTTTCATGCAAGAATTCAACTCATACCTCAATCCCATTACTCCCCAACACAAACAAGAAAGAAATTCAGGATTTTACAAGATTTACGAGGTTTTAAAAGTTCACTTGCCTTAGCCAAAATCGCGATATATCAATAACTGAAGCTTTCTCCTTCCAAAAGTAATCCAAAGCACCACAATCTATTCAAATTATGATTCCCAATCAAATTCCGGAACTAACAACACAAAAAAACACGGAATTCGAGAAAAAGGGTCAAAATGGCTAAAAAAATCTGATTTCGAAAATGGGGTTTAAATCCAGAAATCTTTACATGGAAATGATCCTCAAAGCATTAGGAATCCATTTGTGAAAACCATTTCGAAAGAGGAGTTCAAACCAGTTCATAATCTCCATTTGATTAAAAATTCTGAGTGCATGAAAATCCCCCAAATTCCCACTTTAAAACCCCAATTTCAAGTTAAAATCATGATAAAATCGATGGGTAATGAAGGTCTAAGTTTAAAATAATAATAATTAATTAATAATAATAATAAATAATAATAATAATAATAATAATATAAATAATAATAATACATAATAATATAATAAACTAAATAATAATAATATAATAAATAATAATAATAATAATCAATAATAAATAATGAATAATCAATGAATTAATAATAAATAATAATAATGAATAATATAATAATAATAATAATAATAATAATAATTAATAATAATAATAATAATAATAATAATAATAATAATAATAATTAATAATAATAATAATAATAATAATAATAATAATAATAATAATAATAATAATAATAATAATAATAATAATATTAAGAATAATAATAAGAATAATAAGAATAATAATAATAATAATAATAATAATAATAATAATAATAATAGAATTAATAATAATAATAATAATAATAATAATAATAATAATAATAATAATAGAATTAATAATAATAATAATAATAATAATAATAATAATAATAATAATAATAATAATAATAATAATAATAATAATAATAATAATAATAATAATAATAATAATAATAATAATTATAATAATTTTTATAATAATAATAATAATTTTTATAATAATAATAATAATAATAATAATAATTTTTATAATAATAATAATAATAATAATAATAATAATAATAATAATAATAATAATAATAATAATAATAATTTTTATAATAATAATTTTTATAATAATAATTTTTATAATAATAATTTTTATAATAATAATTTTTATAAAATCTTCAAACTTTTGAAGGCAAAATCGGTGGTGGATTTGAGTAAGTTATTTATTTTATTTCTTTTCTGTTTATTTTATATTATGTGTAACTAAGCAAAGATCATATCCATGTTGAATATGTAATCTGAGATCTAAGTTTTCTATGAAGATGTTCTAGACTCAATTTAAATATAAAGAACAAATGTTATTATCATTTTAACTTGGTTTCAAGATGGTGGTACAGTCAGATCTATATATTGTTAAGGTTAGTTATTGTTCAGAGAGCCGGCGGAAAGTAAGTCCTCGTTAAGAGATGAAAGAGGCAGTTAAATTCCCGGTTAGAAAGTCTGAATAGTAACTACCAAAATAGTATTTAGAATCTAGACAGACCCCTTGCTTGGGTAAAAGAAGCCTTGCTTCATGCTATACAGTTATCATGAGAAGTAAAATTTGTCTTTTATATTTCGATTGTATACTCTTGGTACGGGTACTACTATCTCTAGAATTAAGTTATTATGGCGGACTACCGCCCGATAACTTGATCTTGTCATATGGTATCAGAGCCTAGGGATTTTCATAGAAATTTAGTTTAAAGATGAAGATATTTGATATGGGTATGATTTTTCTTGCTTGTTAGTTCTAGTTCTTTTATGGAACAGGGACAGGGAAGTGTTAGTACTAAAAGTACTAGATTGCAAGAGGTAGATATACCTCAAAATCTTGATCTGTTAAACAGGTGACTATTCCAAAGATTCCTATTAAGACCGTTTATGATTACGGTTGGTTTGATAAATTTTCTACGAAGCAATTAATAAAAACAACTGAGCAATCTATTGCTTTAAATTCTTCTGAGCAGACTATTCGTTTGTTACATGAACGTGATATTAATATGTATCGTGACTAATTTAATTATATGCATATTGGTATGGTTCAAATAGCTTTTAAACCTTTAACTTTGAAAGGTTTACCTGAAACTTTTATGGCTGCTTTGAGAGATGCGAGAAATTATAATTTCCGTCAATCTTTAATTGGTTCGATAGAATCAACTGTTGCTTATGGTCCGGTTTATTTTAATACTCAACCGAATTTGCAACTTTCTTTATCTGATGTTAATATATTAGATGCTTTAACTTTGAATGTTAAAACGCATGGTTATAATTATGCTCCTGGATCTGAACTTTTGTGTTTATCTTATAGAATTTATTATAGATTATTATCTACTTTGAATCCAAAGTGTAAGTTGTTTGATACTTCGCAACAAACTGTTCTTCGCAACATGCTGGATTAGCAAGAGTCAAACAAGGCAAATCATTAATTTTTTGTTTAACAAATTGAACTAATTTAGTATGTTCATTAGTCCAAGGAGATTTATAATCCTTTTTTAACCTGTCGAATAAAGGAGCCAAATCTCTAGACAGATTCTTATAATAGGGAGAAATATAATTCAAACTTCCCAAAAATCTCTGTAATTGAGTTCTATCAGAAATAATATCAGGAAATTTAGATGCAAAGTCAATGGATCTTTGAATGGGAGTTATTTTCCCTTGACAAATCAAATGACCTAAAAATCTTACTTCAGTTTGAAATAAACTCATATTTGGTTTTGATATAACTAAACCATTCTGAATTACAACCTTTTTAAAGATTTCTAAATGCTTAATATGCATTTCAACAGTCTTTGAATATACAAGAATGTCATCTATATAAACAATAATAAAATCCATATAAGGATTAAAAATATCATTCATAATCTTCTGAAATTCAGAAGGCGCATTTTTCAATCCAAAAGGCATAACATTCCATTCATATTGACCAAACGGAACATTAAAAGCAGTTCTATAAGCATGCTCTTTGAATATCTGAATCTGCCAATAACCAGATTTTAAATCAAATTTTGAGAATATATTGGCATCATATAATCTAGATAATAAATCCCTTTTATTCGGGATAGGATATCTAATCCATTTAAGAAATTTATTAAGAGGTTTATAATTAATAACCAATCTCGGAACACCTCTTTCTTTTTCAGCAGCGTTATTAACATAAAAGGCTGTACACGACCAAGGGGACTTGGACGGTTTTATCAAATTCTTTTGTAAAAGATTATCAATCTCTTTTTTACAAAATTCAACAAGTTCAGAATTCATCTGACATGGTCTTGATTTAGTGGGAATATTTTCCTCCACAAAATCCTCTTCATATGGAAGAGTGACAATATGTTTTTTTCTATCCCAAAAAGCACTGGGATGATCTGCACAAATATCAACAGATAATTGATCAGTAATTAATTTAATTTTTTCTTGAATTTTCACTGATTTCATAGTTTCAAAATATTCATGCTATAACATTCTAATTGCAAATTATCAACATGCTTTTGCTTCATATCAATCAAAGCACTAATCTCTTTAGAAACAGGGTTAGTAATGAATTCAAACTTAACCTGTTTATCACCTTTTCTTGCAGTAAATCCTTTAGCATCAACATGAGAGAAAGGATAAATAACATTTATAAACGGAGTTCCTAAGATTATAGGAGGATATAACTGATTCTTAACCAAAAAGAAAAAGTGAGGAATACACACTTTATTCTGACAAATACTCACATTAGACAGTTTATACTTTATATCTAAAGAATGCCCAGAAGCAGATTTAACTGTATGAGTAGTTTTCTGAAAATATTTCGAAGGAATCAATCCTTCTTGAATGCAGCTTACATCTGCACCACTATCAATCAAGGCAACATCAGTTATTGAAAAATTATTGTCAATTAAAATAGTACATTTAACATACCATTTATGAGCAGTAATAACTTGCATCATTCCAAGAAAAGAATTATCATTTTTATTCAAATTTTCAAAATGATCAGTTGGTAAAACTTCATCGTTTTCAACGACATTTTTCCCTTTATCATTAGATTCCTCAGTTAAAGAATGAACTTTCTCTACCTGAGTTATCCTATGATCGCAGACAAGTTGATTCTGCTTAATCAATTTAATTTCTTTTTTTAAATTTTCAATTTCTTCTTTTAAATCATTGAACGAAGAATCTCTTATCACAACTTTATCATTACTCCTTTTCATTAAACGATTATTAACTTCGTTTATAGAATAAGGAGGCTGATAATCAAAACTTCTGGGTTTTTCAAAAGTTTTTTGAGATACTGAAGTAGACCCAGTTGAGGCTAATTCAATAATCTTTTCCCGAAGCTTATTATCAGTAACATCTTTCAATAATTCAATCACATTATCAGCAGTGAGAGTATTAACATTCAAATCTTGAAATTGAGCCTGCAATTTATAGAATTCATTATTTTCACAGACACAATTATTATCATCACATTTATCACGATTATTACAAACCTGATCTTCTTCTGAGAAGTCAATTAATTCAACTTCATCTTCGGACTCACTTACCGAATTATAATCAGATTCTGAACCAGATGTGTATAACACTGTATGAAGTTTATCATATAAACCTTCATCTAATTCTAAAGCTTTAAGCTTTTCTAGCTTACAATTAGGAGCAATGTGACCATATTTACCACACTTATAACACTTAATTTTTGCCAAATCTCTTTTCGATCTGTTTTTGGCAAATCTCTTTTCTCTTCGAGAGCTCTTTCTAGCTTCTCTTTCCTCTTTAGATCGTCTTCTCGATCTTCTCCTTCTTTCATAAGTCTTTTCGGATTTATCTTTCCTTTTATTTCTTCCAGAAACATCAGGAAGACCAAATTGAGAACAAAAATCACCCATTTGATTTTTCTCTTTCATTCTATCCATTTTTAATTGTCTGGATAGTCTTAATTCATTACACAAGTTTAATCCTTCTTGTATACAAATTCCTATCAATTTTCCATAAGTCAAAGCATTATATTGAATTTCTCCATCATTAGCACTTCTTAACATCCTTTTTACTCTTTCAGCAAATAATGGAGGAAGCCCATCTATAAATTTAGCTTTCCAATAAGTTTCTTTATTTTCAGGTAATTCCATTACCCTACTTAGGTACGTATCCTTGTACCATCTAAACTCACTTAAAGTCCTGCATCGAAGACCATTAAGCAAAGTTCTCACTGTTTCATGCTGATTAGTATAACGACCATTAAAATGTTCTAAAATTGTAAGAACCAAAGTATAAACAGCATCTTCTCTATTAGAGACTAAAGCCATACCTAAATTGTCATGTCCTTCATCCATGGCTCTAGCATTTATAACCAAAGCTTTTTCTTCAATGGATAAATAATTATCCCACCAGCCTCTTAATTGACCAGTAAATCCTGCAACTATCATTTTGCAGATATTTTTGTCAGAGTTATTAACGCTTCGACAAATGGTAGAGTACATCAACATCCGATGTACCATAATGGTTAACTGTCTATCTGTTAAACCATCCAAATTCCATTCATAGATTTCTGTTCCACTATATGAAGTGTTTGTCTGATTCCAGTCCCTTTCTTCAATGAGAACATCTTGAGGAGTTGGACGGGGATAATAAAAAGTTTGCATACGCGGTTTTTCAGCAAAACTCTTGTTATTTTTAAAATATCCTTTTAATTTATTCATTTCAGAAAAAATCTCATCTTTATGATTACCAGATTCTTCTAAAGTTTTTACAAAATCTTCAGATAAATGAATCGGTTTTAACTTTAAATCTTTAAATCTTGAAGTCATTTTTTCAAACTTTTCTTCAAGAAGATCTTCTAAATCATTTTTATTTTTAAATCGAAATCCTTGAATATCAGGAGGTCGTTGAATATTAACTGATACTGTTGGAATGGGAACTTCCTTAGTAGCTTGTGAGGTAGAAGCCACTTCAGTTACCTTCTCTTTCTCAGCATTCTTCATTTTCTTTAAAATATCTTTTACTAAATCAGTTAATTTTTCAATTTTTTTATCTAGAGAACTAATATGTTCTCCTAAAACTTTAACATATAAACTCAAATAATTATTCTGAGAAATCAATTTATTAATCTCTTTAACACTAACAAGTGCAATTTCTAAATCAATAAATTCTTGAAAAGCTTCAAAAGTAATCCCAGTATTATTGGGTAACATAAACAGATTTTGCGGAGGATAAACAGCTTTTGTGATAATTCCTGCAGAATCTTTATAAGATCTAGTTAAAATATTTATAAATAAAGGAATATAAGTAGTTATATACCAAGGAACAAAATACACAATTTGATTATGCAATGCACATAATTCATAAAATTCTTGAGAAATATTATTTAAATCCTCTTTTGAATACGATTTAAAAAACCAAGTTTTAAACTTGTTCCATTTTTCTGAGAAAAATTCATTTTGAATGAATCTTCTTGCCTGTGAGCCAGGACTAAAATCAATTTGTTGTGGGATCATTTAAAACTCATTTTTATCGTATCCCATCTCGGATGCAGTAGGTATATCTCCTGCTTGTGACGCAGATATTTCATCTCCCTGCGTATTAACAATTTGAACAATATTTGTTCTAGGGTCAACCTTTATAACTTCTTTTGCTCTTTCTTTAACAGGGTCTTCTGTTACCAAAGTATGCAAAGAAGCAGGTCTACTTCTTGCTGATCCAAATCTTGAATCTAAAGGAGAAATATGACTTACCATTGGTTTTGACAATCTTGCTTCAGAGAAAGATTGTCTTGAGTAAACTGTAGATCTATCATTAAATCTTCCTGTATTACTATTATCAAATTGTATAACAATTCTCCCATCCATTTCTTGAGAAACATGTGAAAAATCAGAATTACTGATTTCATTTGTCAATTGTTCAGGAGCTATCACAGAATTTAAAGTCCAAGTAGAAGGAAAATCAATTTTCATCCCAAAGAATAGTTCTTCTAGTAGAAATCTTGGATTTAGAGAAATTTGTTTCTATCAAAACAGTTTGTTGAGAATTATCAAACAATTTACACTTTGGATTCAAAGTAGATAACAATCTGTAATAAATTCTATAAGATAAACATAATAATTAAGAACCAGACGCATAATTATAACCATGCGTTTTAATATTCAAGGTTAAAGCATCAAGAATATTAACATCAGATAAAGATAATTGCAAATTAGGCTGAGTATTAAAATAAACTGGCCCATAAGCAACTGTTGATTCAATCGAACCAATTAATGACTGTCTAAAATTATAATTTCTAGCATCTCTTAAAGCAGCCATAAAAGTTTCAGGTAAACCTTTCAGAGTTAAAGGTTTGAAAGCAATCTGCACCATGCCAATATGCATATAATTATAACGATTACGATACATATTAATATCTCTTTCGCTTAATAAACGAATAGTTTGTTCAGAAGAGTTCAAAGTTATACTTTGTTCAGTAGTTTTAATCAATTGCTTTGATGATAATTTATCAAACCACCCATAATCATAGATAGTATTTAACTGGACTTTAGGAATAGTCCACTTGTTTAACAAGTCTAAGTTCTGAGGTAAATCTACCCCTTGCAATCTAGTACTTTTAGTACTAATCATTTCATGTTCCATACAACAGTTAAAACAGACAAGCTTCAAACATATCTATGATAGAATTATAACTTTAGAAATCTTGATTACCATGAAAATACCTAGGCTCTGATACCATAATAAGGATCGTTGTTATCGGGCGGTAGTCCGCCATAATAACTTTGATCTAGATCATTGTATAGAAGACACTTGAAATGTTCAAGAACAAATAAGAAATAAAAAGTAAATAACTTACTCAGATCCACCACCGATCTTGCCTTCAAAAGTTTGAAGATTTTATATATTTCTTTACATAGAGAGAAAAACTAAAAACTTGCCTAGAAAGGACTTGCCTTCTCTAAGTGAAGGAATGTCTCTTAAATAGAAAAAGAAAATGACTATTTGTACAGTGACCCAACATCAATGGGTCCTACGCACTTATTTCATAGTGCGATGTTATAGTGTATCTACTGTATCTTGGGGTCCTCTGGCGGCTTTACTTTTCAAAAAGCCAAAATTTATTGTTGAGCTTTTCCTTTAATTTCTCTAAGCAATTTTTCTGCTTTAAGCATAGCTTCTTCTGTTGACATATCGTCTGGATATTGAGCATCTTGAATATCTTCATTGCTGTTTTCACTTCTCATTGAAGTATCAGATTTATCAAACTGATTAATTGAAGAAAGCAAGTTTCTTTTTACTTCGATCATTTCGGTCTTATCTCCTTCTTGAACTGAGATTCTTCTAGCCATATGTCTTACTGAAGAATCGTCTATAACTTCTTTCATTGGAGTTTTTGAATACTCCTAAATTGTTGAAGTGATTTCATCAATTAATTCTTGTCCAAATAATTCTTTGGTTTTGGGATCTTTTTTCATCAATTTGTCCCAGAAATTATTATAAAAGATTCTATATAAGCAAGGAATCTGTTCTTCATTAAATCCTAATTCTGGAGTCCACTTATGAATCCATGGAATTGAAAATTCAATAAAGAAATAAATCTGATCAATGTTTTCTAGAGAACTAATATGTTCTCTTGAGTATAACTCAGATAATTTCGGCGAAACTTTCACCCATTCTTTGTATAACTTTAAAAATAAAGGAGGTAAAATCTTTACCGTCGGACCGTGGTATGACCACCATGACAAAAACCAATTTGGAATTTGCTGTTCAAATATCTTTGAGCATATTTTGACAAATCAAGTGTGTTTGTGCCTTTCATTGTTATAGTCTAACACTTTGTCAAAGGCTTGAATATAATCCCAATAAGTAAAATTCATTTTTACCTTATTAAGACTTATTTGTCTTTCCTTCATGTGGATATTCCCCATTCTTCAACAGATATAATCTGTTTTATTATAATTTTTGAGAAATTATAAGAATTCTCACTCGAGTTATATCCCGAAAAATGCTGGAAATCTGCACTACCTGTTTCTTTAAGAATAGTCTCATAATAAGACCGAGTCTTATATGACTCTCCTTGGTAATATAAACCAGTAATTAACTACCTTTGAAATATCTTCCAAGGTTCTTCCTTTCGCTGAATCTCAGCATTTTCAACAGGAAATATCATTTCCTTTTTACTTACTCTTTCGTAAGATTTGATATCATCATTTTCTTCTTGAGCTATGGAAGAGAAAGTATCTTTTCTCTTTTGAGATTCCATATATGCCTGTAATTGAGCATATAACGGATGATCTTTTGGAATATCTTCCAAATGTACTGATGACGATATCTGAGAAATCTTCTCATTTATCAATGTTTTATTTCCCATTTGTATAACTGGGAAACTTTGCGACGACGATCCATATGAGGATGCCTGCGAGTATGACTTTGTTTGGGAGGATGATCTTCCTCCTCTTCCTCTGCCTCTTCCTCGATAATTCGAGGATTCCATTCTGAAAGAGAAACATTTATTCTGATAAGTAATCATAAATAAATTCATCTCTTTCTTCTATCAACAAATCTCGTACTGCATCAATAATATCTTGATGCATTATATTATTAATAATTTTTTCAAGAATATTTTCTTGGATATCTCTGGGCAATTTTATCACCTGCAAAATTGCTAACAAACTATCTTGCTCAATAAAAATATTTAAATGTTCAGAATTCATTGAATAAATTCTCTTGATAAAAAATCAGGTAAGGAATTTTCACTTCCCTTTTTATAAACAATTTCAAAATCAAAGGGAGCCAGCTGTGCCTGCCATCTGGCAAATATTAATTTCGAAGCATCATGTTTAAAATCTTTATTAAACATAAATTTAACAGCTTGAGCATCAGTTTTTATTAAAAACTTTTGATTATATAAATCATCCTGAAATTTTAGAACACATTTAACAATAGTTAACATTTCATGTGCAACAGTGGCATATTTCTTTTGAGCCTCTGTCCATTTACCAGAATGATATCTAATCAGATATTCAATTTTATCATGAGGATTAATTTGTTTCAAAATTCCTCCATAGCCAATATTAGACGCATCAGTCTCAATAATCTTTTGCCAAGCTGGATTAGCAAGAGTTAAACATGGCAAATCATTAATCTTTTGTTTAACAAATTGAACTAATTTAGTATGTTCATTAGTCCAAGGAGATTTATAATCCTTTTTTAACCTGTCAAATAAAGGAGCCAAATCTCTAGAGAGATTTTTATAAAAGGGGGAAATATAATTCAAACTTCCAAGAAATCTCTGCAATTGAGTTCTATCAGAAATAACATCAGGAATTTAGATGCAAAGTCAATAGATCTTTGAATAGGAGTTATCTTTCCTTGACAAATCAAATGTCCTAGAAATCTTACTTCAGTTTGAAATAAACTCATTTTTGGTTTTGATATAACTAAACCATTTTGAATAACAACCTTTTTAAATATTTCTAAATGCTTAATATGCATTTCCACAGTTTTAGAATAAACAAGAATATCATCAATATAAACAATAATAAAATCCATATAAGGATTAAAAATATCATTCATAATCTTCTGAAATTCAGAAGGCGCATTTTTCAATCCAAAAGGCATAACATTCCATTCATATTGACCAAACGGAACATTAAAAGCAGTTCTATAAGCATGCTCTTTAAATATCTGTATCTGCCAATAACCTGATTTTAAATCAAATTTTGAAAATATATTGGCATCATATAATCTAGATAAAAGATCCCTTTTATTAGGAATAGGATATCTAATCCATTTAAGAAA
Source organism: Solanum appendiculatum (assembly GCA_018342035.1). Taxonomy (NCBI): domain Eukaryota; kingdom Viridiplantae; phylum Streptophyta; class Magnoliopsida; order Solanales; family Solanaceae; genus Solanum; species Solanum appendiculatum. The sequence goes on from JAGDQO010000309.1 coordinate 56,776, forward strand.
TTTATTAAGAGGTTTATAATTAATAACCAATCTGGGAACACCTCTTTCCTTTTCAGCAGCGTTATTAACATAAAATGCTGTACACGACCAAGGAGACTTGGAAGGTTTTATCAAATTCTTTTGTAAGAGATTATCAATCTCTTTTTTACAGAATTCTACTAGTTCAGAATTCATCTGACATGGTCTTGATTTAGTGGGAATATTTTCCTCCACAAAATCCTCTTCATATGGAAGAGTGACAATATGCTTTTTTCTATCCCAAAAAGCACTAGGATGATCTGCACAAATATCAACAGATAATTGATCAGTGATTAATTTAATTTTTTCTTGCACTTTCACTGATTTCATAGTTTCATAAACATTCATGCTATAACATTCAAATTGTAAATTATCAACATGCTTTTGCTTCATATCAATTAAAGCACTAATTTCTTTAGAAACAGGATTAGTTATAAATTCAAACTTAACCTGCTTATCTCCTTTTCCTGCAATAAATCCTTTAGCATCAACGTGAGAAAAAGGATAAATAGCATTTATAAACGGAGTTCCTAAAATTATAGGAGGATATAACTGATTTTTAACCAAAAAGAAAAAGTGAGGAATACATACTTTATTTTGACAAATACTTACATTGGACAATTTATACTTTATATCTAAAGAATGTCCAGAAGCAGATTTAACTGTATGAGTAGTTTTTTGAAAATATTTTGAAGGAATCAATCCTTCTTGAATGCAGCTTACATCTGCACCACTATCAATCATAGCAACATCAGTTATAGAGAAATTATTATCAATTAAAATAGTACATTTAACATACCATTTATGAGCAGTAATAACTTGCATCATTCCAAGAAAAGAATTATCATTTTTATTTAAATTTTCAAAATGATCAGTTGGTAAAACTTCATCGTTTTCAACGACGTTTTTCCCTTTATCATTAGATTTCTCAGTTAAAGAATGAACTTTCTCTACCTGAGTTATCCTATGATCGCAGACAAGTTGATTCTGCTTAATCAATTTAATTTCTTTTTTTAAATTATCAATCTCTTCCTTTAAATCATTGAAAGAAGAATCTCTTATCACAACTTTATCATTATTCCTTTTCATTAGACGATTATTTACTTCGTTTAATGAATAAGGAGGCTGATAATCAAAGCTTCTGGGTTTTTCAAAAGTTTTTTGAGATACTGAAGTAGACCCAGTTGAGGCTAATTCAATTATCTTTTCCCGAAGCTTATTATCAGTAACATCTTTTAATAATTCAATCACATTATCAGCAGTGAGAGTATTAACATTCAAATCTTGAAATTGAGCCTGCAATTTATAAAATTCATTATTTTCACAGACACAGTTACTATCATTACAATTATCACAGCTATTATTACAAACCTGTTCTTCTTCTGAGAAGTCAATTAACTCAACTTCATCTTCAGACTCACTTACCGAATTATAATCGGATTCTGAACCAGATGTGTATAACACTGCATGAAGTTTATCATATAAACCTTCATCTAATTCTAAAGCTTTAAGCTTTTCCAACTTACAATTTGGAGCAATATGTCCATATTTTCCACATTTGTAACATTTAATTTTTGCCAAATCTCTTTTCGATCTGTTTTTGGCAAATCTCTTTTCTTTTCGAGAGCTCTTTCTAGCTTCTCTTTCTTCTTTAGATCGTTTTCTCGATCTCCTTCTTCTGGAATAAGTCTTATCAGACTTATTTCTGTTACTTTTTCCTGAAACATCAGGAAGCCCAAATTGAGAACAAAAATCACCCATTTGATTTTTCTCTTTCATTCTATCCATTTTTATTTGTCTGGATAATTTTAATTCATTACACAAGTTTAATCCTTCTTGTGTACAAAATCCTATCAATTTTCCATATGTCAATGCATCATACTGTATTTGACCATCATTATCACTTCTTAAATTCCTTCTTACTCTTTCAGCAAATAAAGGAGGAAGTCCATCTATAAATTTTGCTTTCCAATAAGCTTCTTTATTTTCAGGTAATTCCATTACCCTGCTTAGGTACGTATCTTTGTACCATCTAAACTCACTCAAAGTCCTGCATCGAAGACCATTAAGCAAAGTTCTCACTGTTTCATGCTGATTAGTATAACGACCATTAAAATGTTCTAAAATTGTAAGAACTAGAGTGTAAACAGCATCTTCTCTATTAGAGACTAACGCCATTCCCAAATTATCATGTCCTTCATCCATGGCTCTAGCATTTATCACCAAAGCTTTTTCTTCAGTTGATAAATAATTATCCCACCAGCCTCGTAATTGACCAGTAAACCCTGCAACTATCATTTTGCAGATATTCTTATCAGAATTGTTAACACTTCTACAAATAGTAGAGTACATCAACATACGATGAACCATGATAGTTAACTGTCTATCTGTTAACCCATCGAGATTCCATTCATAAATCTCTGTTCCGCTATAAGACGTATTAGTCTGATTCCAATCTCTTTCTTCAATAAGAACATCTTGAGGAGTTGGACGAGGATAATAAAAAGTCTGCATACGGGGTTTATCAGCAAAACTTTTATTTTTAAAATATCCTTTTAATTTATTCATTTCAGAAAAAATCTCTTCTTTATGATTACCAGATTCTTCTAAAGTTTTCACAAAATCTTCAGATAATTGAATCGGTTTTAAATTCAAATTTTTAAATCTGCTAGTCATTTGTTCAAATTTTTCATCTAGCAAATCTTCTAAATCATTTTTGTTTTTAAAACGAAATCCTTGAATATCAGGAGGTCTTTGAATATTAATTGAAACTGCTGGAATGGGAACTTCCTTAGTAGCTTGTGAAGTAGAAGCCACTTCAGTTACCTTTTCTTTCTCAGCATTTTTTATTTTCTTTGAAATATCTTTCACTAAATCAGTTAAATCTTCAATTTTTATATCTAGGGAACTAATATGTTCTCCCAAAACTTTAACATATAAACTCAAATAATTATTTTGAGCAATCAATTTATTTATTTCTTTAACACTAACAAGTGCTATTTTTAAATCAATAAATTCTTGAAAAGCTTCAAAAGTAATCCCAGTATTATTGGGTAACATAAAAAGATTTTGCGGAGGATATACAGCTCTTGTGATATTTCCTGCAGAATCTTTATAAGATCTAGTTAAAATATTTATAAATAAAGGAATATAAGTAGTTATATACCAAGGAACAAAATGCACAATTTGATTATGCAATGCACAGAATTCATAAAATTCTTGAGAAATATTATTTAAATCTTCTTTTGAATATGATTTAAAAAACCAAGTTTTAAACTTGTTCCATTTTTCAGAGAAAAATTCATTTTGAATGAATCTTCTAGCCTGTGAACCAGGGCTAAAATCAATTTGTTGTGAAATCATTAAATTTCATTTCGATCATATCCCATCTCGGATGCAGTAGGTATATCTCCTGCTTGTGACGCAGATATCTCATCTCCCTGCGTGTTAATTATTTGAACAATATTTGTTCTCGGATCAATCTTTATAACTTCTTTGGCTCTTTCTTTAACAGGGTCTTCTGTTACCAAAGTATGCAAAGAAGCAGGTCTATTTCTAGCTGATCCAAATCTTGAATCTAATGGAGAAATATGACTTACCATTGGTTTTGGCAATCTGGCTTCAGAGAAAGACTGTCTTGAATAAACTGTAGATCTATCATTAAATCTACCTGTATTACTATTATCAAATTGTATAACAATTCTCCCATCCATTTCTTGAGACACATGCGAAAAATCAGTATTACTAATTTCATTAGTTAATTGCTCAGGAGCAATCACAGAATTTAAAATCCAACTAGAAGGAAAATCAATTTCATCCCAAAGAATAGTTCTCCTAGTAGAAATCTTAGATTTAGAGAAATTTGTTTCTATCAAAACAGTTTGTTGAGAATTATCAAACAATTTACACTTTGGATTCAAAGTAGATAACAGTCTATAATAAATTCTATAAGATAAACATAACAATTCAGAACCAGGCGCATAATTATAACCATGCGTTTTAATATTCAAAGTCAAAGCATCAAGAATATTAACATCTGATAAAGATAATTGCAAATTAGGCTGAGTGTTAAAATAAACTGGCCCATAAGCAACAGTTGATTCTATCGAACCAATTAATGACTGTCTAAAATTATAATTTCTAGCATCACGCAAAGCAGCCATAAAAGTTTCAGGTAACCCTTTCAAAGTTAATGGTTTAAAAGCAATCTGCACCATGCCAATATGCATATAATTATAACGATTGCGATACATATTAATATCTCTTTCGCTTAATAAACGAATAGTTTGTTCAGAAGAGTTCAAAGTTATACTTTGTTCAGTAGTTTTAATCAATTGCTTTGAAGAAAATTTATCAAACCACCCATAATCATAGATAGTATTTAGCTGGACTTTAGGAATAGTCCACTTGTTTAACAAGTCTAAATTCTGAGGTAAATCTACCTCTTGCAATCTAGTACTTTTAGTACTAATCATTTCCTGTTCCATACAACAGTTAAAACAGATAAGCTTTAAACATATCTATGATAGATTTATAACTTTAGAAATCTTGATTACTATGAAAATACCTAGGCTCTGATACCATAATAAGGATCGACGTTATCGGGCGGTAGTCCGCCATAATAACCTTGATCTAGATCATTGTACAGAAGACAATCGAAATGTTTAAGACAAATTTTAATTTCATAATAACTGTATGGTAATCTTTTACCCAAGCAAAGGGCCTGTCTAGAATCAAATTAAAGCTTGAATAATCTAGATCTGAAGGTTCTAACCGAGATTTATCTGCCCCTTTTTCTCCTCATAACGGGGACTTACTTTCCTCAGCTTATCAAACCCAGATTTATTCAACCTCTCATTGGATCTGACTGTACCACCATCTTGGAACCAAGTTAAAATGAATTTAAAATTAATCTTTTACATCTAAATTGAGTCTAGCTTATTTTCATAGTTATCAACGAGTTCTTCAGTATAATTCTACCATAGATATGATATTTAGCCTATCATTGAACTGAATGAACAATAAAGAAATAAAAGAAAATTATAGTACTTACTCAGATCCACCACCGATCTTTGCCTTCAAAAGTTTGAAGATTTTATAAAATTTTTCTTTACAAAGAGAGAAAAACTAAAACTTGCCTAGAAAGGACTTGCCTTCTCTAACTGAAGGAAGGTCTTTTAAATAGAAAAAGAAAATAACTATTTGTACAGTGACCCGACATAATTGGGTCCTACGCACTTATTTCATAGTGCGATGTTACAGTATATCTACTGTTTCTATGGGTCCCTCTGGCGGCTTTACTTTTTCAAAAAGCCAAACTGAATTATTGTTGAGCTTTTCCTTTAATTTCTCGAATTAATTTTTCTGCTTTCAGCAGAGCTTCCTCTGTAGAAATTTCTTCAGGAAATTGGGCGTCTTGAATATCTTCATGGCTATTTTCGCTTTTCATCGATGTATCAGATTTATCAAACTGATTAATAGAAGAAAGCAAATTTCTTTTAACCTCTTCCAGATATCTCTCAATCATTTCATCTTTATCTCCTTCTTGCACCGAAATCCTCCGTGCCATATGTCTGACTGAAGAGTCATCTATCACTTCTTTCATAGGAGTCTTAGAATACTCCTGAATAGTACTTGTAATTTCATTTATCAATTCTTGACCAAACAATTCTTTGGTCTTGGGATCCTTCTTTATCAGTTTATCCCAGAAATTATTATAAAAGATTCTATATAAACAGGGAATTTGTTCTTCATTAAATCCTAATTCTGGAGTCCACTTATGAATCCATGGAATTGAAAATTCAATAAAGAAATAAATTTGATCAATGTTTTCTAGAGAACTAATATGTTCTCTTGAGTATAACTCAGATAATTTTGGTGAAACTTTCACCCATTCTTTGTATAACTTTGAAAATAAAGGAGGTAAAATCTTTACCGTTGGACCGTGGTATGACCACCATGACAAAAACCAATTTGGAATTTGCTGTTCAAATATCTTCGAACATATTTTCACAAACCAAGTGTGTTTGTGCCTTTCGTTATTGTAGTATAACACTTTATCAAAAGCTTGGATATAATCCCAGTAAGTAAAATTCATTTTTACCTTGTTAAGACTTATCTGTCTTTCTTTCATTGTGGATATTCCCCATTCTTCAACAGATATAATCTGTTTTATTATAATTTTTGAAAAATTATAAGAATTCTCACTCGAGTTATATCCCGAGAAGTGCTGGAAATCTGCACTACCTGTTTCCTTAAGAATAGTCTCATAATAAGATCGAGTCTTATATGACTCTCCTGGATAGTATAACCCAGTTATTAAATACCTGTGAAATATCTTCCACGGTTCTTCTTTTCGCTGAATCTCAGCATTTTCAACTGGAAATATCATTTCCTTTTTGCTTACTCTTTCATAAGCTTTGATATCATCATTTTCTTCTTGAGCTATGGAAGAGAAAGTATCTTTTCTCTTTTGACTTTCCATATATGCTTGTAATTGAGCATATAAAGGATGATCAGTTGGAATATCTTCCAAATGTACCGAAGATGGATTTTGAGAAATCTTCTCATTTACCAAAGTTTTATTTCCCATTTGTATAACTGGGAAACTTTGCGACGACGATCCATATGAGGATGCCTGCGAGTATGACTTTGTTTGAGAGGATGATCTTCCTCTTCTTCCTCTGCCTCTTCCTCGATAATTCGAGGATTCCATTCTGAAAGAGAAACATTTATTCTGATAAGTAATCATAAATAAATTCATCTCTTTCTTCTATCAATAAATCTTGAACTGCATCTATAATATCTTGACGCATTATATCATTAATAATTTTTTCAATAATATTTTCTTGAATATCTCTAGGCAATTTTATCACCTGCAGAATTGCTAACAAACTATCTTGCTCAATAAAAATATTTAAATGTTCAGAATTCATTGAATAAATTCTCTAGATAAAAAATCAGGTAAGGAATTTTCACTTCCCTTTTTATAAACAATTTCAAAATCAAAGGGAGCCAGCTGTGCCTGCCATCTGGCAAATATTAATTTCGAAGCATCATGTTTAAAATCTTTATTAAACATAAATTTAACAGCTTGAGCATCAGTTTTTATTAAAAACTTTTGATTATATAAATCATCCTGAAATTTTAGAACACATTTAACAATAGTTAACATTTCATGTGCAACAGTGGCATATTTCTTTTGAGCCTCTGTCCATTTACCAGAATGATATCTAATCAGATATTCAATTTTATCATGAGGATTAATTTGTTTCAAAATTCCTCCATAGCCAATATTAGACGCATCAGTCTCAATAATCTTTTGCCAAGCTGGATTAGCAAGAGTTAAACATGGCAAATCATTAATCTTTTGTTTAACAAATTGAACTAATTTAGTATGTTCATTAGTCCAAGGAGATTTATAATCCTTTTTTAACCTGTCAAATAAAGGAGCCAAATCTCTAGAGAGATTTTTATAAAAGGGGGAAATATAATTCAAACTTCCAAGAAATCTCTGCAATTGAGTTCTATCAGAAATAACATCAGGGAATTTAGATGCAAAGTCAATAGATCTTTGAATAGGAGTTATCTTTCCTTGACAAATCAAATGTCCTAGAAATCTTACTTCAGTTTGAAATAAACTCATTTTTGGTTTTGATATAACTAAACCATTTTGAATAACAACCTTTTTAAATATTTCTAAATGCTTAATATGCATTTCCACAGTTTTAGAATAAACAAGAATATCATCAATATAAACAATAATAAAATCCATATAAGGATTAAAAATATCATTCATAATCTTCTGAAATTCAGAAGGCGCATTTTTCAATCCAAAAGGCATAACATTCCATTCATATTGACCAAACGGAACATTAAAAGCAGTTCTATAAGCATGCTCTTTAAATATCTGTATCTGCCAATAACCTGATTTTAAATCAAATTTTGAAAATATATTGGCATCATATAATCTAGATAAAAGATCCCTTTTATTAGGAATAGGATATCTAATCCATTTAAGAAATTTATTAAGAGGTTTATAATTAATAACCAATCTGGGAACACCTCTTTCCTTTTCAGCAGCGTTATTAACATAAAATGCTGTACACGACCAAGGAGACTTGGAAGGTTTTATCAAATTCTTTTGTAAAAGATTATCAATCTCTTTTTTACAGAATTCTACTAGTTCAGAATTCATCTGACATGGTCTTGATTTAGTGGGAATATTTTCCTCCACAAAATCCTCTTCATATGGAAGAGTGACAATATGCTTTTTTCTATCCCAAAAAGCACTAGGATAATCTGCACAAATATCAACAGATAATTGATCAGTGATTAATTTAATTTTTTCTTGCACTTTCACTGATTTCATAGTTTCATAAACATTCATGCTATAACATTCAAATTGTAAATTATCAACATGCTTTTGCTTCATATCAATTAAAGCACTAATTTCTTTAGAAACAGGATTAGTTATAAATTCAAACTTAACCTGCTTATCTCCTTTTCCTGCAATAAATCCTTTAGCATCAACGTGAGAAAAAGGATAAATAGCATTTATAAACGGAGTTCCTAAAATTATAGGAGGATATAACTGATTTTTAACCAAAAAGAAAAAGTGAGGAATACAAACTTTATTTTGACAAATACTTACATTGGACAATTTATACTTTATATCTAAAGAATGTCCAGAAGCAGATTTAACTGTATGAGTAGTTTTTTGAAAATATTTTGAAGGAATCAATCCTTCTTGAATGCAGCTTACATCTGCACCACTATCAATCATAGCAACATCAGTTATAGAGAAATTATTATCAATTAAAATAGTACATTTAACATACCATTTATGAGCAGTAATAACTTGCATCATTCCAAGAAAAGAATTATCATTTTTATTTAAATTTTCAAAATGATCAGTTGGTAAAACTTCATCGTTTTCAACGACGTTTTTCCCTTTATCATTAGATTTCTCAGTTAAAGAATGAACTTTCTCTACCTGAGTTATCCTATGATCGCAGACAAGTTGATTCTGCTTAATCAATTTAATTTCTTTTTTTAAATTATCAATCTCTTCCTTTAAATCATTGAAAGAAGAATCTCTTATCACAACTTTATCATTATTCCTTTTCATTAGACGATTATTTACTTCGTTTAATGAATAAGGAGGCTGATAATCAAAGCTTCTGGGTTTTTCAAAAGTTTTTTGAGATACTGAAGTAGACCCTGTCGAGGCTAATTCAATTATCTTTTCCCGAAGCTTATTATCAGTAACATCTTTCAATAATTCAATCACATTATCAGCAGTGAGAGTATTAACATTCAAATCTTGAAATTGAGCCTGCAATTTATAAAATTCATTATTTTCACAGACACAGTTACTATCATTACAATTATCACAGCTATTATTACAAACCTGTTCTTCTTCTGAGAAGTCAATTAACTCAACTTCATCTTCAGACTCACTTACCGAATTATAATCGGATTCTGAACCAGATGTGTATAACACTGCATGAAGTTTATCATATAAACCTTCATCTAATTCTAAAGCTTTAAGCTTTTCCAACTTACAATTTGGAGCAATATGTCCATATTTTCCACATTTGTAACATTTAATTTTTGCCAAATCTCTTTTCGATCTGTTTTTGGCAAATCTCTTTTTTTTTCGAGAGCTCTTTCTAGCTTCTCTTTCTTCTTTAGATCGTTTTCTCGATCTCCTTCTTCTGGAATAAGTCTTATCAGACTTATTTCTGTTACTTTTTCCTGAAACATCAGGAAGCCCAAATTGAGAACAAAAATCACCCATTTGATTTTTCTCTTTCATTCTATCCATTTTTATTTGTCTGGATAATTTTAATTCATTACACAAGTTTAATCCTTCTTGTGTACAAAATCCTATCAATTTTCCATATGTCAATGCATCATACTGTATTTGACCATCATTATCACTTCTTAAATTCCTTCTTACTCTTTCAGCAAATAAAGGAGGAAGTCCATCTATAAATTTTGCTTTCCAATAAGCTTCTTTATTTTCAGGTAATTCCATTACCCTACTTAGGTACGTATCTTTGTACCATCTAAACTCACTCAAAGTCCTGCATCGAAGACCATTAAGCAAAGTTCTCACTGTTTCATGCTGATTAGTATAACGACCATTAAAATGTTCTAATATTGTAAGAACTAGAGTGTAAACAGCATCTTCTCTATTAGAGACTAACGCCATTCCCAAATTATCATGTCCTTCATCCATGGCTCTAGCATTTATCACCAAAGCTTTTTCTTCAGTTGATAAATAATTATCCCACCAGCCTCGTAATTGACCAGTAAACCCTGCAACTATCATTTTGCAGATATTCTTATCAGAATTGTTAACACTTCTACAAATAGTAGAGTACATCAACATACGATGAACCATGATAGTTAACTGTCTATCTGTTAACCCATCGAGATTCCATTCATAAATCTCTGTTCCGCTATAAGACGTATTAGTCTGATTCCAATCTCTTTCTTCAATAAGAACATCTTGAGGAGTTGGACGAGGATAATAAAAAGTCTGCATACGGGGTTTATCAGCAAAACTTTTATTTTTAAAATATCCTTTTAATTTATTCATTTCAGAAAAAATCTCTTCTTTATGATTACCAGATTCTTCTAAAGTTTTCACAAAATCTTCAGATAATTGAATCGGTTTTAAATTCAAATTTTTAAATCTGCTAGTCATTTGTTCAAATTTTTCATCTAGCAAATCTTCTAAATCATTTTTGTTTTTAAAGCGAAATCCTTGAATATCAGGAGGTCTTTGAATATTAATTGAAACTGCTGGAATGGGAACTTCCTTAGTAGCTTGTGAAGTAGAAGCCACTTCAATTACCTTTTCTTTCTCAGCATTTTTTATTTTCTTTGAAATATCTTTCACTAAATCAGTTAAATCTTCAATTTTTATATCTAGGGAACTAATATGTTCTCCCAAAACTTTAACATATAAACTCAAATAATTATTTTGAGCAATCAATTTATTTATTTCTTTAACACTAACAAGTGCTATTTTTAAATCAATAAATTCTTGAAAAGCTTCAAAAGTAATCCCAGTATTATTGGGTAACATAAAAAGATTTTGCGGAG
>JAGDQO010000310.1:0-24529 GCA_018342035.1 Solanum appendiculatum
ATTCCAAAGTTGTGCCATAGAGTTTAACTCTATAAGTCTCTCTCCTAATCCCTATCCTATGTTTTTCAGGATATGGCGAACCGAAGAGCTTACGCTAGAAGAAACATGGGAGAGAATGTGGAACAAGAAGCTCCTCCTCAAGCTTCTCAAGTTCCGGTCGACCCTTTGGTTGAACAAGTGACTAATGCGAAGTTTAGGGCTGCTTTCCAAGTGTTGGCTCGAGCCATGACAGCCCAAGCCAATAGAGAGGTGGTGGCTCCCGTTAACCCGAATGTGGGTACGGCTGCGTTAAGAGTGAGGGACTTTACTAGAATGAATCCTTAAGAATTTCATGGCTCTAAGATTGAGGAAGATCCTCAAGAGTTCATCGATGAAGCGTACAAGGTGTCGATGATCATGGGTGTGACGCCGGAAGAAAAGGCGGAGTTGGCCGCTTATTAACTCAAGGGTGTTGCCCAAATTTGGTTCAATCAATGGAAGAGTGAGAGGGAGGTTAATGAGGGTCCTCTTGATTGGGAGAAGTTGAAGGTTGCTTTCCTTGATAGGTTCTTTCCCCTTGAAATGAGGGAGGCAAAGGTTCATGAGTTCATCAATCTTCAACAAGGAAATATGAGTGTGAAAGACTATGCTTTGAAGTTCACACAATTGTCCCGATATGCTCCTTCCATCGTTGCCGATCCAAGGGTAAGAATGAGTAAGTTTGTTTCGAGGGTGTCAGAAATGTTGGTTAAGGAATGCCGCACCGCTATGCTTGTTAATGATATGGATATTTCTCGTCTTATGGTGTATTCTCAACAAATTGAGGAAGAAAAGCTTAAGAAAGGGTCTAGAGAGACCAAGAGGGCTAGGACCGGAGATGGTAACTTTTTGCATGCAAGGTCCGATAGACATGGTCATTCTAGATTTCGGCAAAGGTTCTCCAGCCAAGGCTCATCTAATGCTCCTCTGAAGTTCAATAATGATTGGGTGTCTAACCCTAAGTCTCAAGGAGGGAATAATGGTGGTTCTTTATTGGCTCCTTGTACCAAGTGTGGGAAAAAGCATAAGGGTAGATTTCTAGCCGGTACGGATGGTTGTTATAATTGTGGAAAGAGTGGTCACAAGATGAGGGATTATCCATCTCTCACGGCAAGGGAAGGGAGAATAAGCAAGCTCCACCTAGAGGATCGGGTTCGAATGCTCAGAAGCAAAACCAATTTTATGCACTTCAGGCTCGTCATGAAAAAGAGAGCTCTCCCGATGTGGTTACCGGTATGTTAAGAGTTTTCCATTTTGATGTTTATGCTTTGCTTGATCCCGGTGCTATCTTGTCTTTTGTGACGCCATATGTGGCTATGAGGTTTGATGTTATTCCGGATGTGTTGCTAGATCCTTTTCGTGTCTCTACTCCGATTGGAGAATCTATCATGGCTAAGAGAGTTTATAGAGATTGTCCTGTCTCCTTATCCAATAAAGTCACTTATGTTGATCTTGTAGAGCTTGATATGCTAGATTTTGATGTTATTCTGGGGATGGATTGGTTGCAGGCTTGTTATGCCTCGATTGATTGTAGGACCTGAATGGTAAAATTTCAATTCCCAAATGAGTCTATCCTAGAGGGAAAGGAGGGAAATTCTATGTTTCGAGGTCAATTTGTTTCTTATCTAAAAGCTAGAAAGATGATCTCAAAGGGTTGTATTTACCATCATGTTAGGTTGAGGGATATAGATTCTGAGAACCCTACTCTTGAGTCGGTCCCAGATGTTAATGAGTTTCAGGAAGTGTTTCCCGATGATTTGCCCGCTATTCCTCCCGAGCGAGAAATAGACTTCGGTATTGACCTTCTCCCAGATACGCAACCTATTTCTATTCCTCCTTATAGAATGGCTCCGACGGAACTTAAGGAACTAAAAGAGCAATTAAAAGACATGTTGGATAAGGGTATCATCCGGCCAAGTATTTCTCCATGGGGTGCTCCGGTCTTGTTTGTAAGGAAGAAGGATGGTTCACTCTGCATGTGCATTGACTATCGCCAATTGAACAAGGTTACCATTAAGAATAAGTATCCTCTACCAAGGATATATGACTTGTTTAATCAACTTCAAGGGGCTAGTTATTTCTCTAAGATCGACCTTCATTCGGGCTATCACCAATTAAGGGTGAAAGAAGATGATATTCCGAAAATAGCTTTTCGGACTAGGTATGGTCACTACGAGTTCTTGGTGATGTCATTTGGGTTGACAAATGCTCCGGCTGCATTTATGGACCTGATGAATAGAGTGTTTAAGCAATACCTTGACATGTTTGTGATTGTGTTAATTGATGACGTTTTGATCTACTCAAAGAATGAGGGAGAACATGTTAATCATTTGAGGATTGTGTTGCAAGTCCTCAAGGACCAACAACTCTTTGTGAAGTTTAGTAAATGTGAGTTTTGGTTATGGTCCGTGGCTTTCCTTGGTCACATTGTTTCCGGTAAGGGCATTGAGGTAGATCCTAAGAAGACGGAAGAGGTTAAGAATTGGCCTAGACCTTTATCACCTTTAGACATTCGTAGTTTCTTAGTCTTAGCTGGTTATTATAGAAGGTTTGTTGAAGGGTTTTCATCTATTACTTCTCCATTGACGGCTTTGACTCAAAAGAAGGTTAAATTTTTGTGGTCCGAGGCATGTGAGAAGAGTTTTCAAGAGTTGAAGGATCGACTTACTTCGGCTCCGATATTAACTCTACCGGAAGGATCCGATGGTTTTATGGTTTATTGTGATGCCTTGAGAATTGGGCTAGGATGTGTTCTTATGCAAAATGGGAAAGTCATTGCTTATGCTTCAAGGCAACTTGGAATTAGCGGCAGTTGTGTTTGCGTTGAAAATATGGCGACATTATTTGTATGGGGTACATGTAGATGTCTTCACCGACCATAAGAGTTTGCAATATGTGTTTAAGCAGAAAGATTTGAATCTCCGCCAAAGAAGGTGGCTCGAGTTGTTAAAAGACTATGATATGAGCGTTCTCTATCGCCCCGGTTAGGCTAACGTTATGGCGGATGCTCTTAGTCGATTATCTTTGGGTAGTGCTACTCATGTTGAGGAAGGTAAGAAAGAGTTGGTTCACGATGTCCATAGATTGGCTCGATTGGGTGTTAGATTGGTTGATTCTACTAAAGGTGGTGTTACGGTTCACAAGGGTTCCGAATCCTCTTTTTTGCATGATGTGAAAGCTAAGCAAGGTCTTGATCCTAACTTGGTTGAACTAAAGGAAGCGGTGCTCAAGAAGTCGATAGAGGTTTTCTCCCAAGGGGGAGATGGTGTACTTCGATACCAAGGTCATTTGTGTGTTCCCAATGTAGAGGGTTTAAGAGAGTAGATTTTATCGGAAGCCCATAGTTCTCGATATTCCATCCACCCAGGAGCTACCAAAATGTACTGTGATTTGTGGGAAATTTATTGGTGGAATGGAATGAAGAAAGATATTGCGGAATTTGTGGCGAAGTGTTCTAATTGTCAACAAGTGAAAGTTGAGCATCAAAGACCGGGAGGTTTGACCATAGATATTAGCATTCCTACTTGGAAGTGGGAAGATGTGAATATGGATTTTATTGTGGGTTTGCCTCGCAGGAGGCGACAATATGATTCGATTTGGGTTGTTGTGGATAGAATGACGAAGTCAGCCTATTTCATTCTCGACAAGACTTCTTATTCGGTGGAGGATTATTCTAAGTTGTATTTGAGGGAGATGGTTAGGCTGCATGGATTGCCTTTATCCATCATCTCCGATCGTGGTGCACAATTTACATCTCAATTTTGGAAGTCGTTCCAAAAAGGTCTTGGTACTCGTGTTAAGCTTAGTACTACCTTTCATCCCCAAACCGATGGGCAAGCGGAGTGTACTATTCAAACTTTGGAAGATATGTTGAGAGCTTGGGTAATTGATTTCAAGGGTACTTGGGATGATCACTTGCCTTTGATTGAGTTTGCTTATAATAATAGCTTCCATTCTAGTATTGGTATGGCTCCATTTGAGGCTCTCTATGGTAGGAGGTGTAGATCTCCTATAGGTTGGTTTGAAGTTGGTGAAGTTGCTTTGATAGGCCCAGAGTTGGTGCATGTGGCTATGGAGAAAGTTTAACTTATTAGGGAAAGGTTGAAAACTACCCAAAGTCGACAAAAATCCTATGCCGATGTTAGAAGAAGAGAATTAGAATTCGATATTGATGATTGGGTTTACTTGAAAATCTCACCCATGAAGGGTGTAATGAGATTTGGGAAGAAAGGGAAGCTTAGTCCCCGTTATGTAGGCCCATATCAGATTTTGAGACGTGTTGGTAAGGTTGCTTATGAGCTTGACTTGCCTAATGATTTGGCATCAGTGCATCCAGTTTTCCATGTCTTATTGTTGAAGAAGTGTGTTGGTGATCCGACCACTATAGTGCCATTAGAGAATCTTGGCATAAAGGATAGTCTTTCTTATGAAGAAGTTCCGGTTAAGATTTTAGACCGGCAAGTCCAGAAGTTAAGAAATAAAGAAGTTGCTTCCGTAAAAGTTCTATGGAGGAACCAATTAGTTGAGGGTGCTACTTGGGAGGCCGAGGCCGATATGATGTCCTGATATCCTCATCTCTTTCCTTCCGATCCTACTCTAGCTTGAGGTATCTAGTTCCTCATGGTTCATTCTTTTGGTCTCATGTGTCATAGTTGATTTCCATGATTCCTTGATTATGCATGTTCATGAAGAGTCTTATATGATTATGTGCATTTCAGTATGAGTTGCATAAAGTCTTCATGATATGATGTGTTGATCATGCTTTAGCTTGGAGTTGATGTTTCCTCCTCAAATATGTGCACTTATGTGATTGCATGCTAGGTTGGGTTGTTAGTTCGTGTCTATTACCCTTCTCATGATGTCTTGATTCTCATTCAAGGAAGAATGTTCCCAAGGGGGAGATATTGTAATACCCAATCTTCCAAAGGATTTTAATTGCTTAACTCACCTGAAGACAGTGACCTAAGGAGGCCACCTACAGGCTGTAGATGTATTGACGAGCCGTAGGTGGGGACCGTCAATGGCACTGTGAACTTTCAGGATTTCCAAGTTTCTGAACTTTGACCTACGGAATAGCAGGACGGTTCGTATTTCAGTTGACGGGCCGTAGATGGGTTCCGTAGATGCCTTCCAGACTTAGCCAAATTTTCAGCCCATAATGAATCTTTTGAATCAATTGACGAAAGAGCAGGATGGTTCATCAATTGATGTACGGACTGTAGATCCTGTCCGTCGATTGGCTCCGACAGTTTTTAATTAAGGGCTTTTTGGTCTTTTCCCTAATTGTTTACCTATTAAGCTAAGTCGGTTATATCCTTAATCTAAGACTTGTAAATACTTTCTAAGCCTAATTTCTTTCATTCTAACTCATTCCTAAACTCTCCCCTCAAATATTTCTCTCTCTAAAAGAAACTCTCCCAAGCTTCAAGGAAGAAGAAAAAAGCTTGAATCTTCTATTGAAAACCTTCAATCTTCTCCAATTTCTTGTGGATTGCTTTGAGGTATGATAGTATTCGCCATTAGGAGTCCTTTCCTCCAATGGGCCCATCCTCTTCTTCATGATTTTCAAAGGTTTACTCTAACCAAATTGAATTATGGTTTTGATCAATCATTGTGGGTTCTTTAATTATAATTTCAATTGTTGATTTTCTGATCCCTAGTGCACGATCTAGCGTGATAAAGTAACTTAGTGCACGAAGTAGCGTGAATTACATGATTTGTTGTAAAGATTGCATGAACCCCCATGATCCCAAGCTAATTCTCCTCAATTTGATAATCTATACTTTGATTGTTGGGTTGAGCTATGATATGATGAAGTTTATGAATTCTCTATGAAATCAAGCATGAATTATGAATGAATTGAGGATAATCTTATGAATTTAGCATGATCAAGTCTAAAGCATGATTTTCCTCTAATATGTGAGTTCCTTCAATTATGGGTAAATTATCCTAATTATGGCTTTCTAAGCATGAGCTTGCATTGAATTGCATGATATGAGTTGAACTTGCAATGAACCCATATGAACTCTATGAACTATGAAATATGAGCATGATGAATTAAGGGTGCTTTGAAAGTAAAGTACCAAAGTTATGATATGATGATGCTATGGTTGAGTAGTGAAAGGTTTTCTAACGTAATTCTCCCACTATGATAAAAGAAGAACAAAGAGGCGATTTCCCATGTTCTTAAGGAGCTATTCTAATGACGTAAGCTTGGACAAAGTCCATGGAAGATGAAACTTCTATAAGCGTGATTTTAGCTTGAATTAGTAACCCTAGTTGTACCTTTTCATGTTTAATGATATGAATATGTTAATGACCAATCCGTGGGAATTATGCTTAGCACCGAGTGGATATTGAGATGGAAGCCCTCTCGTTAGTAGAGGCTGGGTTTTCTAGATGGAGCTCTCCCGTTAGTTGAGGCCTAGTCTCTTAATGCAATCTCTATCCCATAAACTATGTTGCCACCATAGGAGGTTGTCTTTAAGTAGACATTACCTAGTTTATCCACATAAGCTAAGAAGTTCATGGTCTTACCTTTACAAGTAGGACACCTCTTTTCGGTGTGGGGTAGACATCATATTCTGTTTTGATAGCTCACATGGTCTTACATGTCGGTTAAGGCTTTTCCCCACAAGTTAATGAACACGTGTTCTCATGATGAAGTAATGAAAAGAAGGAAAGATGATTTAGTTTGCTTTGGCCTTGATATAATACGTTTCATGTTTTCATGTTTTTAGCTTGGCCATTGCATGTCATGATTATTTCTCTCTCTAGAATGATTTATGTGTTTATGTGCATTGCTATCATACTTAGTACTTAATTGTGCCAACGCATACTTTTGCCTACATTATGTTCTTTGGTGTAGGACGTGGTGATTCACCTTCCACTCGTGGCTAGAGCTTTATTAGAGAGTTGATAGAAGACTTGGTGAGTCCTCATCCATCCTAGGACATAACCTAGCTCTTATTTCATTTTCATGTATTTCTTTTCAGTTTTGAATTGTATTGGGTACGTCCCAAACCTTGTTCTTTATATTAAATTGGCTTTGAGACATGAGATGTAGACTTCCGCTATTTTTTTTAAAAGCTTTGATATGAAATTCTCTTTCAAACTTTTATTCCCTATTATCTTGTATGTAATATATGCTAAGTGGCTTTTATGAGGCCTCTCGGGGTCTTGTACGACATGTCACATCTAGGGGGTACCTTGGGTTGTGACACATTTCTTACAATTATAGGAGCAATCTCCATCTTTTCAGGTTGCTCCTCCTCTTCAGGTCTGGCCTACCACTGTTGAATGACCCTTCTCCTTCTTCAGCCTCTATTCCTTCTCTTTGGTGGTTGTTTAAATCCCTCTACTTGCTGCTTCTAGTGTTCCTTCATCCGGCATTCATCATTAGCATGCCCAAATTTTATGCATTCCGTACAATATTTAGGTTTCCAATCATACTCAATAGCTTATTGAATAATGCCATAGGGGGTGTCAATTGTAATGTAATCCAGTGAGGATTGGGATATGTCCACTTCCACCAACACACGGGCATAAGAGATCCTATTCCTATCAGCTGTGTATCTATTAGTGTATAAGGGTGTACCAATTGCACTAGTCACTTTACTCAGAACACATAGTAGCCATCAGAATGGTAGAGGATCTGAGGCTTTTTCACAAAATTCCACACAGTGGATACATAATTCTCCATCGATTTTCATAAGGTGTATCTCATAACACATATATGATAACATGAGTGGACCAGTAGTCATCGGTAGATCAAATGTCATCATTAGTAATTTTAACAACTACCTTACCATCACGATGACTTAGAGGAGCATATTCAAGTGTTAGTCCTCGTCCCGGGCTCTGATTCTGCTTTGACTGCTCTTGGGAAGGAGGTCTCTCCTCAGGTCTTTGATGGTTATTCATATTTGTGGTTACCCTCATAGTAGTGTTCTCATTAGAGAACTGGAGTCATCTTGGTAGAGCCATCATCACCGTTCTCGGTTGCTTTTCATCTATTTCATCTGGCATGTTACTGTTACATTCATTTTCATGGTCCTTTTCCTGCTGAATATGTTGAAATTTCTCAGGTAGAAAGCTTCCTAATGTTAAGGGTTAAAGAGACTAACCGATGCCTATTGCTGGAGTCACCATCATTTCTTTTTGAGCTCCAGTGTTCCACTGTCTCATCATTTCGGTGCACATTAGCCTACCACGACTTACCTATGCCAAGAGAGACAAAAGCTTAACATGCGCTCCTTTTAAGATATTGCATTACCTTGTACTATCTTTTTAGATCAGATCATCAGTTTTCATGTTATGTTTACATGGTCATTGCATTAGCATATTTTATAGACTTATCATGTTATCATACCATGTTTATGCATTTCCCCATACGCAGTACATTCTGAGTATTGGCAACATACTTTTCTACCTATATTGTTCCATAATATAGGTTTTAACGCATTCAATATGGCATGCAGTTAGTATAGGGTCCTCTTAGCCTCTCTCTATTGTTGGTGAGTCCTCATGATCCGAGGACGTTCCTTTATGCTTTCATTCAATATTTCCATTTGAGTTTTCATATAGTTCGAGTGGGCTAGGGACTTTTTGTAGAAACTCACTAATGAGTAGAGGCTTTTCAAACATTAGTTTTCTGCGTATGTTGTCTTGTATCAGATTCTCTCTTATGATATGTTAGACTTTGTTTGTTCTTCAGTTTATTTAGTTATATATGTTATCTAAGTTTTATGTTATGCCATGTGGTTAGCTTGGTGTCTATTGTGGATCTAGGCACTATATCACGTCTAAGGAATAGTTTTGGGTCATGATAGTATGAACTAGTGTGTAAACAGTCTCTCGATGAAGGTCTTTTTGCTCTATCGGCCAAAAAGCAAAAAACTGACAAGGGTAAGTTTGTTTCTCCACCCAACCCCATTAACATCACTAATGATATTAATGAGGTTGAAAGGAAGATAAAAGGCAAGGGTGTTGCTTCATTTGCTTGTCCATAGAAATATGTTAAGCAACCTTGTCCTTTTAAGGGTTTTGCAAAAATCCAAGTTGGTTGATGAGCCTATTGATAATGACAAAGATGATAGTAACTTGCCTTCCTTTGAGTCTCTTTGAGATACTGACACTGATGAAGAGGGGATTTAGGGTTACATCAAAGGTGAGGAAATGAGTGATGACTTAGAGGATAGTCTTGATGCTCATACCACTAGGATTGTGAGGAAATTGGGCTTCCAGGTAGAGTGATTACTGGTTTTACGGGTCTGAGATGGGTGAACTCATACTTATTTTAAGGGAAAAGGGTTGGTCAAACTTGTTCCTTCAATGTGATATGAGACACAAAATGGGAAGAGAAAAAACTCATCAATTCTATATTAATTCGTCACATTCGTCCTCATTTATTTATAGTGTGGTGAGAGATGTTTCCTTTAATCTTACTCCTGATGTCGTGCTCAAATCTTGGGTATTCCAAACATTGATTGGTGTCACTATGTGAAGCAATATTGGCTTCCACTTGATGAATTACCTTCAGCTCTGGATATGTCACGAAGGTTTTCAAATATTCCCATGTTGGAGGCTCATACCAGAGTTAACAAAGGTGTTATGCTTCCCTTGAAGAAACAACTATTTGATGTTATGCACAAAATGATGCTCCTAAGAGAGCACAAACGTACTGAGGCGGACTATATGGATCTCACCCTTATGGAATTATTTATTTCTCAAATACACATAAATATGCCCTAACTCATCTTGTGTCACATGCATCGACCTGTAAGCATGACAAAACAAAGCATGTGCTTTGTTATGGGTTTTGCTTTGGGTCTATTTTTGAACTTACATACATTTATCCACTAAGGATGTTTTAGGGGTAGTGAACTAGGCAACAGTACCTTCTCCTCGGCGGGAGGGGCTAAATGCACCACTTCAAAGGTTGAGGACTTGCTACCAAAGATGCGGAAATTGCAACACTTCAAGCCTCTCACAGGGATTCTGTGGATCATATGCATGCCACCTATAGACTTAAACATATTTAATTTGTGGATGAAAATGCTAGGGTCAAGGCTGAGCTTGCCCATACTAAGGCTCTCCTTGAAACTAAGAGGTCGACTAATTATGATAATCTAAAGGGTATTTTTGATCTGCTTAAGAAAGATCCATCATCATCATCTCATTCTTCTTCTCCTCCATCCTAATCACTCTTAGCCTTCCCATTCCCTTTTGTAACCACAAGTTCTTTCTTTTACCTTTTCATTTTGATTTCATTTGTGGTGTACATGTTTTGATTAATGCTATTGTTGGGTTTTAGTTTCTTGTTATTGTCTATCTCCTCTTATTGTGCGAATGCTTTGTTATAACTATCTGAGTTCTTACTTTAAAGTATTTGAGTAGGTTATAGACAGTGGCCATGAGTATTCAAATTGCATCTCCTAGTGTTTTGTTTATAGTCATAGTACTTTATGATGCCAAAAGGGGGAAAATGCATACTTGTGTGATATTTATAACCCAACTAATCTAACATGATCCTATAATGGGTTGCTTTGATTGGTGTGTTTTGAGAAATTGACATGTCTCAGGTTGAAGTTATGCACACAAGAAGTCATGGTTTGTCATCATCAAAAAGTGAGAATTTGCTAGATCTTGTAAGATTTTGATTATTGACAAATAAGGGAGAAGATGCAGTGTACTGGTTACTGAAACGTGTTCCACTCAGACAGAGTCCGACTGGGATTAGGAGAAGAGGTATCACGTGAAGAAAAATGATTGAAGGCGGTGAACAAAGAGAGTTTATGACAAAAGACTTATTTGCATAAAGTTTCCTTTCATAGTGGAAGTCTATAAAGAAAGGGAAGTCGTATAAGGAAGGACACCCACTCCCAACTCAAAGAAGGAGAAGTCTTGTGTCTATTAAGGGTTTCACAAAGAACTTTACGCACTTACGGAGAGAGATACAAGCATAATACAATCAAATAAGAGAGAGTTCAGGTTGAAGACTCAAGTGCATTGATACAGAGAAGCAAGATTGAAGAACCTATCCCATATACTTATGCTTTCTAGTTCTTGAGTCTAGTTTGTTTATATTGTTGATTATCGAGTTGTAATATTTTGTTTTTGTAGCTTAGATTATTCTTCGAGATGGAGGCAACTTGAAGACGGGTTCAACAGTCAGGGGTGATTGTTGATACAAAGGAATCAGAGTTTAGTTCCTAGGATTTGCAAGTGTTGTAATTTAAAACCTCTTTTAGGCTCAGAGTTTATTAAAGTTGAGTTAAATCCTATAGAGGTGTAAGTCGTGAGTTTTCACCTTTTATGAGATGGGGTTTTCCATGAAAAAATGTTATGTAATAACTTTACTTCCCCTTAATTAACGCGGTGCCAGTAATTTACTAAGAAACAGATAGAGTGTACTTGCTCCTTGTACAATTAGTGGGTCAGTATTCCAACACAAGATATCAATAATTAGACATGAAAGATATATTGAAAAACTAGATTTGAAAAATATATAGCAATGATACGATTTGCAAACGATAAAACTAAAGGCAACCTGAAGCAAATTTGGAAAATAATTTGGGAAGATAGAACCTGGAACTTGAAGAGGAGATCGAATGTACTTCGACGGGAAGGAAGAATAATTCTGGCCAAATTTATTGCTTCTTGTTTGCCGAAATTTGGTTGCTTGTTGTTGGATGGAAAGCCGATGGTGTCCTGTGGGTAGAACAAAGGGGGAAATGAAAATGATGGTTAAGTCGCCAAAGAAGTGTGTTGATGAGTTCAATGGAGAAACCCTAGAAGATCGGTGATGAGAGAGCACAATCTTTTCTTTGAATTCACGAAGGGAGTGGATTTGAGATGCAAGAATGGAAACGTGTTGCTGCTGTATATATACAGAGAGGGAAAAAATGTATTACATATTTTCTCGATCTAATGAGCGTTTATGTGTTGATACATGAGGTACAATATTTTATTTTAATTAAATGAAAATCTTACTAATTGTGTAGAGTGCCTATGGATAATAAAAGGGAAAATCACACCTCATAATTAAGATAGAGTGCTCATATATTTCCTTTATAATTTTAATATATACAATGTGATAATATATTCTTATATGTGATACGTTTTTCTTTTATCTTTTATATTTAAGAATTGAGAAAATGGCCAAAACCCCCCAATCTATGGTCGGATTTTCAACTACACACTCATACTTAACGGGGGTCCTATTACCCCTAAACTATTTTAAAAGGAAATAAATTCCAACCTAAAATGACATGGTCACTCAAGTATATTGTGGTGTAACACACACACGTGCCATGTCAGCGCCATGTCAATGCCACATGATAAATTAATTATTTTTCCCACTTTTTCTTTTCTTTTATTATATGTCAATTACAAACCCACCATTATCACCAAGAACATCACCATTATCAAACCCACTTGTCATCCATCGACATTCCGGCAAAAGAAAAGACGATGAATTTTTCCGACAAGTAAAAGTCTCTATGGCCGGTATCTTTGATTTAGAATTTTACTTATAAATGAAATTTAGTCCAATATAAATGAATATAGAACAAGGAAAGGAATAACCAATATAGAACATCAAAGGAAATTTTTATTTTATTACTTTGTGTTTTGATTATGGGTAAGAGAGGATTAATATGCAGATTTCCTGAAGAAATTCGTAGAAATTTGTAATGAAAAAATAAATAAAGCAAAAGGGTGAAGAAGAAGAAGAAGTATGGGGGGGGGGGGTGAAGAAGAAGAAGTGTGGGGGTGGGGTGGAGGATCTTATTTTGATTTAATTAGAAAGAGAGAAAAATATAAATATAAATAAAAATAAAAGCAAATTTTACTCTCTTTTCACTCTCTCAAAGAGAGTGAAATGCATTTTTTTAGCCAACTCAGCATTAAGGGTTTATTTATTTTCTTTTAAAACAGTTCATGGGGTTATTTTCTTTTAAAACAGTTCATGGGGGGTGATAGGACACCCGTGAAGTTGGAGTGTGTAGTTGAGATTTCGAGTATAGGTTGGAGGGGCTTTAGACCATTTTCTCTTAAGAATTTAAACTTTTATCTTTGATTAAATGATTTCATCATTACATCCTAGAGGCACGGTTAATATGAATTCACCCTGAAAAATACTATTTTTTCATTTCTAAAGTCGAAACTAAAATCTCTAATTAATATTGAAATTGACAGATCATCTGTAGAGAACATCATTTTCCTTAGTTTATTTAGAGAACAAGATTCTATGAAACAAAAACACTTGTTGTATCTTATCTTATCTTATCTCATATATCATCCTCATATCATCATCAAATTATATTATTATATTAAAAGTGAAAAGGTTTTAAGTTCAAAGTTGGATTACAAAAATGGCCTTTACTATTTTTTTAATTAAAAAGTACTTTACTAACTTTTAAAATCAAATAAATAATGACAATTAAAGTAGACCAAATACACGTTTAGATGTTACAACTTATCATTTTCCACTTTTTAAATGGGTTTAATTATTAGTCCTTTTAGCTTTAAAGACAATGAAATTTGTCTATATAATAAAGAAGAAACACAGATAAGGTGATCTGACACCTCTCTATTATCTTCATTTCATTTATCTTTTTTCTCCTTGTTTGGGCCTTTTTTCAAATTTAAATTAATTATTTTATTTTAAAAATATTTGATCCATTTAATTTGAGATATGCCAGTCAATAAAAGCGGTTGTTATTTGTTTTCTTTAGCCCACGTAGTATATGATTTAATACCATTTGGAGTCCTATATTTATCTCCTTTATTAGTCCTTTTCAACCACATTTGTTCTAATATTTTTCCTCCATATCAATTATTTAATTTGTTTTAACATTTTTATCTCCTTAACTCATTTATTTAATTTCTACTCTTAATAGTATTTATAACTCTCATACTCTTCACCTTTTCATATTCAAAACACTTAAATATGAAGGGGCCGTTTGGTTACTGGTTAGAGTTATGTAGGTATTAGTTATGTAGGAATAAGTTATGCAGGTACTAGTTATGTATGAATAAGTTATACAGATATTAGTTATGTAGGAATAAGTTATCGAGGTATTAGTTATGTATGTATTAGTTATGCAAGTATTAGTTATGTAAGCAATATTTATGTAGGATTTAGTTATGTAAAAATTACAATACATAAATTATTTCTTATTGAATATTTAATTTGTCGTGAATTAAATCAACTAATTATAAGATAATATTGTAAAATTTATTTGTAAGAATGTTAACATTTAGCGTCTTGATATGTTATAATATAATATATGTAAATAAATCAATATGTAAGCTTAGTTCATTTTCTAAATTTGACGATAATATTTTTTTGCATTATTAACTTTTTTTTATTTTTAAAATTATTCAACATCATAAATGCTCTCGCCCTATCAATATTATCCTCTTGTTAAAATAATAAAGATATAAAAAAAATTAATCGTTAGATTAAAATAAAATATACCTAAGAAAAGTCCTATCAAATATAAACAAAAAAACATCAACCATCCTTCCAAAAAAAACATATATATAATAGTATTAAATCTAAGAAGAAATTAAACTCAAACATATCAGTAAACAATAATATCTAAATATGAATTTGATTATAGTGACTTTAATTTATATGAACTACAAAGTCTAATTCTAAGTTTAATTTTTTTAATTCAATATTCAAAATGTAATATATAGATAGATATATTAATTTGGATATCCTCCTATCTAATGTTAACAAACAATAACTCCTTTACAGTGAATTCGGATTTGTTAAGAAACTCACACATATGAGTTTAGATATCAAATGCAAAAAGACAAAATATGCTCCAAAATAAAGCAATCAATCAAGACTGTACCAAGAAAACTTCTTTTCAGCCTTTGTGTTTTTCTCAATCGGAATACTTTTCTTCATGACGACAATTTTCTTTTTCTGATCTGCTAAGTAATGTATGAAATCAAATTTGAACATGGAGTTTTGCCTTTTGGTGATGAAGATGTATGAAATCTTGTGTTCCTAAACACTGAGGGAACTAGCTATTCATTTCATCAAAATATTCATAGTCATTTAACATACAAAATAATTAAAAGACTCTTACCATGAAAATACTTAACTATTGAGATAAAATTTGTTAGCATAATACATGAATTTACAAATCTTGTAATGATTGCATGGATTTGATCTCCCTTCAAATACTAAGAGCCTGTTTGGCATTTCTGTTAAAAACTGCTTATTTTTAGAAGTGTTTTTTTAAAATAGCTTTTCTGAAAAGTGCTTCTCAAAAAAAGCAATTTGTGTTTGGCAAATTCATTTGAGAAGTGCTTTTGATAAGCAATCTGTGCCTGGCTATTTTTAAAAAAAAAATTCTTTTGAAAGTCAAATTACGAAAAATGGCAAATATCAATGTGCTTTAACTATTATCTTTTGTATGTTATAATCCCTTCAAGTTAAAAAAAATTCAAATCAGAAAAAATAATATGTAAACTATGAAAAGAATTTTTTTTTATTTGTTACTTTTTCTGTGAGGGTTGAAATCTTTATTTGTTACTTTTTTTTGTATCCTGCAGAAACATTGTTACCTATTTCTAATAATGCGTAAAATAATATATAAAATATAAACATAAAATAAAATAAAAGGTTTATCATATAAAATACAAAATAAAATTCTTGAATAGAACTTAATCAAACTTATGAGATATGTTAATTAATTAATAAGAGATATATTGGTAAATATGCATATATGTAAGGAATATTTTAGTCTTCAAAAAAATAATTTGAAAAACTGATTATGCTTCTATTTAAAAGCACTTTTAAGAGTTTGTCAAACAATTGATTTTTCAAAAAAGTGTTTTTTTTCTTAAAAAAAAACACTTTTGGCCTCGCACCAGCAACGCCAAACAGACTCTAATACACCAATACAAATAAGGAATAAGTACATTATATAACATTGAAAAGTAGACAAATAAAGACAATTCATTAATACAAAAAAAGTTAGCAGAAAAAGAAAGGTATACATAAACCACCTTCATATTGAAAAATGTTGCCTTTCATAATATGCTTTTCCTCAGGAAAATTAGTTTTGAGAATAGTCTATTACTACGATTTGTAATCTATAAAGAGTTGCAGATCTTCCATTGCCATGATAAAATGAT
Organism: Solanum appendiculatum; assembly: GCA_018342035.1. NCBI lineage: Eukaryota > Viridiplantae > Streptophyta > Magnoliopsida > Solanales > Solanaceae > Solanum > Solanum appendiculatum. The sequence goes on from JAGDQO010000310.1 coordinate 16,183, forward strand.
GGGTCTGAGATCTTGCAATGGGAAATGAGGGAATGGAAACAATGTGTAGGGTAGTTTAAGCAAGTTTTTCTCATTTTTAGGTAGTTTTGAGTTTCTTTTTAAAATATTGATCTACACATTCTTGTAAAGCAATTTTTTTTTAAAAAATAATCTGAATTTTGTAACCGTAACATAATTATGGTACATAATTATTTTCCTCTTTTTTGTTTTAAAAAGTTATATTTATGAAAAAAGTTTTAAAAGAAATGCGTAGTTATGGTGCACATTTGAATTTTTTTTAAACTGAAAAAAGAAATCCTAAAATAAAAACTATTATAGTTTCTCCGTCGGTTATTTACTTAATTGTGCCCAAATTTAAAATTCAAAATGATAGTAGTGGGTAATTGGATCCGTATTTGTAGCATCGTGTAAAAGTGGGATAAAATTTGTTTTCATTTTTTTTAAACTACATATTTTTTTTATTTTTGCAATCAGTTTTAGAATTTTAAAATAATGAGTAAGCCATCTGTTCTTTTTAAAACATAATATTTCTTATTTAATTTGTTTAGCATTCAAGTTTTAAAATAAGTTATCGAATTAATTGTCAGGATAAAATTTTAATTTAAGAAAAAAACAAATAAGAAATATTTACTTGGACACTTAGAAAATTAATTCACGTAAATTTTGAATGACATAGATTTTTAAGTTTGTGTATTTCTTTTAAAGAATTAATTTTAAATTAAAAGTTTTTCAATTTGATTATTCATTAATGTATTTTTTTAAACCTATTTTAACATTTTTTGTCAATTGGTATTTTTTTATGTTTTAAATAGTTTATTTAAAGTTTTATTTATTTTTTTATTTATGGTCAATTGTCATTGTTTTTATTTTTTTGTGTTTTAAATAGATAATATTTTTTTAATCAGTTACCTATATTTTAGTAATCACTACAACCCTTTCCATAATTCAAAACTAAAAAGATAACATCATTTACATAAATTTTAAACTGATCCGACTAATTTTAAAATAATTAACTACTAATACACGTGCATTTGTTTTTTTTTTTTTTGCAAACACAATTAATATGTGTATTTGTTTTTTTTTCAAACACAATTAATTTGTAATATTTATTTTTTTAAAATACTGCTTTTTTGTTGCACTGACACGTAGGTGCTATCACCTCTCCTATATATATATATATATATATATATATATATGTGTGTGTGTGTGTGTGTGTTGTTGAATTTGACTTTGTTAATTTTAATCTTTTTCGTCCAACAATTAATAAGTATGAATAAAAATTATGTCTATTACATTGAATTTTGTAAAAAAGCAATAAACAACTGTTACAGAGTCCATTTTGGCTCGTATGATCGTAATGTTTTGAAATTAATAGCAATTAATTGACTAATTTTTCAGGAGCAGGAACTTTACTTACATTTTTGTCACATTATAAAAATCATTATTCCATATTAAAAAGTTAATTAGTACGTAGGAATATCTATGATCAAAACATTAACTCACTGTTTAATTGAAATCATTACTCACTTACTTTAAAAGTATATTAATTGTAATTAACAAACCCAAAATCCTCATCTAGTTTTTAAAAGTATTTTTATTTATTTCTTTTTCTTCTATTTTTTTACTTTAAAAAATAGTGTATTTATGTTATTTATTTTTTTAACTTTTTATAAATTGCAAGAATAAATATTGTGTTCTTTCACTTCTAAATGACTTGTAATTTTTGTTTAGGACCAACTAACGGCTAAGTTGAGCCACTAAGGTCACAAGCACCCACACAAGAGGAACAACCCACAACAAGCCCTACCGGGAGCAAATCATAACTACAAGGGCTATAAAACACAACCTAAAGCATCTGAGGTCCAACCTAGTCTAAGGCAACTATGTATCAATCCTAATAAGGATAAACAAGATCATCTACACCACAAGAGAAGCTACAAGCGTAAACTAAGGATCCCAACACCCACAATAAGCCCAAGGCTTCTACGGAATCAAAAAAAGATGGAATAATAAGGGGAAAGCTAGATACCTGGCAATTACAATCCAAAAGTACATGAAATCTATTCTAGGCATTAGCTAAGAAGCTCAATCAAGAAAGTAGACCGAATCCTATCTCAAAGCCGACCACGAGTGCTCCGAATCCACCGCAAATGAGCTCTCCACTCTCGAAACGCCTCTGAACATCACCAAACAAACTATCAAATTATCGATCATAACGTCATTACAGATGTTTAGACACTAAATTTTCTACAATAGGAAATGGACCCAAAAATCATGTCAAAACGGGCATGTGGGACCCACGTTGAGAATCCCAAAATTGACTCCATCAAAAGGTCCTAAACGACTAACCGAGCTTGTTCCCTGAAACGGGGCTCAATTCCATGCCCGGAACAACTTGAACAACCACATGCAATTAAACACAAATTGAAGAAAATAAAAGAGAGAGAGCTGGCAGCCCCTTTGGGGTGGAATATACCTCCAATGGTGAGCCCCCAACACTTTCTGAACAGTCCAACGCATAGCCATGATCAAAACGGACCCCCAGCACTTTGAATCTCCTCAATCGGAGCTCCTAATCTCGAGATATCACATTTTATAAATAAGGGCTGAAAGTTGAAATTTTGGGATATAAATACCAAAAACTAGTCGCTAAAAAGGCAAATATGGTCGCTATAGGCCTAAATTCTGGACGCTAAAAGCCTGCACCAGATATCAGCACTTCAGCTGGTTTGGTCAAACTCTGAATTCTCCAATGGGGTGCCCGAGATTCGTTCGGAACCCCGTGCATGCAAATGAAATATGCTATCCCATCGAATTCGACATTCCGTACTCAACAGAACCATCAAAACTTCCATTCGAGGTCGTTTCAACAAATCGTGGGTCCCATACCCAAATTCCATTTTAAGCTAAAAATAACCAAAAGGCTGAAAATGAGACCGGAAGCCTAAGGAACCACATGAAAAGTTATTCTAGAAAAAACTTGATATTCCAGAGCTAACAGCACAAACGGAATTCTCATCTTAGCACGTTTTCCAAGAATGTTGACCAAAGTCATCTCTTGGCTTAAGCTTCAAAGTTAAAATGTCTAACGACATAAACTCACACTAGAAGTCTCGAGGCCCGAACCAACCATGACCCTAGCCTAAAATGGCCCTTCTGAAGTTGATGAAACCGTCAGAATTGTATTCTGAGGTCGTCTTCCTGAACTTTTGACTGAAGTCAACCGTTCAAGTTTCAAAGGCTCCAAGATATGAAAACTTGCACAAAATCCAACAAAACCACTTGGCGATCGAACTTTTAGTCCCAGCAAGTCATAAATGACTTAGGGTCGCTACATGAAAGCTCTAAATGCTGAAAAGATCAAAAAATAAAGAAAATGACCTGGAGGGTCATTACAATATCCACTACTAAAATGACTTTTGTCTGTTAAAGTAGAAGGATAGTCATAGTCTGAAGGCATGAAAAGATGAGGATACTGAGTCCACATGCTCCGCCAGAGCCTCAGACACCCTCTCGGATCAAACAACACCATCACAGAACTCAGGCTAAGAGGAAAATCCTCAAATTCATTTCAAAACTCCAAAAATTCCTCCAAATCCATTTTGGGCTCCAAATCTCACCCAACTGAACCGAACATTCCTGAAAGCACCAGATTCATCTGAGTAGACCAGCACAACACCTAAACCACATAATAGAGCAACTGCAAGACCATGGCAGATGCAACCCAACTCCTAAATAAAAAAACTAACCTTATGCTACACATCTAGTATCTTCTAACCACCAAGAGCGTTCTACCGGTCCTTAGCTATCCTGAATATCTCCAGCACTAATTAAACCTGCCTACAAGCCCATACAACAACAACCTCAGAAGAATAACAGGCTCCACCTGAACGTCGAGGAATAACAAGAACCAAAACAAGGAGCTCACCCCAAAATCCACCTTTCGCTCTCAAAGACCAACAAATCCAGCTGAAACACAACCTTCTAAAGCTAAACATGCTAATCCAAAGGACACCCATCCCACAGACGACAAGTCTGCACTGAGTCTAGCTCTAAGGACCTTTTCCAACAAAAAGAGCTTCAGAAACATGAACACCACGAGCCCCCAAACTGCTCTGCCACCTCAAATCTGAGCCAAACACCCCATCCTATGGGAAACCAAGTCAGCAGGAGGTGTATCAACGTAGTCAACTGGCCGGTAGTGGCCCAAGGTTACCAATCCCATTACGAACCATGCAAGCTTCCAAGCATGACTAAAGTAAACCATACATCCTAAACTAGAGCCAACTCATAAATCCCACAAATTACTTTGACCCCATCCTAAAGATGAACCTTCTTAGCAAATTTCCATTTCCCAATGGAGCTAAGAACTTAAGCCACCAGCGAACAACACCATTCCGACTCTATATCATACACTGGCCTTGAGAACTATCTACACATCAGTAAAGAACCAACAACAACAAGGCACAACTAGGGATCACACCTCTAGATTCTAGCTAGCCCTAACCAAACTCTCAAACTCTAAGAAGTGGACTAATCCAAAGAGACCAAATGAGCAAAACCATAACTTCATATTCGAGAAAAGGCTAAGTAAAAGGGAGAAAGCAACAAAAAAGGACTACCATAACTAAGGAAGGAAACTATCCAACACACACCTCTGAAAACAAGCAATCTCCCAACTACTACTCAAAAGAGATGTCACACAACTAAGCCAACCTCCCAAGATAACTAGGCCCAACAATACACAAAACTCAAACCAGGCAAGCTGGTCTAGCCACCTATCAAACAAGGGTCAGCATCACAACAAAAACACACAACAAGGGTAGCAAAAAGGAAAACCAGCAATTCCAAGGCCACAACCACAACAGGACTATCAAGGCAAAGGCACGGGGATTTACTAAACCACTACTCCCAAATTGAAGCAACACAGCCTAGTCGATCCACTACTAAAAGAAATCAAATACAGGGGCAAAACACATACACAATCCTCAAATCAAGCTGCCACAACAAGCCAGTGACAGATAATAAGCCAAATAAACCCGAATGGGCATGAAAACCCCAAATCACACAAAATAAGAACTAAAGGGAGACACTACAAAATCACATCCAAAGAAGGGATACCTGAAGCATCGGCCTCTGATCGGCCTGCAAAACCATAGAACAGACCGTGTTCGACCTCAACTTGACACAGGATGTAGTAATTGCAACACCAAAGGCACCATATCAAACCAAAGAAGTCGATAACCCATCTAGCTGAATACCTCTCATCATGGTCCCATGTTGGGGACAAGTTATAGGCTGATGAACAAGCTCCCCATAGGTACAATAATGTCCGACCACTCTAGCCTAGGGATTATCAGATGTCTGCAGTACTTGGAAATGCAACTCCCTCCTAGGAACTCTCTAGACTGGTGTAAAACTCTCCATAATCATAGCAACTTGTAAAGCATGAAGCCTGGTGTGAAGAATGCGGTGATCTTACCTGTCTACCTCTGCCAAACTCAGAACCAACCCTAGCCAACTACACTAGGGCCCTGTGACAATCTCTGACATGGTGGTCTACTCTGCCTCCCTCGTAACAACCGTTACCGTGACCAATTGGCTACGAAGATCCAACTGGAGTAATATGAGACCCAACACCTGAAGGTCCAGAATGACCACCATGAGAAGTCTGACCTGAACTCTACCTACCATAAGCACCACAACCTACCTCAAAACCCCTAGGAACCTGAGATGCTACCTCCATAGGCCTAATAGGTCATGAAAAAGGATGACCCTTGTTGAATTTATTCCCACCTCGAAGTGGAATGTTGTCGCCGTTGTATTGATGTCAAGGCCTCTTACCACCATTCCTATAAGTCTCAAGGCACGCCTGCTCCACAACCTTCAATGAATAACAACCTAGGGAAAAGTAGACCCCACTAATATCATATGCTCCGATGCCAAACTGGAGTGACAAGGCCAACCCTCGAATGAATCCTTGACAACTCCTAATCTGAAGGGAATAATGTAGGGCTATGCCTAGCCCATTCTAGAAATCCCATCACATACTCCAAAATGGATGATAAAACCTATCGGGGACCTCTCAACCCAACTCTGCTCTAAGAAGCACCTGTTGCATCTAGAACCGCACCTGCCTGAGGTGTACCCTCGAAGAAGCTCACACCTCCTAACATTGAATATCGAGGAACCGAGGTAGCAAATGACCGTTTTAAAGCCTGGGCTGCCCCCAAATTCTATGAATGCTTAAAAATACCTCTGACCTCAAGGTTCATTCCCGACTAAGGCCTCTAGCTCAATCACGTGCTGAAACTCTAGTAAAATGTGCTAATGCTCCGTCCACGTCCATCGAATGCTTCATGCTATCCATCCAAGAGAGTATATTCCAAAGAAGTAGTTTTAGAGGTTAATTGAAGTGAAAGCACACGATAAGGAGTCAAGAAAACAATTTCCTAAGAATGCCTTATAGCCTCCCCAAGATTGGATACAAACGTTTTTGCACCGACCCGCAGGACTCTACTAAGCATTTACCCTTACACTAACGATGTTGGTCACCTAGAGCTCCGATACTAAACTGTCACGGCTTGATTTCTCATGTCATGATGGAACCTACTATACCCTACCAATAGGTAAGTCTAACCCTTAGCCTGGAGCCATAAGCAACGGACTACCAAGACGAAGACAACAACAAGAAGAAATAGCTTAGAACAAAGCAAAGAAAGGATAATCAACAAAAACAATATAGGAACCATCCTAAGACCTGATATCAGTTAGTAGTTGAGAAACTAATCCAAAATAAGAGTACAAGGCTTCTATAAATACAAGATAAGTACAGGCAGTCCCTGAACATAACATAAAGACTAAGCCTAGCCAAAAATAGATGAAAATTGGCAACTCCGAATGCTAGAAACTCACCCAAGTCTACAAAACTCCAAGTTGCTCCGCACGACTCCAAATCAACGGCGATAACTCAAACTGTGATCTCCAGAGAGCAGAATTGTAGTATGAGTACCAAAAATGGTACTCAGTAGGCAATGACCGACTGAGCTGAAAAGATAACACAAGCATAAACAATAAGTAATAAGGAAAGCATAGCACAAGCAACTAAACAAGAGATACTAACGTAGATAGACAAGCAGTAAGTGATAGAAACAAGATACAAAAAGTAGGAACCTGAGTCAAGAACATACCTGGAATGAAAGCCAACATCCTATTTGCAAGCAACTAAGATACCAAAACAATTACCTATGGTCAGGAAGACCCACCACAACAATTCTAAAGTCAAAGCCTATCAGCTAGCAATTAAAAATAACAGAGAGCAGAGTATAGTAAAAAAATAACCTAAATGGACCCCATAAGCCCGGAAGGTACAAACAACAAACATAACCCAACTGGTCCCCATAAATTGGAAGGTACAAGTAACAAACAAGTATATTGGTGATAGGCGATGCATATGAATGCATGGTGAGCAGCAGGATCATCAGTAACCATCCAAACCTCTAACAAGAGTTAACAGCCTTGAACCGTAAGCATCAGCCTCTAATAACGAGAAACAACCTCAAACTGTAAGCATTAGCCTTGAAACGGAAGTAACGGCCTCGAACCATGAGTAATCAATAATGGGGCTACCTAGCCAGCTAGTAAACTCGCAGGGGCACCAGCAAGACCAAAAGTATGCAAGAAAGGGCGTCGACGAGCCGACTAGTCAAATAAAACTGAGCACATCCCTGATGCCTCTAATATCTCAATTAGAAAAAGGAGCATGTCCCTAACTCCTCGTAATCTCAAAATTCAGTAAGTCAAGTGATCCAGGTGGTACGACTCCTGTTAAAACTAGTTTAGAATAAAAATTGAGTAGAATTGTAACACATCATGAACAATAAATATGCCAATGCATGGCCGGGATTGTATCACAAAATCCGTGAGAATGAGCAAACAATGTAATGCATGCCATCACCAGCATTAAAACAAGGCACTCAAAATCAAATAAATATATAGCCAGCCAAACCACGCTACCAAAGCAGAGAGTACTAACATGGGATCTAACTAGTCCTCACATACGGCCTCGGGCCCAACAATATAACCAAGCTCAAAAAGAGTATAACAGGCCTACTGCTAAATGACAAGCGAAGGGACCAAAGAAGAGGTCTCAAATCAATAAATATGGGAACTAACTCAAGGGACGACACCCTACCCCAATCATACCGCTCCAGACCCTGATTGAGCATAGCTAGGACCAACGCACAACTACGTTGAGCCACAAAGGTCACAAGCACCCACACAAGAGGAACAACCTACAACAAGCCCTACAAGGATCAAATTATAACTATTAGGGTTATACAACACA